>CM076582.1:1083856016-1084257814 GCA_034641835.2 Pinus albicaulis
CACTTATGAATAGTGTATTGTGTCCTTATCTGGAAAAGCTTGTTATTATATTCATTGATGATATATTTATATTCTAAAAATGAGGAAGATCACACCGAACACTTAGCAGCAATATTGAGATTTCTAAGAGAGCATCAGTTGTATGCCAAGCTTAGAAAATACATTTTCTTTCATATAAGGTTACATTACTTGGGGCATGTTATTTCCAAGGAAGGAATAGCAATAGATCCAGAAAAGATAAGATCTATCATGGAATGGGAAGCTCATAGGAATGTGGATGAGGTCTAATCATTCATTCATAGGGTTGGTCGGCTACTATAGGAGGTTCATTAGGAAATTCCAATAGATTGCATATCCTATCACATCATTGCAACAAACAGGGAAGAAATTTGAATGGATAGAGGGATGTGCAACAATTTTTGAGCAGTTGAAACAATTGTTGACAAATGATCTAGTTCTAAATATTGTGGATCCGGATAAATAGTTCGTGGTGTGTACATATGCTTGTAAAAGAGGGCTCAATGGATTCCTTATGCAGGAGGGACAAGTGGTATGTTACAAATTAAGGAAACTGAATGAGCACGAGTAGAACTATGTGACACATGATCTTGAGTTGGAAATGATCATCCATGCTTTGAAGGTGTGGAGACATTATATTATTGGAAGGAAGTTCATATTCATGAGTGATCACAGTGGATTGAGATATTTATTTGATCAACCAAATATGAATTCTAGGCAAGCTAGATGGTTAGCGATGATTAGTGAGTTTGAATTTGAGATCAGGTACATTAAAGGGAAGGAAAATATGGTTATAGATGCTCTTAGCAGAAGAAGCAGGTGAATCACATAACATCTATGAGTTCTTATGGAACATATTTATAGGATCATATATTACAAGCAGGACAATAGGATGATAGGTATATGGAGCTTAAGCATAACTTATAGCAAGAGGATATAGGTGATCAGGATGTGGAATATTGTCTTACAACATATGGTTTTATTAGGTTTAGGAACAATATCTATGTGTTGGACAATAATGAAATCAATAATATTATCTTGAGGGAATTTCATGTTAAGTCATATTTAGTTCATTTGGGATATCAGAATACATTAACAATTGTGAAGAAGTTCTACTACTAGTTGAATCTAAAGAAGGAAGTGATAGAGTTTGTGGCTAGATGTTTGGATCATCAACATGTAAAAGAAAAATTTAAGCATCCAGTTGGTTTACTACAGTCAATTTTGCTTCCAGAGTGGAAATGGGAAGTTCGTTTCTATGGATTTCATCACAAGTTTTCCGAGGACATCTAGACAACATGATTCTATTTATAGATCGCATGTCTATTTATAGATGCATGTCGACTATTATTATCCCTTAATAATAGTTGGAAAATAAATATTAATCTATTCTCATGGAGCACTTGGAATCAGTTAACTAAAGTGGCAATCCAGTTAGCTGAAGGAATTTCGAGTTCAAAGGTTGGTTGGTGGGACATGAAAGTGGACTTAGTTGTAACTGAGTGATTCGAAGTTGTAACAGAGTTGGATGTGTAGTTATGTGAGTTGTAAAGTAGTTTAACTCAGTTAAGTGAGTTAAAAGCAGTTGTACTAGTTGTAACTAAAGATACACTAATGAGAGATCAGTGAATTAAATATTAAATTAATTCACATGGAGTGATCTCACATGCAACTGAAGATTTACTATTGTTAACTACATGCATGTCAGATCCAGTGGAGACCCAGTTGAGAGGTAGGTGAAAGGGACAGTTGACTATCAGTTGTACTATATTGGATTTCACTCTTGCAAGCCAGACACACATTGGATATTCTCATGAGGATTGTGAAGTCAAGGAGGGCATGATTGTATCAAAATTTTCTTTCTAATCAACTTGGATTGCGCAATGGAGGCAGGTTGTTGTGAGGCAGAAATTTGGCGAAGGCATTTGTCAATTTTTGCAAGACAATGTGAGACGATTGTATATTGTACTAAGAGCTCTTGGATTAGAGTTTTGTATGAGATTGTTTCATGATCCATGATATACACATAATATATAATAGTGGGGTTTTTAGCTTTATGCTTTCCTTGTAAAAATATGTGTTATGTGTGAATGATCTTTCTTCATGTGTTTGCAATTGGCGATCGTGTTTTAAATTTCCGCAAGAATTTTTGTAGAAGCGATTCTGTATTTAACATTGGCATATAATTGTTAGATCAAGAGAATCCAGGCAATACATAATTGTATTAAAATTTCTAAATGGTATCAGAGCACATAAGATTGCAATTTTGAAGCAGGAGCTAAGTTTGTTGGTAGAAACAATTCGAATTTGCTGCAAGAATTTCTTGGTGCGACAGTTGAGTAAACATCAAAATGGATTTCAATGGCTTGTGGCTAGAGTATGCACTCGAGGGAAACTCGAACTACAGTGCATGGAAGGATAGGATGGAGGCAGTTCTTGAAGATAATGGCTTGAAGGAATTCATCGACAGTGATGTTCCTAAGCCCACTTCGATGGATGTTGCATTACTTGATGCATGGCAAAAGAAAGTACTGAAGGCAAGAATGATTCTGTTGGAAGGTGTACAAGACCAAATTGTCTCAAGCCTTCATGGGAAAGCCACTCCATATGTTATGTGGAAGGCTTTGACAGATCTTTTCCAAAGCAACAACGACCATAGGAAATTGGCGTTGAAGGATAAATTTAGAAAGATCAAGATGGAAAAGGGTGACAATATTCCAAAGTATCTCACAAAGTTTTTCCAATGTTGGGATGAGCTGAGGAGTGTGGGGATCACTGTTGCCGATTATGATTTGGTGAGATTGGCTCTCTTGGGACTTCCTAAGAGTTGGCACAGTTATGAAGACTTTGTCAATGGATGGGAAAAACTGTCGGATTGGGAACGATTGTGGTCGGATCTAGTGCAGGAGGAGTTTAGGCGGAACACCAGAGATGGCTCTTCATAAAAGCATGATGATGAAGAGGATTGTGCTTTGGCTGTCAAGGAAAGGAAATGGAAGGGAAATAAATTCCATTCAAAATTCGAGTCTAAAGGAAAGAAGCCAGATTTTTCTAAGGTGAAGTGTTTTCACTGTCACGAACATGGGCATCTCACCACTAACTTCCCACAGAAAAAGAAGAACAAGAAGGCTGTTGGAGCTACAGCTGGTGAGGCCCTTGCCTCGCAATTTGAACTTTATTTCTCTTTGATCGCATGCTCGGTGTCAAGTGCATTGGGATCAGTGTGGTATCTTGATAGTGGTGCTTCCTTCCACATGAAGGGAGATAAGGAGCTTTTCAGTGATTTGGAGGAGAAATATCTCCAAATGCATATAGAGATGGGCGACGATGGATGATATAGTGCGACCAAAATTGGTACCATTACATTTGAGAGGGATTCAGGTAAACCATTTCAATTGAAATATTTTATGCATGTTCTAGGTCTGAAGAAAAACTTGGTCTCAGTGGCGATGTTGGAGGACAGAGGCTATGACGTTGTTTTTAGTGATGGAAAAGCTTTCCTGCGACATAAAACAATGGGTCAAGCCAAGAGGATAGGGATTCGAGTCAAGAATCTCTACAAGATGGAGGTAGATGGTTGCGTTGCCATGATGGGCAAGGCAGAAAAAGTGGTGAGTCGGGATGAGGGTGAATTATGGCACGGGTGTTTGGGCCATCTTCATCATGGAGCCTTGAAATTCATGCATCAAATATCTACTATACTTCCAATGGGAACACTTGACTAGTTATATCAGTGCAAGGGTTGCACCATGGGGAAGTATGTAAATTCCACCTTTCATGAAAAGGAGAACCATGCTTTGGTGATCCTGGAGAGAGTTCAC
Organism: Pinus albicaulis; assembly: GCA_034641835.2. Lineage (NCBI taxonomy): Eukaryota > Viridiplantae > Streptophyta > Pinopsida > Pinales > Pinaceae > Pinus > Pinus albicaulis. The sequence continues at coordinate 1,083,859,856 of CM076582.1, forward strand.
ACAAACGTATGTGGACCATTCTCGGTTGCTTCAACAGAAAAACACAGGTATTATGTTATTTTTGTTGATGAATTTTCTTGTAAATGCTGGATATTATTCATGCAGAAGAAGGATCAAACATTCTCAAAGTTCTGCGAGTTTAAGGCATTGGTTGAGAAAGATTCGAGGAAGCAAGTGAAGGCTCTGCAGAGCGATAATGGTGGAGAATACATCTCGAACGAATTCAAAGAATTCTGTAGCAAATAAGGAATTCAAATAGAACTTATAGCACCTCATAACCCACAACAAAATGGGGTCGCAGAGAGGAAGAATAGAACTATTATGGGTGTGGCACGAGCAATGTTGCATGATTAGGGCCTACCAATGCATTTGTGGGCTATAGCATGCAACACTGTGGTTTATGTGAAAAATCGTTGTCCTCATAGAGTACTTGGCATGAGTACACCTGAAGAAGCTTTCACTAGTAAGAAACCATATGTTTCTCACTTTAATATTTTTGGCTCATCTGTTTATGTGCATGTGACCAAGAATGCCAGGAAGACGCTGGAGCCGACTACTGAAGTTGGGATATTTTTGGGGTACACAAAAATGCCCCATAATTATTGTGTGTTTTTTCCCACCAATAAGATGACTATTATGCAACAGGATATAAAATTTGATAAGGGGAAAGCCATGTGGTTGTTGCTTGAGAGAGAGCTGGACTTGCATGCGGAGGAGGAATTATTGGTTCCCAAATATGAGTCTCTATATGTGGATCAACCACAGGAGGAGGTTCATGGAGTGGAGGAGTCCACTCACGCAAAGCCAAACATCAGAACTGCAAGAAGGCGTACCACAGAAGTTGAGAGGCTGAAACTTGATGCTGCACAGAATGTAGGAGTCCCTACTTCATAGTGCAGACAAAGACAAGCTCCTGAACGATTCACTGGATACATGGCTCTCATGAGCAAATGTATTGTGACTGAGCCATCTTCCTTTCAGGAAGCAGTGCAGGAGCCCACATGGGTATATGCAATGGTGGAGGAGTATGACTCCATTTTCAGAAACCGTGCTTGGAAAATTGTTCCAAGGCCGGTTGATAAATCAGTGGTAGGTTCAAGATGGATCTATAAGGTAAAGCAAGTTGCTGATGGGAGTGTTGAGAAATACAAGGCCATATTTGTGGCCTGGGGCTTCTCACAAATCGAGGGGATTGATTATGAAGAAAAATTTGCACCTTTTGCACGGTATTCTTCCATAAGGACCATCCTTTCTCTCAGCGCAGATGGGTTGGCACATTCATCAGATGGATGTGAAGATTGTGTTTCTCAATGGGATCATTGAGGAAGAAGTATACATTGAGCAACCTGAAGGATTTGAGATCTTCAGTAGCGAGTCGCATGTGTGCAAACTCAAAAGAGCATTGTATGGGCTAAAGCAAGCACCCCGTGCTTAGTACACTCGGATAGAAAACTATTTCACCAGACTTGGCTTCACCAAGAGTGAGGCGGATGCAAAACTATACAAAATTGTGGTGGAGGGTAAGATTTTAATCATTGTTCTTTATGATGATGATTTAATACTGACTGGTGATGAGAAGTTGATACACATGCAAGGAGGACCTTGCAAAGGAGTTCGAGATGAAGGATATGGGCCTCCTTCATTATTTCCTTGGATTGGAAATATGGCAGTGAGATGGTGAAATTTTTGTGTCTGAAGGCAAGTATGCAAGGGAGATACTGGGTAAGTTTCACATGGAGGGTTGCAAACCCATGGATACTCCTCTTCCAGGAAACTGGAGGAAATAGGACGCTACATCTGGAGAGGTAGTGGATGCTACTGTCTATCAACAGTTAGTGGGTTCACTAATGTATTTAGTGAATACAAGACCGAACATATGCTATGCGGTGAACCAGCTTAGTCAAGCGGTGGTTAATCCTACCAAGTTATTTTAGAAGGGGGGCAAGCATGTCCTGAGTTACCTGAGGGCCACATCCGAGTATGGCTTGTAGTACAGACAGACGAATGAGGTGAATTTGCATGGCTTCACAGATGAAGATTGGGCAGGCAGCCCAACAGATAGAAAGAGCACATCAGGAGGGATCTTCAGTATCATACCTATAGTTTTTTCTTGGTACAATAGGAAACAAAGATCTGTGGCACTCAGTTCAGCGGAAGTGGAATACATGGTAGCAATTCAAGCTGCATGTGAGGCTATTTGGATGAGAAAGATCCCCGTTGGTTTGTTTGGTTCTCATTTAGATCCTACAGTGATTCATTTTGATAATCAGAGTTGCATTAAAATCTTGATTAATCCCGTGTTTCATGATAGATCTAAGCATATAGATATCTGGTATCATCATATCAGAGATTGTGTGTAGTGGAAGATCATGTTGCTTCAGTACATTCCTACGGAAGATCAGGATGCAGATATTCTGACGAAGGCGCTCACCAGGAGAAAATTCAAATACCATAGAGACAGGATCGGGGTGAAGGATAATCCCTTTATTGTTGAGAGGGGGTGTTGAGGTTCAACAAGATGATGATCCTAGTGAAAATTAAGCACCTACACTAGGATGGAGCCTCGGGCTATTTTTAGGTGTAAGTCTATTTTTAGAATGGATGAGCTATTTATAGCGGAAGTATATTTATAGATGGTGAGAAAATTCTATTTATAGATGATGTTCTATTTTTAGATGTATGTGCGAAGTCTATTTATAGATCGCATGTCTAATTATAGATGCATGTCGACTATTATTATCCCTTAATAATAGTTGGACAATAAATATTAATATATTCTCATGGAGCACTTGGAATTAGTTAACTGAAGTGGCAAACCAGTTAGCTGAAGGAATTTCGAGTTCAAAGGGTTGTTGGTAGGACTTGCAAGTGGAATTAGTTGTAACTGAGTGATTCAAAGTTGTAACAGAGTTGGATATGTATTTATGTGAGTTGTAAAGTAATTTAACTCAGTTAAGTGAGTTAAACTCAGTTGTGCTAGTTGTAACTGAAGATACACTAGTGAGAGATCAGTGAATTAAATATTAAATTAATTCACATGGAGTGATCTCAAATGCAACTGAATATTTACTATTGTTAACTACATGCATGTCAGATCCAATGGAGACCCATTGGAGAGGTAGGTGAAAGGGACAATTGACTATTAGTTGTACTATATTGGATTGCACTCTTGCAAGCTAGACACACATTGGATATGCTCATGAGGATTGTGCAGTCAAGGAGGGCATGATTTCATCGAATTTGTCTTTGTAATCAACTTGGATTGCGCAGTGGAGGCAGGCTTTTGTGAGGCAGAAATTTGGCTAAGGCATTTGTCAATTTCTAGAAGACAGTGTGAGACGATTGTATATTGTACTGAGAGCTCTTGGATTAGAGTTTTGTATGAGATTGTTTCATGATCCATGATATATACATAATATATGATAGTGGGGTTTTTAGCTTTATGCTTTCCCAGTAAACATATGTTTTATGTGTGAATGATCTTTCTTCATGTGTTTGCAACTGGCGATCGCGTTTTAAATTTTTGCAAGAAATTTTGTAGAAGCGATTCTGAATTTAACGGTGGCATATAATTGTTAGATTAGGAGAATCCGACAATACATAATTGTATTAAAATTTCTACAACAGATGGAAAAACAAATAGGATCAACATGATACTGGAGGATATGTTGAGAATGTATGTTATGCATCAACAACGAAAGTGGGAAGAGTATCTTCCACTGGTTGAGTTTGCTTACAACAATGGGTATTTGGATTCATTGAGGATGAGTCCATTTGATTCATTGTATGGTCGTAGTTGTAATACTCCTATTAGTTTGAGTGATCCAGTTAACAGAGTATTGATTGGACTGGACATGTTGGTAGATATGGAACAGGAAACGTAGGTTATCAAGAAGAATCTAAAGGAAAAAAAATGACAGGCATAAGATTTATGCATATCCACATGGGATGTTTAAGAAGTTTAAGGTTTGGGAACATGTGTACTTGTGCATCAATACCAAGAAGATCTCCTTGAGGATTGGATCATGTGAAAAGCTAGCACCTTGGTACTACAGGATTCTCAAGATCCTTGAGAGGATTGGACTAGTGGCCTATCAACTTGCACTGCCTCTGACAATGAAAGTCTATGATATTTTCCATGTTTCACTGCTTAAAATATATGTAAATTATGTTGATCATGTTACTGATTGGATTGTATTACAGTTGGATCCAAAAGGAGAATTCCAACCGGAGCCTTAGTGAAATTTGCAGAGAAAGATGCTCATGCTCCAGAACCAAGCAATCAAGTAGGTTAAACTATAGTGGAAGAATTTTGGACCCGATGAAGCTACATGGGAGATGGTTGAACAAAAGCAGGCTGTGTATCCTTCATTGTTTTTTAGTTGAGGCAAAGAAGTTTTGGCATATGTATATATGTATATCGATGTAAATATCGTAATGAATTGTGTTATAAAGCTCCAATAAGTGGTATGGGTGTCATGTCATTTTGTTTGTCATGTTGGTTTTCTTTTCAGCAGGTTGTTCATTGTAAATATTGCAACGAGCTAAGTTATAAAGTTCCATGGGCAGTATGTTTTGGTTTTTAGTGGTCTTGTTGGTTATATGTGTCATTGAACATCGATGATGGTGTTCCCCTAATGGGGGGGGGGGGTTTATAATAGACCCGGCTTAATAATTCATGTAATAAATTTAATAAAGGAAAAATAAGACCAAGGGCATGGGACACGCATTCCAAGTTGAATCTTGGAAAAACATCCAAGTGGGTGTTCATTTGGTTTATTATGGCTAAGGGGAAATTGGAAAAGGTAATGGCAAAGGCTTTGGAAAGGAAAGAGGCATTAATTAACATTTTATTTATGAAAATAATGGAAATTAGGGGAAAACTAAGGGGAAAGGTTACAGGTTGCATGTGAGGAGGAAAATGAAGGAAAAATAATGGAAATTGAAGAAAATAGAGGCCTCATTAATAAAAAGGCTTCTGAGGATAAGTTCACAACCTTTTGTCAGTTTTAGCTTGGATCTCTCTCTATTCTCTCTACTCTCTCATACTCTTGCACACACAAAGAATTCTTGGAGTACACTAGCATTGGAAAAAGGAAGGAAAATGAAGGACAGGAAATAAATGGGAAGCAAAGATCAAGCAAGGAAGAGTTGTATCAAGCGACTAAAACAGGATTAATTGCAGGTATTGACTTGCATGTATGATTTTTCTTGCTAGTTTTGGCATGATTTGTATATGCATGTGTGCATTTGGTTCTATTGTTGTCATTAGCATGGGTTTTTCCAGGTGTGACAATGGTTTTCAGCCTTGCCTTGCCATTCTCGGATAACCATAGTACGATGGGGTTTCTCTTACTTGGTTGAGCTATATTGTTGAATGGTTTCGAAACTGAGAGAGGTGGTCTTAGGAAAGATCACAAGGCCTAGGAATCCATGGACCTGTAAAGGTGGGATTGCGGTAAATCCTAGTTGTGTATACCATCATTGGGCCTAGTAATCCTTGATTAGTAAATGGAAGGATATACGGTAAAGCCTAAAGGGTAGATACGAAAAAATTCCTCACAGTTTAAGTGGAGAGATCCAAAGGCATCCATGCTTGTATAGGTCTAGTGATCCCTGGACCAGTGGATGGTGGGATTGCGGTAAATATTGGTAGTGTGTGTTTCTTGTTTGGGTCTAGGAATCCCTTGGAGGGATATATAATAATGCCTAGTTGTATAGGTGTTTTCTTTGGGCCTAGAAATCCTTGACTGGTTCTGGTGAGAAATGCAGTAAAGCCTGAGAATAATTGTCAGTTTTGTTGTGAGTCCCACATTCATGCTTGGAATATTTGGTTCAAAAATCTATGGTCGGGTGGTATGTGGAAGTTTCTGACTTGGTTGGATTTTGCATATGCTAATAAGAGCTATTTTCCTCTTGTGTATTATGTGTAAATGTACTTGTTATTATGTGGCTTTAATGGTTGTTCTATCATTGATGTTTCTCTCGTTTTATGATGGTTATAAGAATGGTTTTATGACAGATTTGATTTATGGCTCTCATCATATTTTGATTAGTGAATGAATGGATAATTAATGAATGACCTAATATATGATAATGCAGCTAGTGTGAGAGGGCATCATACCTTCTTGACGAATCTAAGATAAGTATGAGGTCCCTATGTTCATATGTGTTTTTATGACTTGTACATTACATGTTCATGATGTGTTTGAAAAAATTCTTGTCATGGTTAGGATGAGTTAGGTCAGGTCCTTGTTAAATTTTTGCATTAGAGACCTTGTATTCTTGTTATTTATCATTTTTTAGAATTTCATCAACTTCTAGGTAGAGGCCTAAGTCCTAGCCTTAAAAAAGTAGCTCAAATTTCGGGGTTGTTGGCACAGAACAACTTGAAAAAGACTATAGTCACATGGAGTGCTTGTTGTGGGAGTGAATCGATGGTTTCAATTGCATGGAGGGATTTTAATGGGAGCGACTGGGGTTCTAGTTTAGTAAAAAGGAAAGTTAACTCAGGGTCTGGGCACCTGGAGTGGTTAGTTGGCCCTTGGGGGTATTGTAGCTCGTGAGGAAGGTCAGCTTGGTTTTTGGTGTGTCGATTCCACTTCCTTAACTGTACATGGGGAGTTGAATCGTATCATAATAAATCTTCATCACATGTTTACCCCGGTGGACCGGTTAGCTTGGGTAAATGTGGGAGGAGGGTGTTACAATAATTATGGGATGGAAGGTGTGGAGGTTTTTAGTTTTTGAAGAAAAAATTGAATTAGAATAATCATGAAGTATAGATGCATGCTTTAATAATCATGTTGAAATATATGCTCTTCTTCAAGGTATTAATTTGAAAAAATACTTAACAATCATATCCCTTATTCTAATAGGTGGTTCCAACAATACCATCTATCATATTGCTCTAGGAAGCTATGATGATGAGGTTAGGGCTCATTTGCTATGACACCAAGGGGATCATATACTAGGTTAAAAGTATATGGTATGAACCAAGAGAGGGCATATATAGGGGTAAATGTATATGTAATATGTATCATGTATTCATTATGGAGGACATGTGATTTGGATATATGAATGAATTTGGGTATTTGGAGGATTGTGTCTTATTACTATCTATATTGGAGTTGTTTTCCATTATAAAATTGTTATACATGGTGCATACTTATTATTTATATGTATTTATATCATAACATTTGGTATCAAAGCATATGGACCTAGGGTTTTACTCCTTCAAACTAGCCAGTTTGGAATTTTTGCTATAAGTTTTATCTGAGAGGTTTCAAAATGGTAAAACTTGGATAATATTGAAGAGAAATATCAAGGGAGGTATATTTAAAATTCTAGATGTTGGTTTGCTATAATTTTAGGTATATTCTCTAAGAAGGTTAGGGTTCTGGAATGTTTGTCAAATTACATTCAAACAAGTCAGATTGGAATTTTCATTATAACTCTTTTTATGGGTAGTTTCAAATGGTGAAAATGGAGAATATTAAAGATAATTCTCGGGGAGAATTTGATTCAAATTTCATGTATTGTTTCAATATAATTTTGGATATATACTCTAAGAAATTTAGGGTTCATTGAATGCTCCTGAATTCAATTTCAAACATGCCAGTTTGGAATTTTTGTTATAACATTTTTTTTTTGTTAGGGGTGTTTTAGATGGTGAAACTTAGACAATATTGCTCGGTGATATCTTGGGGAACACAGGATTCAAATTTCATAGTTTTGTTCGCCATATTTTTGTAAATATACTCTGTAGAAGCTAGGATATATGAAGTATCATGAAATCAGTGTCAAACATGTTAGCTTGGTATTTTTACTATAGATTAATTTTCATACTTTCAAACTATGAAATAATCAAGATATTATGATACATACAAAAGTATCTTATATAATAATTTCATAATTATATTTGAAGAATTATACACATGACACACTATACAAACGTACTTGTAGGAAGAGACCAAAAATAAACAAATTTTGGGAAAGTTCATATAAATTTCTCTTGGCATATCAAATTTTGATTAGATTTCTAGAACTGTAGAGAAGAAATATCATAGTAGTAGAAGCAGAAATTTCAGACTTCTAATGGTCGGAATCATAGAGATACATCAGAATTAAGGTCAACCAGAGGGAAAAAATCCATAATAGTGTTTTAAAATATATTCCAACTTAAAACCACCATCACTTTTGATTGGGATGTCCGATTAAGGTGATTAAAAATCCAGTGCAATGAAAAAACATAGAAGAATATATTTGAGAATCATGATAACTATTTTAGATCATTATTGTTAAATATTTAAGTTTTAATATAAGAGTTTGGGTTAGATGTCAATTAAGAAGCAATTTAAATACCTCAATTTAGTGGAGATGAAGATAAAGATGCAATCAATCCCATAGAATGGTTGAGGACGGTAAAGGAATATATTAATTATCATTTATTTGAAATTCATTGTTTTATTGGTGAATCTTATGAGTGATGGTGGATTTTTGACATGGATATACATGGAACATTACATGGGAAGCATTTAAAAAACTAATTTCTAACAAATGGATAAAGGATACAAAACAACAAGTATTGTATAAAATTCCAGATGAATTAAAAGAAGCTAAAGAAGAGATCAAGATGAAAGGTGATGAGCTATCTAAGATACACAACCTTAATGAAGCACTCATTATGGAGATTGAACAATTAAAATAGGGAAAGGGTAACAAGGGGAATTAGAAAAAGGATGACTCAAGAGAAGAATTAGGAAAAAAAGATAGATATATATATATATATATATATATATATATATAATGAAAACATAAAATAAAGATACTAATATTGAAGGAAGAAAAGAGGCATGATCAAAGTCAACAGGAGATGAGGATCATAGATGAAGAGACTACCAAAATCTTGAAGAGAAAATTTGTAATAATATTGAAGAACTCATATACACGGGTGTGGTAAAATAATAAATGAAACTAATAATTGAAGGAGGAGTCAGAATTTGATAGATGAGGTTACATTGCACTTCAAAAAGAGATAGAAGACGAGATTCAAGAATATATCTAGAAGATACTTGAAGAGGTTGAACTCCATCTAGAGGATGTGCATGCCAAATATGATGGTATTATCACCAAGGCTAGAGAAATCAAAGACCAACCAAAGAGGATAAGGAATACCATTATATTTGAAAACAAGATAGACACAAAAAAATTATGTAGGGTGAAGGAAATTCATCAAATGTGAAACCATATCAAAATTCTCATTACCAAGAAATATTTTAAGGAATGAAAGAAGATCAATATCAAAATTATCAAGGAAAACAGGAATATACATATCAATCGTATCAAGGAAGAAGATGGATTACTCATAAATATTCATGGAATAGGGCATCACCAAATCACTATTAAACAAGATGTTATCAAATGCTAATAGCTAATACAAAGTGGAGAGGTCACAACAACAAGAAATGGAATCAAAGGAAAGAAAACTATGCAACAACCAACCATCATGGATTAATATTGGAAAGAATTAAATTTGGATAGATGGACTATCATCAATGGGAAGACGAATGTAGGAATATAAGGAAATCCTATTATTTGGTTTCATCAAATCTAACTTCGTTAAAAACAAAGCTTTGAGGACAAACATTTTTAAATGAGTGTACTATTTTATGACCCCAAGGGGGTACCTATATTGGGTTAAATGTATATTGGTATGACCCAAGGGGGGGAATATATGGGGTTATATATACATTTAATATGTAAATGTATATGTAATAGGTCAATAATAATAATGAAGGGAACACATGATCAATGTGTGGATATGCATATACAAAGAATTTTTATTCATTATGGAGGAGATGTGATTTAGATTTATGAATGTATTTTGGTATTAAAATGATATTATCTTGTTATTATTTGTATTGGAGTTTTTCTCCATGCTTGACACATTGTTGTACATGGTGTGTAATTTTGTTTTTTTATGTATTTGGATGATAACATATTTTGATTTTGTGCTCATTTGAAGAATGCTTGAATGTCTTGGTCATGATTGTGAACAATCTTGTATCTATTTCAAACACTTTAAAGTTTGATGATGGTGTTGGTGTTATCCTTAAGGATGAAATGCAATGAAAAAGCATAGGTGATACATTAGGTAATTATTTTATTGTAGAGAATAGGGGAAGACAAATGGAGAGAGGAGAGAGCCTAGTAAATCATGGAAAGTACAAGGGTAGATCTAAATCCAAAGGGATGCTAGAATGTTGGAATTATGGGAAGAAGGGACACATGAAGAAAGATTGTTGGTCTATAACATAAAATAAAAAAAGGAGATGGACAATATGTGAATAATATTGAAGAAAATGTAGCAGATGATGTGTTACAAGATGTTTTAATCCTTTCAATAGATAACATTGATGATTATTGGGTGATAGACTCAAGGGATTCATTTCATTCCACACCCTATAGGTATTATTTTCAAGATTATGTTCAAGGTAATTTTGGACAGGTTTATTTGGGTGATAATGAACCATGTAAAATTGTTGGAAAGGCTAAGATATGGGTAAAACTAAAAAATGGACACTAATGGTTGTTGAAAGAGGTGAGGCACGTTCATAATTTAAGGAAATATAATTTCAACAAAGAAATTGGGAAGTGGTGGTACAATCACATTGATAGGAGAATCAAGGAAGGTCACTAGAGAATATTTGATAATAGAAAAAAAGATAAGGAAGGTACATTGTATTTATGCACCAGTAATGTTTACCTTTCTATTGCATTAGCTTCTACACGAGTGGATACATCATTGTGGAAATATAGGATTTGACACATGAGTGAGAAGGGGATGCATATTCTCCATTGAATGAAATTATTTCCATATTAGAAGGTTGATTTGCACCTCTGTGAGAATTATGTTTATAGAAATTAGGAACAAGAAAAAGAAGAATGAAAAGTTAGAGCTTATGCATACATATGTATAGGGACAAGCCCAAGTATCATCTCTTGGTGGCTCTTATTATTATGTTACTATTATTGATGATGCAACTAGGAAAGCTTGGTTTTAACACATTAGAAAAAAAAATGATTTCTTTGATACTTTTAAGAAATGGAAAGCTTTGGTTGAGAATGAGATAAGAAATAAGTTGAAGTGTCTCAAATCATATAATGGAGGGGAATATTGTAGCAAGGAGATTGAATGTTATTGTTCATATCATGGGATTCATAGAGAGAAGATAGTTCCATGAACACCACAAGGAAATTGTGCGTCAGAAAGGATTAACAATACAAATATGGAGCATACAAGAAATATGAGATTGTATGTGGGACTTCCCTTTCATTTTTGGGATTATGCTATCAATACTATTGTTTACCTAATAAATAGAGAGCCTTCAAGTTCTTTTGATGGTTTCATTCCAAAGAAGATATGGGCGAGTAAAAAGGTAAACTACTCATTTTTGAATACTTTTGGTTGTGAAGCATTTCTCCATATTGATAGAGAAAATAGTACAAATCTTGAGGAAAAATCCAATAAGTGTGCTTTTATTGGATATGAAGTTAATAATTTGGCTATCACTTATGGGATTATGAAAATAAAAAAATAATTAGACTTAGAGATGTGGTATTCAACAAGAAGGTCATGTATAAAGATCAATTATAGAGAAAGAAACAAGAAAATGGAAACATATAATACACAATGGTTCATGAAATCACGGAAAAAGGAATTCCAAAAGTGCTAGAAAACTAAAATGTTCAACAACAACAACAACAATTATTCAAACTCCTACAAGTGTAAGTTCAACTAGCTTAAGTAGACCCCTTAAACAGTACTCTCTTTCATTATAGTATGTATTATTGACTGATCACAGTGTTTTCTGGATAAATCCCTCTTGTAGACAAGAGCGATCTCTCTAGTATCCCAATAGATAACTAGAAACAAACAACCATCTAAATATCTCTTTCCCTAAACTATTAGCATTCAGATTACCAAAACTTAGAAAAGATAGGATAATGCTCCTACCTTTCAATGAGATTTTTGATATAGACCTTGCCTTTTGTCCTAAAGAAGTCCTTCAAGGCTGAGAAGAACCTGCAATCACAAACATGCAAAGAATCAAAATCACCTGTAGTATATAATAATCCAAATACTAGCTTAACTTAATGCTCAAGGAGATTAAGAATTTTCTTTGTTATAATGAATCTAAAAAAAACACAATGAGAAAAAATATACATATGTATTATCAAGAATATAAAGAGCAATCTTACAACTTGAGCCTCGATGTCGTACATATTTCTCCCGTATGCCTTTACAATCTTCCTCCTTGGTTTGACAAGCTTTCCACTCTAGAATGGCCAACATAGGTTTATCTTCATTGAACTCTTATGAACCCCTATGTACCAATAACTCTAAAGTTTCAGCTCAATTTATAGGAGAAATTGAGGAGGTTTCAGATGTACCAATAGAGGGATGAGATCCTCTAATGAAGGATTAGGGTTCCTTGATCCAAGGGGATAAGTTACATGATTGGAGGGATATAGCTCGAACTGGTGCGGCTCAAGAGGCTTTTAGTTGGAAGAATATGTGCCCAACTATGTTTATAGAAGTTACTTTTCACTTTTCCTTTCTTTTAAATGGGGTGCACATGTTTTATCTGAAAGCAGAGCGCATATGTTTGCAAGAAAGGTTAGGAATATCTACGCATGCTCAGGAAGTGTCCGCAAAAAGCGCGCAGGAAATATTTAAGAGTATTTAAGATCTTTTTCCCAGTTCCCAAGACTTGGTTAAGGAATATAAGTTTTTTTACTTCTAAGGAAGCATGAGTATGGATGGTGATAGATCCATATTGACGGTCAAATGTCCTGGTGACAAAATGACATGTAACAAATTTCCCCTAAAGTGTGAAGTCTGAGAAAAATTTTCAAGATAGTGAAGTTCTTTATCATCCCAAGGATTGGATCAGAGAAATTGGTTAAAAACATATAATAAACATTTAATGAAAATATATAATCATCACTGAGGTAGGCATTTCCATACTCAGAGCAAAAATAATTATATGTTCTGGTACATAAGTGACCTAGAATTACATGAATAATAGACACAGTATGGACACAACCATCTATTATGAATTAGTATACTAAAACATGAATACGTAACTCCTCGTAGCCTGGATGGTTGAAACTAGATCCAGGGTCTTGATTTCCGCTTCTCGAACTAGTACGAATCTATCCATGCGATTGATTGTTTCGAAGTCATACATGGTAGAAACCAGGGAAAATTTTAGGGGCAAATTTTAGCCCAAAGGTGAATTTTAAGGGATTTTAAATTTTATTAGGGTGAATTTTTTATATAAAACCCATTTTCTATACTTTAATAAAGTTAGCCCAATAAATATTTTAAAAATAATTAATTCTTAAATATTATCCCACCAAAAAAAGGGCGCACAAAACTGGAAACATGAAATTCGCCTCCAATTTTCCAGATTTCCATTGCATTCGCCTGCATTTACAGGGTCGGAGGGAGAGGTTACAGTGATTCGCCCCATTTTTTCACTGGTTCGGAGAGGTGGCTGGGCTTTGTGCACACTTATCTTCTTGCTGGCTGAGCGAGGCCGACCCTCTCTGGTCCGTCCCTCTCTGGTCCGTTAGGGCCTCCCATAGTTCAAGGTTTCTGGGTGCAAGATCAACACAGACCCATCTAAACCTGGGTTTGATATCTACCTCTAGGTTGTGAAGGTTGAGGTTGCATATCTGAAGGTCCATACGTGAACAAGGTTTCGATTGGCTGTGCTAGTGTCCATATTCAGGGCACCCAGTTAACTGACATAGCGGATCGAGTGAAACAAGTCGTGGTGACAATTAGAAAAGGTGTTCGAGGATTTTGGGTGGTGAATTGATCCTACACAACTACTTTCTTGGGATATCTTCTGTTAAAAGATAAATGTTCAATCTTTGTTCTCATTTTTGGAATTTAAATCTTTATACTCTGCTATGAAGATGAATTTGTGCATAACGTACATGTGAATTCATTTAACAATGAAATGGCCATGTGTTTTTCATGATTTCAATTTGTTGGGTTTTCATTGGAGACCAAATTTGGGTTTAAATGGTGAACTGTGTTGTTAATGGTCCATAATTTTTAATTGGGTTCAAGAAGTGTAATCGTTTGCTGGGAAGGCATTGATGGGGATGCCATATTATAATCAATGATATGTGAAGGGAGGCAATTACATTGTAGGATGTCTTGTACCAACTACTTTGGGAGCAAAAGTTTGTAAGTCGATTTAAGGGGTAAGTCTCATCACACAGGGGAAGGATATACCGATGCATGCTTTCACATGGATCTCTCCAAACTTATTACAAAAGTCCATTCTTTCCCTATTATCGATAAGGTTAATCTTGCTATGAAAAAGATAAGCTTAGTGGACCAATTGATCTCTTTGTTGATAATTTTGGTATTGGGATTGCTTCAATAGAAAAAGCTTCTCTCACTCTTAATCTACTTTCTCCAGCATTATGTTCAATCCATGATGCAGACGGTTTTTTGTTTCGAGGGCGGGTTATCTAGATTGTGGGTATTGGTATATGTTCTTTGTGTATGAGAAAAAACTGCAATTTTGGTTTCAATATCACTACTCTCAGCTGAGATTCACAATGGCTTCATCATCAACCAGAGTAGTGAATGGTTAGGAGTTCACAAGGCTGGCCTAGTGACAATTAGTGATCTTGTCTTATGGAGGCCCCATCATCATCATCTCCTTATGGTGATGGTAGTTGTATAACTCTTGAGGGGACAACCTCCATTGGGGTTGGGAGTGTGTATGGATGCCTTTCTTGGAGGAAGTGAATCTCTCTTCTTGGAAAGCACTTTGACAATCCTCAAGTAGTGTTCGCTTGAAAGGTAGGACATAATCAAGTAAGGTAAAAGGAAGAAATTCTTCCCTATAGATTTATCTCCTTTGAGCCCCTGCACAAGGGGTGCAAGATCATGGAGGAAGTGCTTGATGCATCCAGGGATTTTTTCTTCTCTCTCTCTATATATATATCCCCAAGGGAAACCTTGCTGGATTCCCCCCTCTTCTTTGGAATATCTAGATGGAGGGCAACTTAACTGCTAGCTACAATAGTGGTTGGTGACCTTGAGAGACTCTATTGGGTTTGAACCTATGAGTATGGCCTCCCATTGGCAACGTGCCTCGGGTGGAGCTTTCAATTGATTGAGTTAACCCTCAAGGGTTTAGAAGTATATATATGTATATGTGTTTGTGTATTTTTTTTTTCAAGGAAAATCTCATAGGGAAATCCAAGGAATGCTTCCCCACATTTATAGATGGCATCCCTAGTAAAGCCATTGGCATAGATTAGTGCACCTCAACCAAGGGGGATTTGAGCCATGTAACTGCTGGCATAGAACTAGTCAAATTTCTCCTAGCACCATTGGCAACAACCAGTTGAGCTAACCCCTTGGGCTATATATATATATAAACTCCTAGATTGATGAAACTATCCAGGACAATCACAACCATTTGAAATGATTTAAAATTTAAAATACATTGCACAGCCTTTGACAGACTATAAAGTTAGCCTAGATCATGTTGTAGGTTAAGATGTTAGGGGTTATGGTTTTGTAAAGTTGTACATCAAGTTGTGAATAGGGTCTAGTCCTTAAACCAATACAATTTTCTATTATGTGGTGACTCATGTGGATACAGTGAGGCAAAATGCAAAACTAAACTCTGTTTTTCCAGGTCTGATAAAGTGTTAGTTATCCATGGATTGAGGAAGAATTATTATTAAGGTTGGAGATTAGAAATTATATACGTTTTCTTGTTCTTAAAATTTTTTCCCCTGTATCTTATCAAGGCCCGTTTCACCTGTGTTTTTATTGATTCAAATTGAAAATTAACTCGATAAAGCTATAAAAATTCAAATGAAAAATCAGAATCATATTGATCCATTTTTGTAGAATCTGGGTTTGGTGATTTCACTAAGTTTTTTGGTAGTTCAATTTAAGTCCTATTTTCTTATTCCAGACTTAATTTTCTGGGTGAACACTATGTTTTCCTGATAAAGGATGAAAATTGTAAGTCAGCACCTGTTTATAAATATAGCAAATTATCTTACTTTCATCTAGACTGGATGTACAAATTTAGGAGTGACAAGCTAGAATCCTTCAAAACCATTCATGGACTAATTGGTTTTATCTTTCGTTTATATTGGATTCTCCATGCTGTTTAGGTTGACCTTTGAACTGACATAGTATGTTAAACTCCCATTGCTTGATATGCTAAACTGACATTTGATGTTGCTGTAATAGGTGATTCATTTGGTACATTATTACCCCATTTTTCTTTAACATAACAAGCCATAGAAAACACCTTTAGCCTTTAGGTAGTAGTTTAGATAGATTAATCAGAGGGTCGACCATTTTTTTATTTCTTATTCCCCTATGTTATATTATTTTCTGACTAATGAATTCCACTGTTTCCTTTGAAGATTTTGTTTACAGGTCATTTCCCGAACTCTTTGATTGCTAGTATTTGATCTTGTTTTTTGTTATTTAATAAAGCCTGATGCAGTGAGGAAGTTCCTCTGCTTTCTAATCTGTTAATAGGTGCATTTGTTGCCTGACATTTCCTCCATGTCATTTTAAGTTTTAAGTGCAATCATGCTTCTCATACTATGTAGGCACATTCATAGAGCAAGGTGAAAGTCCACAATTCTACTTTGAGAAGTATCCAGAGGACAATCCTACTTTCGGCTTTCTCACATGGCGTTGGGTCTTGGGGCTCTGCTTAGATCATGTTTACATAGCCCCTTATTTCCTTGGTCTATGCATCTTGTTGGCAGCATCATTGATGGCTTGTACTACCACAACACAACTTCCAATGGTTAAAGTTGCTCGCAGATTTGCTCTCTTTTTGAGCTGTATCATCATGCACCAGCCTCTCTGTTCTGGAAGATGATATTTGAATGTAAATTGCAATGTTGTTTGGTTCTTATACCTTGTCTAAAAAGTGCATTTACTTTGCTGTTCTTACCTTCTTGTTGTGATAGATAAGACTGTGAAGCCTGGACCTCAGCCTAGTACAGGTTTTAAGTTGATATGGGAATATTTTTGGGATGCCCTCTTCCTTTGCCACACCTTTATCATAATATCTTTTGATGACTACTAGGTTCTTGAATTATATTTGACTATCTTTTTAAATTTGTATACATTGACCTCACTGACTCTCACATTCAGAAATTCACATAGACTCGGTTTTCAGTTGTGAGTTTACTTTTAATCTTGAACTGAGAATCAAAGTATATTTGACTTGTCACTTGAAAAAAATTCTATTCAAATCTGGTCTTCTCTAATAGTGATAGATCATTTCATGTAGATGGTCATTCATGAAGTCTCGATCAGCCATCCTAAAGCTTGATGTGGCAGATTCACTTCCTAGAGCTCACATTCAGGATCTTGGTGTTCTCCTGATGGGTGCAGGATATGAGGTAAATTTTTAAAATAGTCATACCATTGGGGGAAATGAGGCCATCTCATGTATCCTGCATTTGATCTGTGACTAGCTTTCTTAATAATGTCGTGGATGATTTAATCTTGTTTGGTTTCTTAACATTCATGGATTGCAGGTCTTTTTGAGTAATTCAGCTCTGTATGGATTCAAAGGGCTTGCTGGTAGGCTTGCCCCTATTGGTGTCCGTGGAGCTCTTTTGCTCATAATGGCAGGAGCAACCTTTAGTTCCACATATCAGGGTTCAGTTACAGTTCCTCAAGGCCTGAACTTTAGGATGGGAGATGTGCTTAATCCAAATGGGATTTTATCAAGGCCAATATCTACTTTTGCGACTGAAGTTCACGTTAACAAATTTTACATTGATTACTATGAAAATGGAGAGGTATTTATCTTTCTCAATTGAGAAGCACACAGAGCTTGTGTTATTTCAACCCCTTTCCCCTCTTAAAAACCCTGTACACAAAAAAATGTTAAAAGAAAAAGGAAAGGAAAGGCATGCTAGCTGGCACTATTAACACACTATTTCTCTTCCTTTTACATAACTTGACTTTTTACTGTTGAGAATCTAAAATTTATGGGGTAATTTTTTTTTTTGGAAACAAAAATGTTGAAGCAACTCTCTCTTTACGACATGGTTTGCAGGTATCCAATGGATTAAGATACAACTCTCCTTTGTTTATATAGGTATCCCAATTTCACTCAGACCTTTCTCTACGGAATATGGATGGCAAGGAAGTTTTAAGGAAGACAATCAGTGTGAATCACCCTTTACGATTTGGAGAGGTAACTATATATCAAACTGATTGGGGTATTTCAGCTCTTCAAGTACACAAAGATGGTGCAGGGCCATTCAATCTTTCAATGGCTAACTTACAGAATGGGAATAAAAAGCTTTTTGGTACATTCTTGCCACTAGAAGATGACAGTAGTTATACCAAACCTAAAGGAATGTGAGTTGACATTGCAAACCTCTTCCTGGCTTGTAATTTTCAAATTTACTCTTTACGTGTGTAAAAAACGTTTAGAGTAATTAGCTACAAGTTTCTAACAGTATGTCTAAGTTGGTCAGTTTTCTATTAATATTTTTGGGCACTGCAGATCAATTTTGGATTGGAAATATTGGAGTCAGCAAAAAGGATGGATCATGAACATGCAAAGAGAACAGAGTGCCTACATCTTCTCTATATGCAACAATCCATATCCAATTCATTTGTCCTTGAAGTTGCCCAGGTTATAAATGCATCAAATACTGAGAAAGTCTACATATGTAACCTTTGTCTAAATCTTTGGTGCACACTGAAGCAGGGCTAAATGGATTTGTGCTAAGTCTTTGAGAAACACCCAAATTTTATACATATACATGTTTTTGTGTAGTTCAATTTAAGTCCTATTTTCTTATTCCAGACTTAATTTTCTAATAGTGATATGTTAACTCACTAATAGTGATATGTGTGAGTATGGAGAGATAGTTGAGTCATTGGAGAAAGAGCCTTAGCTGCCTTTGCTATTTTGAGCTTGTATTTCAAAATTGGTTTGCATTTATGATGAGTGATGAATCACCTAGATCGAAGGATTTCTCCCCTAGTTGGCACCTTACCACATTAATTATGGTCACTCCATTTGCTAGAGCTTGTTGTAACTTACAATGGACAAGTTTACCATCCTGCACACACTTTTAGGGTGTGTTCTTAAGGGATGAATTGGCTACTTCCTTGGCTATTTCTGGTCTCAATATCTTGTATGTGTCTCTTACATTATGCATTTTATCCTTTGCTGCAGTAAGTAACCTGCAACAATCTGTAATCTCTTTGACTGTAATTTATTTGTCTTTCTACTCTGCTCTCATTTATTGTTATATTGATATTTGTATAGTAAATAATTTACTCCTAATGGTGCAGTGAAGTTTTTTTCAAAGGATTCATCACCATACAATGTAATAGAAAATGGAAGCCAGGACTGTAGCATCACTGTGTGGACCACAGCCAGTCTACGCCCTATTTTTATTTTTTATAAGTTTTAGATCCATTAGCTGAACATGATAATTGGTTTGATGCCCCAAGCTAACTCTAAAGTTAATTCACTATATAAAACACTTCTCCCTAATCCATAGAACTAAGGGTCATCATCAAAATATGCCCATGCACCATCCTTACCCACTTCTTCAGTAATCTGCCTAGGAGGCTTAGGTACTATGATCTGGGGACAACTCTTTTACAGAATTGATACCAAATAAAATAGGAAAAGCACATTGAATAGGAATAATTTAGGGTGAATTCTTAAGGGGTGAATTGGATACGTCCTTGGAGAGTATGCGCTAGCTCACCGTAATCTATTGAGGGTATGTTAACTTACTAATAGTGATATGTGTGAGAGTATGGAGAGATAGTTGAGTCATTGGAGAAAGAGCCTTAACTGCCTTTACTATTTTGAGCTTGTAATTGGTTTGAATTTATGATGAGTGATGAATCACCTATATTGAAGGAGTGCTCCCCTAGTTGGCACCTTACCACATTATTTAAGATCACTCCATTTGCTAGAGCTTGTTGTAACTTACAATGGACGAGTTTACCATCCCGCACACACATTTAGGGTGTATTCTTAATGGATGAATTGGCTACTTCTGGTCTCAATATCTTGTATGTCTCTGTTACATTATGTATCTTATCCTTTGTTGCAGTAAGTAACCTGCAACAATCTGTTATCTCTTTTATTGTAATTTATTTTTCTTTCTACTCTGCTCTCATTCATTGTTATATTGATATTTGTATAGTAAATATTTTACTCCTAATGGTGTAGTGAAGTTGTTTTCAAAGGATTCATCACCATGCAATGTAATAGCAATGGGAAGCCAGAATTGTAGCATCACTGTGTGGACCACAACCATTCCACGCCCTATTTTTATTTTTGATAAGTTTTAGAGCCATTAGCTGAACATGATAATTGGTTTGATGCCCCAATCCAACTCTAAAGTAAATGCTATGAGATTCACTATATAAAGCACTTCTCCCTAATCCATAGAAATAGGGATCATCATCAAAGTATGCCCATGCACCATCCTTACCCACTTCTAGAACAATCTTCCTAGGAGGCTTAGGTATTGTCATCTGAGGAAAAATATTTTAAATAATTGAAACCACATCAAATAGGAAAAGCACATTGAATAGGAAGAATTTGCCTATCTTTAAATAAGTTTACATTCCTAGCTTGCTAAATACCCAAGCTAGGATTCAAGGAAGTTCTCTGTAATCCTTCACTGAAGAGTTATGGCACCAACCTCTTACACCATTTTCAACTATGCCACCAAT
Source organism: Pinus albicaulis (assembly GCA_034641835.2). Classification (NCBI taxonomy): domain Eukaryota; kingdom Viridiplantae; phylum Streptophyta; class Pinopsida; order Pinales; family Pinaceae; genus Pinus; species Pinus albicaulis. The sequence continues at coordinate 1,083,880,674 of CM076582.1, forward strand.
TCAGACTTTTTTCAACCTAGTCAAATGTTTAATCTCCCTCTAAACTTGCATAATGTAGTTACAGTCCATGACAAGATGTTTATTGGTATTTTCACATACCCTGCATAAATTGCACCTATCAATTCTTTCTCTATTCCTTCTCAGAAGATTATACCAAGTCAAGTATTTTTTTTAGTGCAAACCACATAAAATTTTAGCCTTTGAGGGATATTTAAATATCCAAACTCTCCTCCTCCACCAAACATGATTCCTCTTCTCCCCTCATAAACTAATAGCAACATATCTAGCTTCTGGGATATAAACCCCAGAGTGGTTCTTTGACCATATGAGATTATCTATATTCTTAGTCAATCTGACATGGCTAGACTTGAGTCTTGCCATAAAAACGCTCTAGGAATGAGCATCGTCACCTCTAAAATCGAATGAAAGCCACCTTTGACCTCCAAATAGAAGTAATATTAGGAACTGCAATATGAGAAATATTAAAGTATCATGTCCCTCAACAAAAGACTCATATGGAGTCATGGGTAAACATGGGCAATTAATCCATAAGGGGGCACCTTGTTTCATTCATATTGGAATTTGGATGGTGGTTGAAGAGTTATTTCATAATACAATGTTGTTGATACACTTGTTGCACCGCCCTTCATATTTTATCCAATAGTTATCAGCTATCCCCTCTTCTAAAATTCCAATCTGCTAACCATGAGATCAGTTCTTTTGGAGAGGGATAAATTTAATAATGCTTTCTCATGACAAGAGGCATCAAAGGAGAGAAAGTGGCATATGATAGGTTGGAAACAAATAGTTATGCCTAAATTGGAATGAGAAGCAGGGATAAGAAAACCGGTAAACAAAGCTCCATGTGTTTCTCTCTGGCAAATAGATGAACCTTATCTAATAGCTATCAGCTATGTCCATCTTCTAAAAGTCCAATCTGCTGACCTTGAGATCAATGCTCTTGGAGAGAGATAATCATAAAGTTATTAAAACTTTTTCATGACAATAGGCATTGAAGAAGAAAAAGTGGCACCTGATAGGTTGGAATAAATAATTATGCGTGGTGGGGTATTGATCATTTTTTTTAAGGGGTATATGTATAAAATTTGGGTGTTTCTCAAAGATTGTGAAGTTCAAAGTAGTATTCCGAGCCTTGAAGTGATCTGTGGTATTCTTGTTCTAATTATGCAATATTTCCTGTTCATAGTTATGGTACGCATTAGCCAAGACACTGTCAGAGAGGGCTGCATGGGCGCTGGCCATGGAGAAAGTTGTGTCAGAGTATTTCTAAGCAAATATATTAATCTCCAAAATTATTTAAGATGGGGCATTCAAGTCTTTGGAAAACATGTTGATAAGCGCTCCTATGGTGCTTTTAGGAAATGGGATATCAATTGCATGACAAGTTGTTGATGTTCAAATCACTGGCCAAATTCCTGCTCAAATCACTAAAGCAGCCAGTCTGTGGGCGTTGGAGATATCAAACAATCAATTCAGTGGAACTATTCCCTCTGTCATTGGACAACTGTGGAATCTCAGCAGCTTTCTGACTAGTCACAACAATATATCAGGGACTATTCTAGTGGAACTCACTAGTTTATCCTCACTATCAAGGCTTTCTCTTGATCACAATATGTTGTATGGGGAGCTTCCTGAGACAATAATATCATGGAAAGGTCTTTCTCAACTTAACCTTGCCAACAACCGCATCACTGGATCAATTCCTGCATCGCTTGGGTTGCTGCCTGTTCTTAACAGCCTTGACCTCTCAAACAATTTGCTTTCAGGGAAAATACCTCCTGAGTTAGACAATCTCAAGTTGAGTTTTCTGAATGTGTCTGACAACCTTTTGTCTGGCTCTGTTCCTTTTGGTTACAATAATCTGGCCTATGATTAAAGTTTTCTTGAAAATCCAGACCTTTGTGGAGGCGAGCCATTAATCCTACCTTCATGTTTCCAGTAGAAAGGAAGATCTGAAAGCCATCTATATAGGGTATTAATTTCGGTTATTGCTGTGATAGTAGTACTTTGCTTGATTGGTATAGGTTTCTTGTATAAGACATACAAGAATTTTGTTCGGGTTAAATCAAGTACAGAGTCATGGAATCTCACAGCCTTTCACAGGGTAGAATTTGATGAGTCAGACATTCTGAAGAGATTGACAGAAGATAATGTTATTGGAAGTGGAGGTGCAGGAAAAGTGTACATGGCAACACTGGGAAATGATAATATTGTTGCTGTGAAATACATCTGGAACAACAGGAAACTGCAGTCTGCCCAAGACAAGGGATTTCAAGCAGAGGTGGAGACTCTAGGGAATGTTAGGCATGCCAACATTGTCAAGCTGCTCTGCTGCATATCTAGTTCAGATTTACTAAGGCATGCCAACTTTGCCTTTGGATTTACCTTGAAAAAAAATCTTTGTTTTTTTTGCTACTTATTCCCACAATCTGTAGACTTTGATACAGATAAGTAGTGATTAATGACAAATGAAATGTAATCAAGATGTTTCTTTAGTCTAGATATTATTGCTGCTACAATCACTCTTTTTAGAAATGTAACACAACACATCTCTTCACCATTCCTCTACTGTAAAATAAGCTACACTAGAAGATACACCTTGGGTGTTAAAATATCCCTTTTATGTGCAGCTTCTAAAATGTCCTCATTTGTTCTAGATAAATTTCCCACATATTATAAGCATAAAATAAACCGAATTCCTCAAGACAGTTGGGGGATGTTAAAAGTTCATCATTACTAATGCAAATGTTACTGCCACCTGACAACTTTTCAAACAAGCTTGAGAATCTGAGTGATATTTTTTATTTTAATGTTATAAGTTCGATCATTATATTAGCTTTAAATACCATCATTAGAATGGTGGAAATAATTCCACATAAGACATTTCAAATCGGGAAAAATTCTGTATCAAATCTCTAAACAATTATTAACTGTTTGACCTTGTAGACCCTACAAACAATTTATACCATATTATGTATACCTAAAACCATTTGAAAATTCCTTATGAAATATTTACAAATGAAATTATTTAGTGTTAGTTTCTCCTTTTGGGATTATCCTTCCTTCAAATAATGCTATAAAGTCCCCTGTGATAAAAAATATTGCCTATTAGCAATTTTTGATCTCTTCTTCCCAATCGGTTTAGGGTCCTTTTCCGTGGTGGTAAACATCATATTCCTTGGTGGAACAACACACAATATTGTTATTTTTAGATTGAAAAGGAAATTTTATGGGTTTTGTTTAGTTGATTGATGTGAATCATTTTCTACTTTCTTTTCCTAGAGGTTATATAAAATGAATGTGCCACTATTGTAAGACACATTGTAAGTTCCATGTTGCCATGACATTGATCATGAAATACGAGACTAAATTAAAATTATTTTGTTGGGAAGGACACTTTTTTACCATGGAATCTGGTTTATTTAAATAGTTGAGAGAGCAATCTTAGAGGTTTACTCACAAATTCATTGAAATTGAAAGAAGGTATTCTAAGGAAAGCGTCCCTGATGTGCAACTCAATTGTCGTATTATGTAAATAGAGAGACTTTAAATTCAAATCCTTGGAGGATACAAATATAATGATATGAGAATATTGGTCCTATAAGTATAATGAAAGGGACAATTAAAATTAAAAATAAATAAATAAATATGTAAACAAAAACATTCAATTCATACACCCATTTCTCTTTTCTTTGATATGTTCGCATCTTTCCAACCACAATGAGAGAGGAAGAGAACATGCATCCGGCTACCCAAATATGTCAAACATATAAGTATCAACCATTTCACTATGAACCATTGTCAACATTGTCAAGCTGCTCTGATGCCAAATGGGAGTCTGTATGAACAGCTTCATATTTCTCAAGGGGAAACGTTGGATTGGCCTACTCGTTATAAGATTGCTTTTGGTGCTGCTAAGGGAATGTCCTACCTACATCATGGCTGTTCCCCTCCAATAATACATAGGGATGTTAAATCATATAATATATTGCTGGATTCTGAATTGGAGGCCCATATTGCTGATTTTGGTTTAGCTAGAATTGTAGAGAAGCCGGGTCAGATGAATGTAATGTCAGGGGTTGTTGGAACATATGGATATATTTCCCCAGGTAAGAATTTACCTGGCACCAGGGAAGTTGTGGAAATGCGGCTTTCCTGCAGCATAGATGAACGAATTAGAAAGGAAGCAACTACCACTTTGTCTCCCCATCTCAAGAGGAATCCCAGTGCTTTTAGATATGCTTCCCCTTCTATATGCACTAGCACATGTCCATTTAATGACAATAAATGTGGCATAGACTTGTGACCTTTACCTTAATTTATAGCCGATATTAAAAGCATTGTTCAGTGATGCTCTTTACCTTCCTGAACTGCAGGAGAATTTGATTCATAGAGAAGTACTATATCTCTATCTTATATTGGCTTTATCAGTTTGTTCCAAACATGAGATACATCTATCCCCGTGGAAACATTTCAACAATCCCTTGAAAATAAGCAGTTGTTATCCCCCAAATCACCAAGAACAAAGTTGCAGACAAATAATAAACATGTTGGGTATTCAACAAAGACATCAGGAGATCCACCAGCCAGATTTGGTAACAAGTCATAACACAGCTAGAATCTCACTCTCTCGATAGCAGCACACATATGAGTTGTTGTTCTGTAGCATAGCCTTCAAAACAAGAATCAATTTGAGTTTAACATTCCCTTTAGTGTATATAATAGGGGATTTTTGCAGCACAACTGTGAAACATCATATGCAGGGTAGCCTATTTTGAGATTGTTCTATCAAAGAGATGATGACAAAGGAATAGATGTAGAACAATGTGGTACATCATGGATGAATGATTGACAGTAACTTCGCTAAATCTCTTCTATCATTTAAAGGTAGTCATGAGGCTTTGTTGTCTGGTTATTGTATTGAGAATTGTAGTGTATTTTAACCTTTAATTAGGCATCTGCAAATGAGGAATTGTAACCACAAAAAGTAGTAGCTATCAAAGGAGGATATACAAACAGCGTACCAGAGTGTGAAGATACCTCCAAGAATTGTATGAAGTAGAATAACGTTGAGTAATTTTCATTTTGTCACTGAAGATTGTGTCTATATGGCATGTTTTATTACATGATTCATCTTTAATGCAAGTCAGATATTAAATTGGATTCAATTGGTGTATTACTGTTAAAGTCTACACAGACTTCCTATGAGAAAACACATAACTTTAACCCTTATGCACTTTATTTTTGGCCATCTATCTAATAATTAGTTATGTTCTCTTACCACCAGTTATGTTCTCTTTGAGGCAATCAAAAAATAAATTTACAACCCACTGATTACTTAATTCACGCACAACTTCACCAAAATAGGTTTCCTTGTTGTGCAGGTGTTTATTACTGTTGTGAATTGTGTATGGCACTGAACTGGGATTGAGTTTAATACAGTTCAATGCTTAGATTTTTTTATAATCCAGAGCCAATTCATCCCTTTATCTTGTCCATTCTGGCCACATTCAATGATTGAAAGTAAGATTAGGTCAAGGTTCATCCAGGGTAAAAACTGTTTCAGTCATAATTGACTTCATCATATCCACGAACAACTTGCCAGTAATTGATATCTGGCCAGATTTGTCATGCCTATAGAACAAGATGGTTCTTTGGGTTATATTTTATTTGGAATTATAAGTTATAACTACCAGATTTGAAAATATGCATATACTGAAAATGTATCTCTCCTTGTACAAATTTAAAACAAGACATCATTTGTACAACAATACTAGGAGAGCATTGGCAAGTTCTAGAGTGGACCTCCTCTCCAATCAATGGAGCTATCAGGTAAATACAGGGTGCCACTACTACTACTTGTGGGATTCTGCTACAAACAGATTCATGGCATGGCATGGGCATGACATGGGGAATTCTTAATCAAGTTTTTCTAATGGTTCTCTTCATGTTGATGGTTATAATTTTAACAGATTCAGCAGGGTGGCTGCAACTGGCACATATTCCTTTCAATATCTAGATTTTGAAGGCACAAGAAGGAATAATATTTTGAAGAAGTGAGAAGCAGTTCACCTTATTATAGTTACCATGCTAGGTCTTCCTTTAAGAGATTCCCAGCATCAAATAATTTCCATAAATATGGTTGTGTAAGAGTCGTGATGGTGTTGTAATGTAAATTATGTTTCCATAGTTGAACATCTGAAGTATTTTGCGATATTGTTATGGTACCATGGCACCTAGATCGGATCCAATGTTTATCAACACTTTTTTAATAACATGTTTTCTTTTCTTCCCGTTGTTGTTCATTTCTCCTCAAACTCCTCTCCAACCTCAATATCAGTGCTAGTAGTAGCATGAGCAACAACACTACGCTTAGTAGAACTAGAAGAACGTGTTTTCCAAACTGCATGAGAACTACTTCCCTCATGAGTCACCATGTGCCATGCTTGGTCTCGGTGGTTCTCTTCCTTCTCCTCTTGGTTCAACTACCATATATTCATTGGAACCAACACCCCGAACTCCACTAGACAACGAATCACCATTTTGTAGTAGTGATTCGCCATTTGTACTGGTGATCCGCCATGATTTTACAAGATAATATAATCTCATGAGAAATTCGCCAAAAAATTATATATACATATTATATTATTAATAAAATCGCCTTCCATTTTTCCTATGTATCATGGGGATTCGCCCATTTATTATATATATAAATTTAGGGGGTTCTTAAAATTTTCCCTGGATAAGAGCATGTGTTTCCTCCTATGAGATCACAGGTTCAAAACCAGAGGGGGGCAGAGTATGTACGCCTTTGTAGACTTAGCAGTCAAATCGCTATGCAGATGTGGGTCTCTTGTCCCACAAACAAAGAAGTCTCATACACCAATTTGGTGTCTGGCTTAGTCGTGATCTTAAAATTGGATAGTAATAATAATAATTTACATGCTTCAAATCACCGATTCATCCAATAAAATTTTCCAAAACCTTTTATCTACTGAACACAGAAATAACTATGAAAAATCTAATCCATTCTTGCATAAATCCATTAGAAGCACCCCCTCTTCCAGAAACAAACTCTGCTATCCATCCATCTCTAAAATTCAAATCCACAGGTTTTAATCCATTGCAATTGAAATATCTCAGCAAGAGGTTACAACCTTGGACATGCTTTACAACATGATATGTTTATCCATCCCCACAAGAAATTTTGTAAACTCTGTGACACCATAAATGTCTTCTCCAACCAGCTCTAGAAATTCTCCTCTGTGGCTTACTTAGAGGACACAATATTGTTTCAAATGTTATTGCAATTACTTTTTTAAAACTATCTGGATTTGTTTGTGGTATGGGAGGCAAGCGATGCGTAATCCACAGGTTCAATAAATGACATGTATTCATCCTGAAATCCTGCAAGGACTATTCTCAGCCTTCTTGCAAAATGGTGTTGTATTGCCGTAGATGGTAGTGCTTTAATTGATGGGGGAAAAATGATTTATAAAAATGAATCTTTAAAGCCTGTATGTGCTGATATACATCCAATGTTTTTGTTGGAAGAATTGATTTCATACCTTATTCACCAAACTATATACCTATGACTTCAGCCTTTTTACAAACTCGCATTCGAAACTCTTTCTACTAGAAGTTTGCAAGACGAGACCAAATGCTTGTGGCCATGCATAATAGGCACATTGGTCAACATCTCTAGACCAGCTTCAAATAAAGTTTTCTTTGACTTCTGAATCTATGTGATATCCAAAATAAATCCATTATGTCATTTCCAATAACTCTTCATTCGATTCTTCCTAATATGCATGTGATCTCCAACATACTAAAAATGGGGAAAGGCCTATAACTAAAACCTGCTAAGGTCTATCTACAAATCTGAAACACTTTCACCAACCTCCTTCAATACCTTCAGCATGTTTTGATCAACCCAGAGATGTGATTAGTTGATAGATTTACTGCAACAAGGGCAACACCATAAAGGCCACCTCGAATTAATTTCCTCTAGGTGCTATAATTCTACTTTTGACACATTAAATTCACTGCCATTATTGTTTAATTGTTGTTGAGAAAGGAACTGCCTCTATAGTTCTTTCATGTCTTCCTTAGCAAACTCACAGCAATATCCATATTTATGCACCTTATCAAACAATGGAAATTCGAGATGATGTGGGATGGGAAACTTGTCCATCATTTCTCAACACCCAGAAAACATTTTTAGTTTGCAATTCTTCTAAAGGATGCACATCGTTGAATAGCATGCAGCAACTTGTGAGGCAACTCTCATTTGTACATGCATAAGAAAGCATTATAAAGTATATAGGAGGACTGACTGAGATGAATTGATAGATTACCCATGAATATCAAAGGGTAACGTTTGATTGGATATTCTCTTCCAGGTTTCCGTCTTCTAATTGACATCAAACAAATTGGCTTATGATCATACGCAGGTCAGCCTACCCTTACCTTATTTACTTCTGAGAATGTTTCTTTTCTGCTACCATTATACCTGAATGACATGCAAAACGCCCTCCCCTCTGAGGAGAGTCGATGTTTCTTTTCTGCTACCATTATACTTTCACCAACAACTTTAGGTTCAGGGCTTGTTTTAGGTGCTAAATGAGCATTGGTATGGTTATCAGACCCATTGCACATAATTATTTTTGGGCTTTTAAGTTGCTTTGGTCTAAGAGAGGTTGATCAAATACTCTAATATCACACATGAATTTTTCAACAATAGGGTGAATGTATTGCTCTTCCAGGAAGCACCAAAAGCGCTTGTATTTGTGATAACATTTGATATAAAATCTAACAAGTTCCCTCCTTCCCCATGCCAATGGTGCTTCTCATTACTCATAAGTAAAAAAAGAGAGTGGGGGATATTTTTTTTTGGAATGCCTTAATGCCCTCTCTAGAGAATGACCAATACAGTAAATTTTTGCACAACTCATCAACCCAACCTTCATTGTTTTCCTTGAGTTCTCTTACCTCTATCAAAACTTTTATAAGACTTTTGTTGCCTCATCAAGACATGCTGCATGCTCTGAAACAGATTGACTGTTCTTTCTACCATTTTCCACAAACAAATTACTTTAAATCTTCTCATCATCATGAACTTGAGTATTTGAATTATTGTTCCCATTGTTATTCTGCTCCACAATTGATACATATACACAACATCTGGCATGATGTCCTTTCCGATGGTTTCCTGCCACATGATGCCACTCTGCATGTTTCAGTAGACCACCAAATTTGCCCCCTTTGAATTCAACCTGAGTGGTCTCTTCATTTTATGTCTGTGTCTAAAAAGAATCAAACCCTCAAGCTCTTTTCCCAAATTACCCTGGATCTGTTTATTAATAAACAAAGATGTTGAAAAAGTGGCATCCATCATGTGCTTTATAATTAAACTCCACGTGTAGGGATAGAAGGCCCTTGCACTAGCTTGCACTGGCTGTAACTGTACAGGAGATAAGTGACATCCCATTTAAATATTAGTGGTGTATGAAATTGTGGCACTGGAATGAATATCAAATGTTCTATTTACTTATGAAAATTTCAGAATTGAAAAATAGCATCCATCTGCAGCTTTGGTCACTTGTGTTATAATCTGTAGCTTCCAAGTTTGAAGGCATCTAAAAAAAGACCTAAGTAGACTCCCGCTTTCTAGAAGTTTTCTGTAACTAGAGACTGTAGCTTGGCTATGGGTATGGAGTTTCTATACACAACAATGCCAATTCCCTCAATTGCAGCAAATACAATACCAGCTACTAAAACATCCCAATCACCTGTTTTCCCAATGATTGTAGCTAATGCATTTGCTGTATAATAAGTTAATAACCTAGAGCAGGAGGAAATTTTTCACTGGAAAATTGCTTCAAGCTCCATTAATTTTCTCTAAGAGTTGACTTGCACTTGCACGAACTACTCTACCCAAGAGACTGTTACCAAGCCTTGATGTCCTGGTATCTCTTCATTGAAAGTGCCACCACTTTAGCACTTATTGTTTTCACTTTGTTTCTCGCTCTCAGTATTATTTTCTCTCCTCTTATGTTTGAAAACCAAAAAAAATATAGAAATCTCCATTATGCTCAGTGTTTTTGCTGAAGCAATGCCCAACACCTCATCGTACTCCTACTAATTGGCAAGATTACAATGAGCCCGACTAACAACCTAGATTCCCATTTCAATTTCTAAAAAAAAACTCCTTTCTAGAATTTACATGGCTCCCTTAAGGTGATGCTCGAAAGAAAAAATAGAAAACCAGAAACAACATTGTGTCACATTGCTTCTTGTCATTAAATCTTCCAACTGCAGTGACAAAATACAGTGAAAGAAAAAATAATGAATGCAATCCAGCATCCCGCAAAACTGATGATATTGAGCTTTGGTTAACGATATGCACATTTCCAAAATCCAGTTTCACCTTTTTAGTAGACAAGTCCCTAAGAGTGGGAGTGTCACCAGGGTGGCATAGTGAGAGGATTTATTCACCCTATAATATTCCATAATTAACCTTATCCTCGTAGAATTTGACCACTGAAAAGGAAAAGGCACTCAGCGTCACTGTAGCAGAGAAAATAAGCAGAAGCCTCATACTCCAAGGCATCACACTAGAAAACTGCCAAAACCAAGATGTAAATATCTAGCAACTAAAATCATGAAGCCTCCCAATGAAAGAAACACACATTATAGATGGAAATATTGTTTTAGTAAAGAGAATGGGCAATGCCAACTACATAGAATAAGAATAATCTTTTTCATTTGTATTCTTATGCAACATTTATGTTTGTGATTCAGGAAAACAAAATGATGGTTTCAACCATTTAAGGATTTGGGGCTACTATTTTATCAAAATTGCATGAATATCAACTAAAAACACAAGTCCAAAGCCCATTGATGTCCACTCATTATGAAAACTTAAGACTTGGGTCATATGGAAAAATAGATAAGATTGATCACAAACATAAAATGAAGGAATACACCAGAGAAACCGTCTCATTTAAGTCCCTGTACAGTTCTTTATCTACATATCCATTGACTTGTTATGACACAAGTGGTGAAGAAGGTCCAGAATCCAATCAAGTAGCAAGATAACCCAAATCATGCATGCCACCATATCCTCTAATATCCTTCGAGCTCTTCCTGAAGAACTGCTAATCCATTGACATGAATTGTTGCTCTTCATGATTATTAACACCCAACTACAAAATCTAAGGACTTTATAGCTCAACAATGTAGCTATACTAGACTCAAAATTAACATTTTTTGAGTTCAATTATAGATCCATCTCCTGCTTCTGAAAAACCTATGGACCAATTTCATCTTTGGGCCAAATGTATACAGCCAAATGCTGAAAACCACCAATCATCATACTAAGTATGGTCCTCTATTTTTTCTGTCAAATATGGGAACCCAACTCAAGATCTGTGACAATTTCCCTGGGGGATCCATTCAAACTTATGTGGTTACTCTTGATTTCCCAAGCAGATAAAAACAACAATCTTTCTCAGTATTCAGATCTCAATTCTCTTGTCAAACGAGCGCCCTCTGTATGTTTGGAAGTTTAAAATGCACAATTATATGGTTACGTTTGACTGAAGTAGTTGATGTAAGTTACATGGACTATGGTATGTTGCGCACTCTAAAAAGAACCGCATGAACAATACTAATTACTTGTTTAAGTTGTTATGGACTACGGCTCTTTCAACTCTCTGTCAATCTACTGGTTTGAAGAAAATTAAGGGCAAGATTACAAGGAAAATCTCTTTCAGTATCACACCAAAAGTTAGTCTGTCAGCATGCTTTCGAGACCATAAATATTATTGAAAGTTCTATTATAAAACTTGACTGTTAATTCAATGTTGTGTCATCTTCAATGCAATCCAAACATCTTCTAAAATCCAAGGTTTTTCTCCTTTTTATTTCTGTCTGCTACAAATAGAATGATTATTGTATATGTCACAGTGAATGGTGTTATATATTTCAATATGGAAATGGCTAAAGAGAGGTTCCTATTGTGTCCTAGATGAATGGTGTAATGATATGGTCTTATTTCAGAAAATGTTGTACTTTTACATCCTTCAACACAAATTTCTATATCAGAATGTGACTCCCTAAAACCAAGCATTTATGGCTAGATTAAGCTGCACATACAGGATGTGTAAAGGGATGTGGTAACTCTGAAAATCCCACATTCTTTAATATAATGAAAAAGGCTATAGAGTTCTGACACGAGATGTCTTTCATTTCTTCAAAATGATGTAGATACAGAACCCACCCTGTCCCATGTAAAAATCAGAAATCAATAAAGGGAAACATCCAACTCCTCCTTAATATCTGCCTATCATTTGAAGAAGCAAACCAACCAAAAAATATTCAGGAAACTGACCACTGCAATCTGTAGGGATCTCAAAATAAGATAGGCCCTTGGGATGCCTTTAAGACCTAAGTTACATTTAATTCAATCGAACAGAGTTTTTGCTAATTAAGTCCCTACATCTACCCTTTTCTCAATGTATTTTCAATCTAGGCATGATAAATTCATAGCAGGAAGATCTAACAGAAACACTCTTTTTCCCGATCGATATATCCCAATGCATGCAAAAATTGGAAACATGGATAGGGAAATGCACATTGCTGATGAAACATTTATAGGAATCATAGATACATACACTGGTATACCCGATGAGTGAAAGAGTCTGAAAGCGAGCTTGTACATGCGCTTGAGGCTCTGATATTTATCAATAACGTATGTAAAGGCCCGCCCAATATTTTGAAATGCCGATTCCCAGCATCAGCAACAGAGTCCCCAGACGCAGGAGATAAGCTTACAACATCTTTTCCATTTCGAAAGTCCGTACCCACTGTTCCTGTTTCAAATCCAGAGAAACCGAGCATGTAGGCTGTGGCGATCTCCCAAAACAGCATCTCTTCGAAGTGTATCTCGATTCTACTATATACGACAGAACAGAGAGAGTGACGGACCAGAGAGAGTCGGCCAGGCCCTAACGGACCATGATGGGATTCCTATGACTGTATTTTTCCGACTCGATCTGGCTCAGCCAACAAGAACTTAGAAGATTGGTGTGCAAAAATCCCAGCCACCTCTCAGAACCACTAAAAAAATGGGGCGAATGCCATGGAAATCTGGAAAATCGGTTGAAAAAATGGGGCGAATGCCATGGAAATTCTGGAAAATCTGGGCAAATTTCATGTTTTTAGTTTTGTGCGCCCTTTTTTTGGTGGGCTAATATTAAATAATTAATTATTTTTAAAATATTTTTTGGGCTAACTTTATTAAACTATAAAAATTGGGTTTTATATAAAAAATTCGCCCTAATAAAATTTAAAATCCCTTAAAATGCGCCTTTGGGCTAAAATTCGCCCCTAAAATTATCCCTGATCTCAGCTACAAAACCTCCACTAATTGTGGAGAACTGCAGTTTAACTGCAGTTAAAATGGAAAAACCCACCAAATTTTAATGCAGCACTAAAAGTCTTCCACGTTAACCATTTGCGTTAAATGCTAATGGTTAGGGCCAGGGGTGGCCACATGCCAACCCCCTTAAACCCCATGGTTATGGTTTTAAAACTCTGCATGTATTGGAACGGAACACGGAGCGTATTCAATGTTCTGAAACTGTCACACTAACCACAATGAAAATGCGCATGTCACAAGCCTTAAGCTTAATCTGTCGGCAGTTAAGGTTTATGGAACCGTCAACAAACATTCACGAAACTGTGCCATTTGATACCTCTGTGCCTTGACCGTTGGGAGAATAGTTTCGTAGCCATCGATTTATACCATCACTATCATGGTTATCTCTTATCATGTGATCACAAATATTGGGGCCACCAATGGGTTGGGACCGTCGACAATCCCCCCCCCCCCATATGCAACATTAATAACATTTAAATAGAGTTGGAGCCCTATAGGGGTAAGGATAAACATATAGCGGAGATGGTTGGGGTTTGTGCGAGCACGTACGGAGGTCGAACCCCCCGAACCCAACAAAATTTTTCACAATGGTCTAGGGGACACGTGGCAGCCTTCGGGCTGGCCACGTGTCACCCATCCAACGGCCCTCACAAAACTTCATACAAACCCATCAACGACGTAGAAATTTCCACTTGGCGAATCCTAGTTGGATTGAGAAAACATAATATTCTGAGAATATGCCATCTTTGCTTACTGTACGTGCATGCTAACTGGACATCCCAGTCACCCCTGTCACAAAATTTTAGCTATTTAGGAAAATGATCAGAACATGATATCTCGCTCATACGACATCGATTTTTCGAACCGTTCAGAGCATCAGAATCACAACGATGAGATCTACCCGGTCGCTTAGGTTCGGTACAGTTTTGAGAACTTTCAATTTTGAGAAAAATACATGATCTCTTTATCACACCTCCCCATTGGGAAGCTTTTGGACCCCAAAAGACTTTGATTACCTGTTCAGAAGATGAGGGTACAACTCCCTCACCTTTCCAACTTCCATCCACCTTGCCCTCCTTGGTTTACTTCCCTTGAGCCCAACTCGAAGGTAATCGACACTTCCCCTCTTAGAAGTGCTTGTCCTCTTGTCAAAGATGGTATCTTCCTTGAGCTCATCCAGAAATTCTAGTGAGAAATCTTCTATAGAAGGCACCTAAACATCAATCCCTTGATCATCAATCAAAGGAGGCTCATACAAACAAACGTAAATTTTCAACATTGACAACTGAATACATTTGCATGTATGAAGGCAAGTCAAGTTGAAATGCATTATTACCAACTTGCTTGATGATCTTAAATGGACCGTAAAGAATGGGCTTGATTTTTTTACCTTCTCCTTGCATCCTTTATTTGCTTATGTGCAACCATACCTCATCTCCTTCTTGAAACTTGTGATCAACTCTATGTTTGTCATGCCTCTCCTTGTATTTTCTTTGACTCTTCTCAAGCTGTTCTTGAACTTGTTGATGAATAATTTGAATTTTCTCAATGAACTTTCAAGCCTTGTCAATATCACTATGCCCATCACTTGCAACATCCTTCTCAAAGATGAAGTCTAATGGTGATTTCAGCAAATACCCAAAGCAAGCTTCAGAAGGTGAAGTATTTGTAGAAGAGTGCTTGGCCTAGTTGTAAGCATGCTGACTGTAATGCAGTTATTCATCCCACAACTTGGGATGTTTGCTGCAATATCCTCTCAAAAGATGCACAACAATTTTTTTCACCACCTCGGTTTGGCCATCAGTTTGCGGATGAAAATAAGTACTCTTTTTCAACTTTGTGTCCATCATCTTCCAAAGATTAGACCAAAAATTCCCAATGAATCTAAAATCCTTGTCACTAACAATAGAAGTTGGCAATCCATAATGGAACCATACATGTTGAAAATAAAGTTTAGCAGTTTGTTCATCAATAATGGTTTTCTTACTTGGCATAAGTATACACATTTTACTGAATCTATCCACAACTGCATAAAGATAATCATGTTGTTTTCTTGACATAGGTAGACCTCCAACAAAGTCGATGGAGACACTCTCCCATGGCATTGATGGTACCAGTAATGGTGTGTACAACCCCAACTTTCTATTTCTAGGCTTGCTTGTTGCACACATAGAACAACCTCTTATAAAACATGACACGCTATCTATCATGCGAGGCCAATAGCAATGCCTCTATAGATGTGCCACTGTTTTTCTTACCCCAAAGTGTCCAGTAATAAGAGACGAATGAGCCTCTCTCATGACACTAAGCATATCTCCTTGTGGTATTCACAACTTACCCAAATGAAACAACAAATTTTTATGCATGTGATAATCATTTTCCTCAACTTGATTCCCTTCACCCAAACTAGCATACACATCTTGAAAATCAGCATCATGTGCATATTATTCTATGTAACTATCATGTACAATAGAATCATTTTTAAGTAAAGTAGAAGCACTTATAATTGGCCTTGAAATAATATCAACAACTTTATTGAAAATACCTTTCTTGTACCTTATAACCAAGTGAAACTATCGAAGAAATCCCATCCACCTAAAATTTCATGATTGCTGCAATTTTGTTTGCGACTGCAAGTACTGTAATGGTTAGTGATCGATATGTATAATCATCTCTTTACCCATCAAGTAGTGTTTCCACTCCTTGATGCTTTGTACCAACACATACAACTCTTTGTCCTATCTAGGATAATTAGGTTCAACACCATTGAATGTTTCAGAATGAAAAGCAATAGGCTTACCATGTTGCAAAAGTACTGCACCCATGGCATAATCACTAGCATCGGTTTGTATATTGAATGGCTATCTCAAATTCGGTAATGCAAGGACTGGAGCTGAAATGATATTTTCTTTTAAAGCTTTAAAAGCTTGATGTTGTTTGCCCCGCCATTGAAGCCTTTCTTCACACATGTCACTGCATGCATAGGAGCTGCTATGGCAAAAAAGTTAGCAATAAAATTTCTCCAATATCGAGCTATGCCTAAGAAAATTCTTACCTCGGTTACTGTTTGGGAGTGGGAAAATTCACAATGACTTCCACTTTAGAAGGATCAATTCTCAACTTGCCCCCTCCTACAATGTGTCCCAAATAAACTAGATAAGTCTTTCCGAACTCACACTTTGACATCTTAAGGAATAATTTCTCTTTCTTCAAAACATCAAGCACCCTTTTCACATGCAAGACATGTTATTCTTACTGAAAATGAGTATATCATCTAAATACACAATCACAAAGTCATCAAGAAATGGACGCAAAACATTATCCATACGCGCATGAAATTTGTCATTGCATTACACAAACCAAATGGCATAACCAACCACTCAAAGAGTCCTTGTTTGGTTTTGAATGCGGTCTTCCATATATCAATTTCTGCAATTCTTCCTTGATGATAT
This sequence comes from Pinus albicaulis, assembly GCA_034641835.2. Classification (NCBI taxonomy): domain Eukaryota; kingdom Viridiplantae; phylum Streptophyta; class Pinopsida; order Pinales; family Pinaceae; genus Pinus; species Pinus albicaulis. The sequence continues at coordinate 1,083,897,591 of CM076582.1, forward strand.
CCACTTTGTAAATCTAACTTAGTGAAAAAAATTTCTTCTTTCAGCTGAACTAGCAAATCATCTATCCTTGGGAGTGGGTATCAATTTTTTACCGTTATCTTGTTCAAAGCTCTGAAGTCTACACATACTTAAATTAAGCATCTTTCTTGAATGAAGACTATGCAGGTGAACACATAGCAAGTGTACAGCATATGAGTCCATGTCAACATTTCCTTGATTTTACTCTTTCATTTAAGCATTTACCATTATAAACATGTGATACAGAAATGCCGATGTTTGAAAAGACAATCTTGTTGCAAATCTCATGTTGAATCTCCCTTTGGAAGCAATCATGGCTCTGAAACATATCGCAGTATTGTCTTCCATCATATAAATCTTATTTTAATTAGGATGCAATCCTAGACAATTTATGATTAACATAGTTTTAGGATTGTAGGATTAATAATTAGAAGAACAAAATTTCTTCATGAATTCATGACCTCTTCCACCATCCAACATTTTACCATTACAGTATTTGTCTTCTTATTGTAACAATGTTAAGTCCTTTGTCTTCCAGATAAATGAAGCATTTGTGCTCATGGCGATGGGGGAATCACTTTCTATCATGCAATTGAGACTTCTTCGCTACTGTGTATCAATAGAACCACCATCCCTTCCATTTTGTGTCAACAAAATGTCAGTTATTGCAAAAGGCAATATGCACTTCTTTGCATTTTCACAAATTTGCATCACAAATCCAACCAAGTGGATATGGTTTGGATGAATGGTCTCAGATTGGTTCTTGACCCGTGTTTAGAGATTAAGTTTTAACGACCTTTGTCAAGCAGTGTGTCAATCTTGGTATGTTTGGATATGACCCTCACATGAAACAGTTCAATTCTCTCTTCTTCATTTGGAGCTTGTATGTGACAGTTTGATGTACTAGTACTGGGTTTTGTTTCAATTTCATTCCCCTTCATGTTATTCAATTCCATGGCTGTAATTTTAGATTCATCACCTGAATCCTCTCCTAAGTCATGTTGAGTTGTAGCTGTAGTTTTCTACTTCCCTTTGTTATTATTATATTTGGGTCTCTTTTCAGGATGTAATTTCCAAGAATTTTTCTCTTCATGGCCTTCTCTTGAACAATGTTTACAAACTAATTTTTCTCCCTCTTTCTTGACAGATGCATTATTTTTTCCCTTACCTTTTGAGGTCTTCTCTTTGTTTTTCCCCTTAAAAGGTTTCTACCTACCCTCATCAGTAATGTTTTTCCCTCTAGCTTCTAGATGTGTGGCCTGAACACAAACTTCATCTAAGCTTGTAGGGTTAAACATGAGAATAGTATGTTTTAGGTAGCTATGTAAGCCTCCTATGTACTTGAGAAAAGTATCTTGGCTCTACAAATCTACCCCTAATAAGAGAGCTCTTATCCTAAATTCTTGGGTGTATTCTTGCACATTCTGTCCTTTCAATTGTCTAAAGTTTTTCCAGCTCATTATCTATTTCTGCATATGATATAATGGATAAAACTGTTGTATTATTGCTGTAATGAAATCAATCCATGATAGGATAATCTTACCATGCTTCTTGATCTCCTCCTTTGTCTTGGCTTACCACCAAAAAAGTGTTGCACCTTCCATTCTCAATGAAGCTAGTTGGATTTTGGTATCATCATCATGAAGGTTCTGAATTCTCAAATAGACCTCCAATTTCCTAATCCAATTATAAGGATTTTCTGCATTGACTTCACCATTGAACATTGGCAATTCAAACTTAACATCAAGTTTTAGAAAAGGAATTTTACTAGTGTTCTTTGACTTGTGTGGCTGATGTACTGAAGATGAAGTAGAGGATGATGATGATGATGAGGGTGAGGATGGTGACTTTCCACTGCCTCCATTTCCTCCATTCCCCTTCTTTGATTTATCTTCATCATTTTGACCTCTTGATGATCCCTGACCTTCCTTGTGAATTATGGATCCTTCTCCTTCTAGTCTCTCATTCCTTTCTTGATTAAAAACTCTCACCATCTTAGTCATGTCAAGGAATGCTTTCCTGAACACCCTTTCTTCTTCTTTGGGATCCACCTCTTCATGGATTTCTCCTTCTCCTGGAGGCATGCTTAATGTTTCTTCTGCTTCTTTTGGAGGTGAACTAGGTGGTGGAGAATGTGACAATCTTGCCCTCCTTTGTTATGGCTTCCTTTGAGAACATCTTGCTTCTACCAATTTGCCTTCTCCTCTCTTAATCTTAAGCCTAGTAAGCATGTAAACCCTTGCAAATAGTTAAACAAATCTTTGCACACTAAAACGCCAGAGAATAAACTTGGCTCTAATAGCAAACTGATCTGAAAGGAATGTATTGGTTTGTTGTTCTAAGTGTCCTTTCAATAATAAAAACATGCAAAATAAACCTAAATAACACTGAACAACAATATATAACAGAAAAAAAGCATCACACATAATTTTTACATAGCAGGCATGATGAAGCAGTTCACCCCTCCTAGGCTACATATGCTGGTCCAACTCCCAATGGCATGTCCCTCTTTGTCATTATGCTAAAAATTGCAAATACATGTGTTTACAAGCCTATAATGGCTATTTTCTCTACACTAGTGGCTCCAGAATGCTCAAATTAATCTAGATAGACTCTTATTTCCCTCAAATTGGTCAAAAATTGACCTCCCTAGCCATTTTCCCAATATCAGCTACAAAACCTCCGCTAATTGTGGATAATTGCAGTTTAACTACAGTTGAAATGGAAAAACCCGCCAAATTTTAATGCAGAGCTAAAAGTCCACCACGTTAACCATTTTCATTAAATTCTAATGTTTAGGGGCGGGGGTGGCCCCATGCCAACCCCCTTAAACCCCGCGGTTATGGTTTTAAAAATCCGCATGTATTGGAGAAGAACCCGGAGTGTATTCATGTTCTGAAACCGTCGCAATAACCATAATGAAAATGCACATGTGATAAGCATTAAGATTAATCTGACAACAGTGAAGGTTTATGGAACTAGCGAAAAACATTCACAAAACCGTGCCATGTGATACCTTTGTGCCTTGACTGTCGGGAGAATACTTACGTAGCCACCGGTTTAGACCATCACTATCAAGGTTATCTCTTATCATGTGATCACAACTACTGGGGCCGTCGGCGATTTGGGACTGCCGGCGGTCCCCCCCCCCATATGAAACATTAATAACATTTAAATAGAGTTGGTGCCCTATAGGGGTAAGGATCAACATATAGTGGAGATGGTTGAGGTCTGTGCGGGCACGTATGGAGGTCATAGGGTCGAACCCCCCGAACCCAAAAAAAATTTGCACAACGGTCCAGGGGACACATGGCAACCTCTGGGCTGGCCACGTGTCACCCATCGAATGGTCCTCAAAAAGCTTCGTACAGACCCATCAACAACCCAGAAACTACCACTTGGCGAATCTCGATTAGATTGAGAAAATAGAATATTTCGAGAATATGCCATCTTTGCTGACTATACCTACATGCTGACTGGGCATCCTAGTCACCTCTGTCACAAAAATTTAGTTGTTTAGGAAAATGATCAGAACGTGATATCTCCCTGATACGACTTTGGTTTTTCAAACCATTTGTGGCGCCAGAATCACAATGACGAAATCTACCTGGTCGCTCAGGTTTGGTATAGTTTCAAACACTTTCAATTTTGAGAAAAATACATGATCTCCTGATCACTTTTTGACCAAAAGGCCACCACCATTGGATGAAAAAAGGTAAATACATATAAGAAAACCACTTTTCCAGCCTTGGTTTGCAAAACTAGCAGGTAAAAATGTAAAAAAAACAAGCAAAAAACCATGGTTCTACCTCATTTTTTGCCCTGGCGTTGTGTGCTGAGCATTCTTGGGAGCATTAAGTTTTGACAGGGAAAATGAGCTCCATTTTGCAAAATGAATGCATACCTAGAAACTAGACTTGAAGGGCTCTCCAACAAGCCGTCTTGAGCCCATTTTGGACACATACAACTTAGTCAAAAGCAGCCTTAAGATGGAGGGCACCCTTGGCACTATGAGGGCGCGCCTGGCAGAAAAATGGCGCACTTGGCCAATTGGTGATATTTTTGAATTATCACTGCAAATTTGACTTTTCTCTTTGAATTTGATGATTTCATCTATGTAATTGAGGATGGTAAATGTAATTAGCATGTGCATAAGTTACCTAGGGTTATATTCATTATGTAAATGTAATCATCAAATTCAAATGAATTAGTTTCAATGTAATTAGGGAGGAGTCACTTACACCTTCCTACACTCCAACTTTCAGTTCATAATTTTGTGGATCTCATTCTCAACTTAGGGATTCGACCCCTGAGGATGAGATAATGTAGTTTTGATGTCCATATATTCCCTTTCATCACTCTTAGCAATGGTTGGAATTAGTTGGATCTTGTTGTATTAATCAAGGACCATAGTGTAATCAGATTGGCCTGAAATTAATGAAGAGTTGCAGCTATTTATTTGGGATACCTATGGTATGAATGTTTGGCATTGTTTTCTCTTGTGTTTCATTTGTATGAATGTTTTGTAAGCTCATTAACCATTTCATGTCTATTATATGCTGATTTTCAAGTTGATAGGAAGAATACATGTTCTTTCATGCTCTATTTTGGGAAAGTCTTCATAATTTGTCCATTTTCTTTAGTTTAGGAAGAATACATCTCTTATGATCTTCCTAGATCCTCATTAGTCTGAAACCATCTCACAAAATCACCTTAAAGTGCTAATATTTCTACCTACCTTGCCCCATTGAATGGACTGCAATTCCAATCTTATTTTCCTTGACCTAGCCTCTTTGACCTAATCCTCATCTAGCAAACCCAATCGAAACAAAACAAACCCTTCCGCATTTCATACCTAGCCTAAAACCATAATTTATCTAGCCCTCTTGGCTGTAACCTTGTGGAGAAATCCCTGTCCGGTTTGGTAGGGATAGATACCAAGCCAAAGTATTGGTTTGTGGTTACCTCTGTTGGGATTTCTTCAGCCTTAGGGATATGGCAGAGTTATAACATACTGGCATTGTTGTTGAGGAACGAAAGATTTATTTTCCCTGGGTGTATGACAAAGAAATTTTGGAGTTTGATCCTTTTTATGATAGGGTTAAGTTTCAAAAAGGTTGATTGGATAATTGCAGTGCTAAGATTGTAGAGCTGGCTTCCAGAAGATATACCAGAAAAAAATCCCGACCCTGATCCAGTTGATCTAGTAGATGATCCAGAGAATATCCTTCGAAATCATAGATATCAAACTATAGACATTCAGTCAGGACTAGTTCCATTGGTAAGATCGGTTTCTATACCTGCTAAGCTACTTTCTCTTGAAGATCTACTGTATGATATGAAATTTGAATTGTCATTTTTTAAATCCAAGTCTAAAACCTCTTTATCCGACATAGTATTTGATCCTTTAAGATTATCTGAGGTCAATTCATTGTTTGAATTAGACCTTAATCCTCTGAAATATTGGGTTTTTGAAGAGATTAAGCCCGAATTTGACCTTGAAATCAAATATTGGGTACAATTCTACCTTCAAGAGAAGTTTTTGTATCAAAATCAATCAATTGTAGTTTATTCATTTGCACCTTCGACCTCATCATTCATACCTACTACTTCAGTACCTACAACTTCTGTTCCTTTACCTATTCAGCCAATCCCTCCTGTTGTCAATCAATACTTCACTCAGCAGGAATCATGGCAAGATTTGCCCCACTTATCTTACTAGCCCAATTGAATGACTTACCTCAGGGTTATGGCTAAAGACTCCCCTTATTTGATGAAAACTCCACCATATTTGCAAGACAAAATATTGTTAAGGTCAGTGACTTCATAGATTTGGAGGAAGTCGATGCCGACAATGCAAAAATGAGGATTATAGCCCAAAGTTTCTTTGGCGATGTCAAATTTTGGTTTAGGTCTCTCATTTCTAATTCTATTGCCACACCAGACCAACTCACTAATTTGTTTATAGCCTGGTGGGAGGTAAAGAAAAATCACTTACAGTTTCTTGCTGAGTATGAGAAGATTAAAATAAATCTCAATGAATCGGTTCAAGATTTCAATACTCACTTTAATAGGATTTACATTTCAATTCCCTTTGATATCAAGCCTCCTCCAGGCTTAGCTCTCATACATTATCTAGATGCATTTGATGCTGACATGGATTACCAATTAAGGGAAAGAATCCAGCTACATTGGAAGATATGAAAAAGAACGCGATCAATGTTGAAGCAAATTTGTTGATGAAGAGAGCAGAGCTAGGAATGAGAGGAGAGTTACTATTAAATATGAACCATCCACTTCATCTTTCGATGCTAAGATGGATACTTTGATAACAACTATCGAACGGATGGTTGAAAGGATGTCCATCACGGAAAGACAACCTGAGGTCATAAATCCTAACTATAGAGGTCAACAACCTCAGTTAAGGATTAAGAAAAGAGAACAACGGGCTCCTGAAAAACCACCACAACATAAACAACAAATCAAGACACCCTTGCAGCATAACTATGCTCAAGGAGAATAAGAAGATGATGAAGACACAATTTTTGAGGAAAACCTCCTTTTCAAAGCTGATGATTTGCCTATGTTTTTTTACTGATGATGAGTATTTTGAAAATAAATATCAGCCTAAAGATGAAGATTTTATCCTTTCTAATGATCATGAATTAGAGATTGAATCAGATGATTACCAACGAGGGTACTTGAATGCACTTAGTTCAAAAAATAGGCAGATGTCATTGAGGAGCATAGATGTACCAGTTAATCCCATTCAGAAGAAAACATCTCAGTCGAAAGACACTCAAACAAGGCAGAATCCTCCGAGAAATTAGAGTAAGGTAAAAGATCTTGTGATCAAAAATTAGAACAAGGTAAATGAGCCATCCACAAGTTCAAGAAATAAGGAAAAGGACAATCAGAAGAAAGAAGTACCATCAAAGGACCATGATGGACAACGATACATTGTCATTAAAGAGGTAGAAAAAACTATTCGCTTCAGCTTAGATACATAAATTTCAAAGTTAAAAGTGTCTATCCCCTTAACCGAGCTTGTTAAGAACAACCAGTATAAGTCCCATGTTGCCAAGATGCTTAAAGTAGATCCTTTGTATGGCATGGTAAATGCTGAAGATGATTAGCCCGAACTCATTTTTGGTCCTGCTATTGACGGTCAATTAGAAGATAGCGAGGTTCCACCTTTTTACTTGAGTCTAAGAATCCACCAGTGCATTTTACATATTTCCATGTTAGACTCCGGAGCCTCCCACAATCTGATGCCAAAAGCCATAATGGAGAAGTTTGGCCTTGACATTACTCATCCCTACCATGACTTATACTCCTTTGATTCAGGTAGAGTCTGTTGTATTGGTATGATTAAAGATTTGGCAGTCTCCCTAGGGCAGATTCTAGAAAATAATGTTCTAATGGATGTGGTGGTAGTAGACATACCGCCACGCTTTGGCATGCTACTATCAAGATCTTGGGGGGTGGGGGGCGGGGAGAATTACGAGGCACATTGCAATTATAATTTTCTTATGAAACTATCCCTGTTTTTGGGAATTGAGAAAATTTTACCATGAAACTAAGATGAAATATATGATCACAAGCAAAGAAACGCCCAACAATCATCCGATAAACGTTGTACATACAGATTTAGATTCATTCAATTTGTTTAATGATAGTGGCTTAAATCATGTCGACAACCAAATAGTAGATGTAGAAGATGTTCCAAAGATCCATAATTGTATTAGAGAAGTTATAGCAAAAGAAAAGATGAATCTGCCAAGATTATCAGAAGAAGCATTTAAAAAATCAGAACAACAATCAAAGGAAGTAGTGAAAGATTCAGAACAACCATTGGATAAAGTGGAAGAAATTCTGGAAAAGCATGAAGAGACAATTTATCAAATCGAGCCAAAACAAAAATCAAAGTTTCAGCATTTAGAAGATGAGAAGGATGAGAATGGTTTATGGTCCATGCACTTTGATGCTACCCTGGGGAAAGATGGGGCAAGCATTGGAATCTGGGTCTACAGCCCTTTACATCAACAGAATAAGGTCCCTACAAATGTAAGGTTGTGCTCTTATAAATTAGCTTTTGATTGCATTAACAATGAAGACGAGTATGAAGCACTGATTACTGGCTTAAAGATCCTAAAGAAAATGGGTGTAAGAAGGATTGCAGTGTATGGTGATTCAGAACTTGTGATCAAGCAATTTAAAGGTTAATATCAAGATAACCATCCTCGAATGAGACAATATAGGAATGTTGTACTTGATATTTTGAAAAATTTTCAGGAGTGTATACTTAGAGTGGTGCCAAGGAATCAAAATCTCATGGAAGATTCATTGGCCAAAGCTGCAAGCAATTTCAAAATCCCCGTCTTTTCAAACAGAAAATTTGAGATTCATGTGAAGCACCAGCCCACTATTCCCAATAACTTGCGATATTGTCAAATTTTCTGGGATGATAAGAAGATAAACAAGTTTCTCCAAGGTGAAGAAGAATTTTAGAATTGTTCTATAGATCAGATTTCTAATAAAGATGAACAAGATATAGAAGCAACTTAGATGGATATACTACAGCTAAAAGACAACAATATTCTAAAAGGTCTAATACCTTTGGAAGAATTGTTTGACCAAGATGACGTAGAAAAGAAGCCTACATTGATGCCTACGAAAAAGGGTGTTGAAGACATAAACATTGAAACAACCGATAAATCAAAGATGGTCAAACTATCCAAGTCCTTATCTCCCAAGGTAAAGGTTGAATATGTTAAATTAATTTCTGAATTTTCTAATGTTTTCGCATGGGAATATGCAAATTTAAAAGTGTACGAAAATAACATCATTGAACACACTATTCCGATCAAGTCCGATAAAAAACCCTTTCGTCAAAAGTTGAGAAGGATAAATCCCAGATTGCTGCCATAAATTGAAAAAGAGGTAAATCAAATTTTCAATTCCGGTATCATTGTCCCGATCAGATTCTCTGATTGGATTTCAAATTTGGTCCTAGTGAGAAAAAATACTAGAGAAATATGGCTCTGTATAGATTTCATAAACTTGAACAAAGTGTCCCTCAAGGAAAACTATCCACTTCCGAAGATGGACCATATACTTCAAAGAGTTGTAGGGTCTTCCCGAATGTCATTGTTGGATGGATATTCAGGCTACAACCAAATTTTGGTGCACGAAGATGATCAGGACAAGACAACATTTACTACACCTTGGGGCACCTTCAAATATGTCAAAATGCCATTTGGTTTGAAAAATGCAGGGGCCACATTCCAGCGGGCCATGGATATAGCATTCGTTAATGAAAAATATGTTTTCTTGGTTGTTTACTTAGATGATTTGACAGTGTTTTCACATTCTGATGGTGAACATTTGCATCATTTGAGAATTTGTTTCGAGAGATGCAGGAAGTTCAGAATATCTCTCAACCCAAAGAAAAGCCTTTTTTCCATGGAGGAGGGCAAACTCCTTGGTCACATCATCTCCAAGGATGGGATCCGGATTGACCCTTCTCGTGTTCAAGCAATTCAACAAATTGATTTCCCTCACAACAAAAAGGAAATACAAGCATTCAACGGTAAGATGAATTTCTTACGTAGATTCATTCCTAATTTAGCGAAGCATCTTAGAGAATTGACAAATATGTTGAAGAAATATAGTGATGTGAAGTGGTCTGAAGGTGCCCAGAAATATTTCCATTCAGTTAAGTTTTCCTTGACTACTACCCCGGTTTTGATAAGTCTTGATTATACTAGTGATTTCATAATATTTTCATTTGCTTCTGAGCACACTATGGCAATAGTCTTGATACAAAAAAGGGATAAAACAAAGCTACTAATTGGATTTTTCAGTCACAATATCAGATATGCAACCCTTCTCTACAACATCATAGAGAAATAGGCTTTGGATTTGGTTAAAGCGCTGAAAGATTTCAGAGTTTACATATTACATTCACACACTCTTGCCTATGTACCTAATGTAGATGTGAAAGAAGTTCTCATGCATACAAACCCAGAAGGTAGGAGAGGAATATGGATTTACTGGAGTATGACCTTGAGATCAAGCCCACCAAGCTAATCAAAGGTCAGGGCTTAGCTAAGCTCACAACAGAGTCAAATATTCATGCTCTTAACGTCAAATTGATTTCAATTTTTTCCAAAAATGAAGAAGAAGTGAATCTCATGCAGGTATCCAATATATTTTTGTCATCTCCATGATATTCTAATATTGTTTATTTTTCGCAACACCTAAACCCTCCTGTAGGCATGACTAAGAGTCCAGGAAAATCTTTGAAACTCAAAGCTTCAAAGTATTTCATACTAGACAATGCACTTTACTGGAAGGATCCAGGAGGTGCGTTGCTGAACTGTTTGGTCGAAGAAGAATCTAAGGAAGTGATGAATGACTTCCACAAAGGAGATTGTGGGGGAAACCTATATTGGAAGACCATGACCAATAAAATATTGAGAGCAGGATATTATTGGTTGACACTTTTTGCAGATGTTACAAAGCAGTAATGAGCTGCCATGAATGCCAAGTTTTTTAGGGTAAGAGAAAGCTTCTCCCATTACCTCTTCAATCTATTTCAGTCCATGCACCATTTCAATAGTGGGGCCTAGATTTCATAGGCGAGACTCACCCAACATCATCCGCTCAACACAAGTGGATATTGATAGCCACAAACTACTTTATGAATTGGATTGAAGCAATCCTGACAAGGCAAGCAACAGATTCTATCATCATTCGGTTTTTAGAAACTAATATTTTTTCCTGTTTTGGTTTTCCTACTAATATTATCACAGATAACACGGCAACATTCATGTCTAAGAAGATGACTGAGTTTTGTGACAGTTATAACATTAAGTTGGGACTCTCTACAACCTACTACCCGCAAGGTAATGGATTGGCGGAGTCCTCCAATAAATCCTTGATCAATATCATTAAGAAGACGTTAGAGGTGAATAAAAATAATTGGCATAAGAAGCTGATTAATGCATTGTGGGAAGATCAAGTGAGTTATAAAAATTCTATTGGTATGTCTCCTTTTCAAGTTGTGTATGGTGTCGATAATATGTTTCCTTCATCATTAGTAGTCCCGGTAATGAAATTGCTGCAAGAAGCAGGGACTGAGGAAAATGACATACAATGCTGTATTAATCAAATGATACACCTTCAGTACACAAGGGATGAAGTATTTTAGAATACTTCACAACTTCATGATAGGATAAATAATATTTATGAGCAGAAAACTAAGGAAGACAACTTCAATATAAGAGATGTGGTACTCCGCTGGGATGCTAGGAATGAAGAGAAGGGTAAGCATGGAAAATTTGAGAATTTATGGAAAGGGCCATATCAGATTTAAGCTTGTCGGGGAAATAATGCTTATTTTCTTGAAGAGATGAATGGAAATGAGTGTTTAGGAGGACCAGTTAATGGTGGGCTCTTGAAACACTATCTTTTCTAAAACAAATTTCTCGGTCAATTTTCCATTTCATTGTAAATATCAGTTACATTTTCTGCAAGTGTGAAGTAGATAATCTCTGGCGTTAGGAGCCCAAAGTGAAGGCCATGGAGCTTCACTTAATTTCTGCCATTTTCAAAAAGTTTAGTTTTCAGTCAAGTAAGTCAGCATTGAGTCAATTTTCAGTCACTTGAGTTTGCATTGAGTTAGTCTATTTTTCTGAGTTATTAGTTTTCAGTTATGTTATTGTTTGAGTTTTGACCCTATTGGCCCAATGGAAGAGGCAATGATCTACAAAATCTAGAGTTCTATGGTTCTTGACAAATCTTTCAGAGCTATCATCCCCAATAAGGCCAATGTTAGTGTCAGTATTTTCATACTGCCCTCAGTGATAAAAAATACTCTTTTCATATCATTTTAGGAGTCTCACTCAGAAATTTTTTTCATTCCACCTAGGTCTTCATTAAAAAAATTTACTCACTGATGGTAGCCCTAGTCATAAAATATCACTCCTCCTCAAAATTTATACTTGTTGGGCCACCTTCATGTCTTGTTGAGCATACTTCAGTCATGAAATTCTATTTCATCGTGTCATTATGTCATTCAAAGTCACCATGGATTCTGGTCATTCAAGGTCCCATTAGGTCACTAGGTTTCATTTTCCAAGGTCCAAATAAAACACCATTTCATTTGCATAAGGCCAGAAAAAATGTGAGAGTGATTGAATAATATTCCTTTATCATATGAAGAGAATTTTCCAACATGAAAGATGATCTCCAAGGAACATTTCCAAATTTCTAATTCTTCTTTCAAGTTATGATTTTTATTCTACAATGTAATTTTATTCAAAAAACATAGATGTAATTTATTTTAATTTTTTATCTAATTTTATGTCTATTATATGTAATAAGTATTGTTCTCAAGCTGCCAATTTAGCTACATATTCCAAAATAAACACCAAACAAAGAAATGTAAAGAGTACCATACTCCAACATCATCAACCTACAAAGAAAAAAGTCAAAGTGTAAAGGATATTTTCCAAAGTTTTCAAAGGTGAAATTGAAACATTAGAGAGTGGGTTTTAAATCAAAAGATCAATTTCACTCAAGTATTAGAGCCTTCATGACATCAAAAGAGACTTAATTTATCTCCTCTACCATTGGCCAACTTCAAGAAAAGCACGATTTTCAAGTTTTCTGGGCGAAATTAGCAAAACAGAGGTAGTGTTGCATGCTTGCCAAAGGGAGGGCGCACCTATGTATGGTGTTGCGCACTTGCATTGTGAGTTGCACACCTTCCAGAGAGAGGGCGTGCCTGCTTGTGACACTGCACGCTTGCCTGTTTTCCTCAGTAATTGCTAAAAAATCCTCCAAACTTCACAAAATCACCCTCAATCTTTCAACAGTGGTTCCTCACGCCTCAAACAAGCAAGTAAGCCATGATTTATCCATTCCTCTTCTCCATCAAGTCATTTTGTGTTGTGTGAAGTTTGTAAAAGAAATTCGGTGTCTTTCTTCAAATTTAAACCCTAGTATTAGTCAAATACCCAATTACAGTTCAATTTCACTGCCTATCACTTTCATACCTTTCCCACATTGCAATATACCCTTTCCCAAATCCCTACATTAACATCCCCTTTCCCTAAGCTTTCATTTCCTTAAAACCCTAAGCCCTAGGTACATTATTTTCCTAGTCTCCCAATTCCCTACACTTGTAATTAATTTCCTATTCCAAACCCCTATACATCCCTACTCCCTATCACATCCCTTAACTCATAAATCTCTACCCCCCTGTCCCTGAATTACCCTATCCCATTCCCTGTTCCTAAAAACCACATTCCACCATCATCACACATACCTAGGGTTTTGACACCAAAGCATCATGGCAGAAGAAGAAAACAGACCATACAGTGAGGGAGAAGAAACAGAGGAGAAAAGGCCACACAAAGGGGGAAGAATACTCAGATTAGAGTCAACAAATACTAGGGAACTCTTGGCATCTCCTATGGTTGTGGCATGTTTCAAACATGTTGGATGTTTTGAGTTCTGTGAGAAAATTGAGAAGGTCCAACAACATGCTATGTTGGCCAGAATTTTTATTTCTAATCTCCATGACAACCAAGTTACTCTAGCTAGTCTCACTTTCACTATGTTAACTACCATCATCTCTGCTGCCATCGAGATCCCAAATGTTGGGGATAAATAGTTCAAACAAAAAGACTTGGAGGAGCATTACTATGAACCTTTCATCAAACCTAGGTATAAGAAGGAGAGAAATAGGATTTTTCCTTTCTCTTACCCCCTCGAGAGATATGCTCCCATGATGAAAATGATCATGAAATACTTTTCTTGTGAAGGTAGGTTCTCTAGACTGTATACCTATCACATCCGGCTACTTATGCACTTCACAAGGGTCAATATGCTCAACATACCCTACTACCTCTTTCGGAGCATTGATAAGATGGAATTTATTGTCCAGAAGAGAGAGTATGAACACCAAATGAACAATATTTTCCATCACTCCCTCATCAAAATCATAGTCCTCCATCACCTCAAAAAGTTGAACATTCCATGGAGTTCATTCATAGCTAATGACATATTCACTGCTCCACCTATTCAGCATGCCCAAGATGTACCTTCATCATCTCATCCTTCCACATTCATTCCTCCATCTCAGCCCACAGTTCATGTATCATCATCAGATCAACGTTCGTCATCTATTTCATCACCATCATCTCCATCCCACATTGAGACTGGGTCACCTAGAAGAGTTGAGGTCAATGAGCCTAAGCAGGCTAAAGTGGCTGAGATAGAGCCATTGGAAAAAACATACCATAGCAGTCATAGGCAAGTGTTTTCTCCACAGATTGTGGAAGGGGCCCTGCCTTCTTGACCAACAAAGCAGGTACATAAGGGGAAAGAAAATATGGTAGAGGAGGATGTACATGAGGCAGCCTTTCATGATGAGGATGACCTCCATGAGACAGAACAAGATTTTGACCTTATTGATCTAGATGACCATGAAAATAATGATATCACTAGTATAGTCATCAAGGGAAAGGATGCCATGATTAGAGAGCTCCAAACTAATCTTGACAAGTCCAAATTTGTCATAAACTTCCTTGAGCAGGAGAACGAGCAACTGAAAAAAAAACATATCATTGATGAGGTTAAATTCATCAAAGCTCAAAGGTAGGCAGAAAAAGCCAACGTTTTGTTAGAAGAGACATTTGAAAAGCATGGTTTTCTTGAAGAATAAGAAGAACAAGCACCAAGAGGCAGACCTAGAACTAGAGGGATGAAAATAGCTCTAGCACTAGAAAGGAAAAATGAGGTTGAGCTTGCTAATCAACTTACTCTGAATGAACAACTTGCAATGGTAGTCAATGAAAACCGGGAGCCATGGCTTGACAGGGCTAACCAACACTTAGAGAAGCTTTTGGAGAAGGAAAACAGAGATAATTATATGTTGAGAAATAAGGTCAAACACTATGCCCAAAGAGACAAAGTTGCAATCGCCAAGCTCAAAAGAGCCAATGCACAAATTGAGCCTTTGACCATGCAAAAAGAGAAAAGGAAGTTGGATATACTTGCAGAGGCTCACTCCAAGCCTAGCCACATCATCAACAATCATTTCACCAATTTTGAAAGGTTTTGGGTCATTTTTTCAAGTTATGTCTTTTTATTGTGTTTCTTGAGAGTCATGTGATAGTGAAAGTGTCAAGCGCGCAACACCCTTGGCACTGCGCTCTTTTTTGAGCCACATTTTGACCAAAATTCCACCACCATTGGATGAAAAATGGAAAATACATCTAAGAAAACCACTTTTCCAACCTTGGTTTGCAAAACTAGCATGTCAAAATGTCAAAAAACAAACAAAAAATCATGGTTTAGCCTCATTTTTGGCTCTGGTGCTACACGCTGAGCAGCCTTGGGAGGATTAAGTTTTGATAGGGCAAATGAGATCCATTTTGCAAACTGAAGGCATATATAGAAAGTAGACTTGAAGGGATTTCCAACAAGCCATATTGAGCCCAGTTTGGACACCTACAAATTAGTCAAAAGTAGCTTGCAAGATGGAGGGCGCCCTTGGCACTATGAGGGTGCGCCTAGAAGAAAAATGGCGCACTTGGCCAATTGATGATATTTTTGAATTTTCACTGCAAATTTGACTTTTATCTTTGAAAATGATGATTTCACCTATGTAATTGAGGATGGTAAATGTAATTATGATGTGGATAAGTTACCCAGGGGTAGATTCATTATGTAAATGTAATCATCAAAGTCAAATGAATAAGTTTCAATGTAATTAGGGAGGACTCACTTGCACCTTCCTACACTCCAGTTTTTAGTTCAGAATTTTGTGGATCTCATCCTCAACTCAAGGATTCAACCTGTGAGGATGAGAAAATGTAGTTTTGATGTTTATATCTTTCCTTTCTTCACTCTTAGCAAGGGTTAGAATCAGTTGGATGTTTTTGTATTGATCAAGGACCATAGTGTAATCAATTTGGCCTGAAATTAATGAAGAGTTGCAGCTATTTCTTTGGGATACCCGTGGTATGAATGTTTGGAATTGTTTTTTCTCCTATTTCATTTATCTGAATGTTTTGTAAGCTCATAAACCATTTCATGTCTATTATATGATGATTTTCAATTTGATAGGAAAAATACATGTTCTTTCATGCTCTGTTGTGGGAAAGTATTCATAATTTTTCCATTTTCTTCTGTTTAGGAAGAATACATCTCTTATGCTCTTCCTAGCTCCTCATCAGTCTGAAACCATCTCACAAAATCAGCTTAAAGTGCTAATATTCCTACCTACCTTTCCCCATTGAATGGACTACAATTCCCATCTTATTTGCCCTGACCTAGCCTCTTTGACCTAATCCTCATCCAACAAACCCAATCAAAACAAAAAAAACTCTTCTACATTTCATACCTAGCCTAAAACCATAATTTATCTAGCTCTCTTAGCTGTAACCTTGTGGAGGGAGCCCTCTCTGGTTTGGCAGGGATAGATACAAGCCAAAATATTGGCCTGTGGTTCCCTCTATTGGGATTTCTTCTTCAACCTTAGAGATATGGCAGAGTGATAACACCTGGGAAGTCTAGAAAATAAACAATTGCTCGTAAGACTTTGGACCACTATGCTAAAATTTCTCTCTTGAAAAATATGACCATCTCATAATAAACTCATTTTTCACTAGGAAATCCCCTAGGGAATGGAAAACCAAATTAAGAACTTATTATTTGAGAAAAAGCACTCTAATTGCATAGAGATAATTAATATATATTTCTATGTAGTGGAAGGAATGTCTTGGCTAGAAAATTGTATCATTTAGTTACCAAATTTCCTCAAGTTCTAATTAACAAAGCCAAATTGTTCCTACGATTGGTAGTTAAAATTGGGGGACCTAAAATGTTAGCAAAGGAGATCATGTAGAAAACAATACAGTATTTTCTTTAATGGAGAATCTAAAGCAACTCTAGGGTGAAAGGAGTGGGTGGGGCCATATATGGTTGTGATGAACAAAAGAAATTAAAATTTTCATGGGATTTCGAAATAACATCCAATAATAAATCAAATGAAATTGCAATTTATCAGGGCTTAATTATGCTAAAAAAGCATGGGATTAACACTACTATTGTGATTTGGCAGTCTTTGAATGTTATCCAATCCTTAGTTTTTTTTTTATCCCCCACGCAATATTACCCACACACATCTCATTCAACAAGCTCTCATATTAGCTTGAGACTTTGAGGAGACAATTTATAAAAGAAACAATCACCAACAAAACCTTTATGTGCACATGAGTGAAGGATCAATAGTCGTAATGGAGAAAGAAAAATATTCAAAGCAGTCTCATGGGTATAATTTGTAGTAAATCATGTGGCTCATATGTTAACAAGTGTATTCTTGTGTAATTGGGAATGAATGTGGAGTTAATACACACCTAACCAACATTACTCTATGGTATTTTCTCATTGGCATTTTTTATAATGAGGATTATCCCTAGGAATTTGTCTCTTGAGTGTGGGATTGAATGACTCTTCTTGTTGGGTTTTTTTAATCTGTATACTACTATGGATATTCCACTAGAAAATTCATCACAATAAATCTACAAAAAAAAGGCAAAACATATACTACAAAGTGTTAATTCCTTTAAAATTCCATATTTGTTATTATTGTTTTATTTTTTATGCATGTCATAGATAATATTGCAGAAAATAAAGAATAGGTAAATACAGCCATCCACAAATCACAATGAATGCCAAGTTATACTCTAGGAAACCCTTACGAGAGAGAACCTAGTTGGAGTTTAAGGTTGTTCTACTCTCTTTTGTCTAGAATGGAACTGATGCGAGTACAAAGTAGAAGTAACTCTTTATGGAGTTTCCTAATACCTATGGCCCATTGGATACTACAAAACAACATCCCCCCATATTATGATCTCTATCTATCCACAATCATCAACTTTGCTCTACTATGGAACAAAATGCAATAATATAAAATGAAACCATTTTTCTTCCTAGTGGCTTCGCTATAACATAGTCATATAGCCAAATAAGGGCTAGATTTGACCCATTCAAACCGCAACAAGACTTACAACTTGACCCTTATAAATGTTTCTTCATATTCCCCACATGGATGGCCCCTTTTACATCAATAATGAGGCTAGCATGGCATACTATCAAATTATGGTGGTCAAACATGACAAGTCAACTTATGAGAGGCATAAATTTCTCATACAAGATTTGATTGAGGTGATTTTTACATCATTGGAATGGTATTTATGTGTATATTATGGCATATAGTTCCATAGCAATTTTGAGACCACAAAAAGTGGTCATTTAAGGACTAAAAATAATTACTAAATTTTTTCACCCCCCCCCCCCCCCCCCCAACCAATTTTCCAAACTAAGATTGTTTGTAAAAATGACCATACAAGCCAATTCCTCTAATTCCACTCTGAAAACATCGATATGGATGAAAAACAATCATACCTCCCCATATTGGTAGGATTTTCGTCCCCAACATTTTTTAATAAATGAGGTGAGTAAATGTTTCCCATAAATTCTCCATAAAGTACCATTTATTCTTTATTGGAAATTGTCCTTTCAACCCAATTTTCCAAATTCCATGTTTCCCATGCCTTGTAGTTCTAGATATATTTTGAAAAAATGTATCTTTTTTCAACTCTACTTGATCATTTGGTGTTAAATCCTCTATAGAAGGTGGGGCATGCTCCTCTTCATGATCTAACATGGAAGGGTCATGGAGTTTCATATTTTTTGCATTCATGATTGAGTAAATGTGCATGTATGGGGGTAGATTGAGTGTATAGGAATTATTTGCCACCTTTTCTAGTATCTTGAAAGGACCGTATCATACTAAGATCCTTGATTTCCTTACCATGACCATATAGCCTCTCCTTATGCAAATATAATCATACTCTTTCTACCAATTTGAATGACCTCTCTATCCTATGTTGATCATGGATGGCCTTGTATTTTCCAATGACTTCTTTAGTACCTCCCATACCTATAAATGGATATACCTAATCTTCTCAGAAAACGTTTCTCCTCATAAAGATCCCTTATGAGATGCTCCCTATTTCCTCACTACTCCCATATATAAAATATAAAGGTGAAGGTGAAAATTATCCAAAACAAGAATTCTCAAATGTTGACTTACCATTTGAATTGTGGACAAGTCTATTTTTGGAGTGTTGTAAGTAGACCATTTCATCCTTGGTATTCAAAGATTTTTATAGTAACCCCTGAAAATATGTACCAAAGTATTGTTGATTATGTCTATTTGTGCATATATCTTTGGATGGAATGTTGTATACCTCTTCAATTTTGTGCCCATCCTCTCCCAAAACATAGTATGAAACACATTTAGAAATATAATATTCCTATATGAAAAAATACTCCTTCGTAAACCAAGGTGCACCCAAACTTGTTCAAAGAATAATTTTTCTGCTCCTTCCCCCCAAATATTCTTTTCGTAAGGCATCAAAATTCACATCTTGCTAAATTGTCAACTACCACAAATATGTATTCATGTCCCTTCCTAGTAGTTGGTAACATTAGGGTAATTTTGAGGTAAAAAATGACCATGAAAATGAAAAATGTACCAAAAAAATTAACTTTAAAAGAACCAATAGATTCATGATGATAATGTCATCCAAAGGAGTAAATAATTTTGGAGGGAAAAGAATAAAACAAATTTTTGTAATCATATTTTCAACTTATCTCCTTATAGGTTTACTCAAATTTCAAGAATGAGTACTCTTTGGTTGTGGAATTAGATTTCACATCCAACAACTGCCCACTTTACATATGTTTGAGTAGAGACACACCTAGAAAAAAAATAAAAAAAAATAAAAAATACATGAAAAATGGGTTTCTTTCTTTCACTTGAAATTTGAGTATACCTATAAGAGATAAGTTGAAAAATAAAATTAAAAAAAATAGTCTCCTTTATTTTCCTTTTAAAAATTAATAAACCTTGTTATTTTATTTTCCTTAGGAGGCCCATTTTAGACCTAAAAATTTCCTTAATGAACTCCAACAAAATCCATGGAACTTCTTTCCCAACTATGAGTGGGTATATACAAGGGATGATATATACCCTATTTCATGTTATTTTATTCACTAATACAACAAAATATACATCCTCTAATGAACCTAACTACATCTTCTTGCATCCTAGACCAATACACATGCCTTTGAAAATTGGAAATAATATTCCCAACACCAAAGTTCCTTGAAATATTAAAAATGTGAGCCTATTTGATTCACTATAGTTTCTCACCTTTAGGAACATGTAGCTTGTCTAGACTGTAGAATAGCCCATTATGGAGTTGATATTCAAATATTTTTACACCATAATCCACATGCATCTAGCTCTATAGCTATAACAACCCTGGTTAAAAATCCATGTAAAAAACATATAAGACCATGGTCATGGTACACGTATTCCAAGTTGAATGGTGGGAAAAAAAATCCTATTGAGTGTTTAGTTTGGTTTATTATGGCTAAAGGAAATTGGAAAAGGCAATGGCTAAGGATTTGGAAAGGCAAAGTGGCATTTATTGGCATTTTACTTATGGAAATAATGGAAATTAGGAGAAAAGGAAGGTGAAATTTCACAGGCTACATGTGAGGAGGAAAATGAAGGAAAATAATGGAAAATGAAGAAAATAGAGGCCTCATTAATAAAAAGGCTTCTGAGGATTAGTTGGTAACATTTTTTCAGCTTTATGGTGGAGCTCTCTTCTATTCTCTCTCTCATACTCTTGGACACTTAAAGTTTCTTGTAGCACTCTTGGAGGAGTGTGACATACTTGGGATTTGGAGCAATAAGGCAAAGGAAAAGCAGAAACATGCAATAGGACATCGGGATCAGTGGCTATAGCTAGATTTATTTGTAGGTATCGAGTTGCATGTATGGTTTCCTTGATAGTTTTGGCATGCATGTGGTTTCTTGGTTATGATCTGTCATTGGCATGGAGGATTTCCTAGATTGACAACGGGTTTTCCTAGCCTTTCCATTTCATGGATAGCCATCATGTTGTGAGTTTACCTTTGTTTCTAGTTGGTTCTCATGTTCCTTATGGATGTGGGTTGAGTTATTAGTTCTTGGAGCTTTGGTTGGACAAACGCTTTCGAAGACCTATAACGGCTTGGGTTGAGTTACTAGTCCTGGAGACTTGGTTGGAAAAACGCTCTGGAAGCCCTGTAATAGCTTGGGTTGAGTTACTGGTCCTAGAATCCTTGGTTGGAAAAATTCTCTAGAGCCCTTGGTAGGTTGAGTTACTAGTCCTAGAGCCTTGGTTGGAAAAACTCTCTAGATCTCTAGAATAGTTGTGGGTTGAGTTACTAGTCCTAGAGCCTTAGTCGGGAAAACATTGTAGATCCCGGCAACAGTCATGGGTTGAGTTACTAGTCTTGGAAGCTGAGTTGAAACAAACACTCTGGAGTGCTAGAAAACTTGGCTAGATATTGATCTGGTGATGGTTAGTGATGTTCGACCCTGAGGTGGAATCATTGGTTGAGGGTTGAGGTATTTTGGACTCTGGAAGCCCTGGTTTGGTGGTGCTTGATGTGTTTCATGAGATCCCACATTCATGCTTGGAATATGGCATGTGGATGACTAGCAGAAAGAGATATATGGTTTAGCCTAGTCTATGGTCGAGTGGTACGTTGAAGTCCTAGACCTGGTCACATTTTGCATATGTCAGTAAGAGCTCCTTCCCTCTTATAATTGATGGGTAAATGTACTTGTTTATATGTGTTTTTATGGTTATTATATCCTTGTTATTTTTGTTGGTTATATGGTAGTTATGAGCATGTTTTATGACAGTTATGATGTATGGCTCTCATCATGTTTTGATTTGTAAATGAATGAACAATGAATATGTGACCTAATAGATTATAATGCATATAATGCGAGATGGAATCAATCTTCTTGACGATTCTCAGATAAGTATGAGACCCCTATCCTCAGTTTTATTGTTGAAACATGTAGATTTCATATTTGTGACATCTTTGAAGAAATTCATGTCATGGATAGTAGGGGTCCAGTCAATTCCATGTTCAAGTGATTACATTTACATAGTTATTCTATTATTATATTTCATTTTTGGAAGTGTCATGGAGTTTTGGGAAGTGACCCGAGCCCTAAGCATAAAAAAGTGGCATCAAAATTGGGTTCAGAGGCACATAACTATCTGGAAAAGTCCCTAGTCACACGCATGCCCATGTTGTACGAGCGACTAGAGGTTTCTAGTCACACTCTTTCCCATGTCAAGGGAGAAACTAGGGGATTGATGCACTAAAATCTCAATTTGTCTCATGGGATAGCCTCCTGTAAGGTTTGGATGGATCCTAGGTGTCTTGTAGCATGTGCAGAAGGTCTGTGTTTTTGTGTTCCATCGATTCCACTTCCTTAACTAACACATAGGGATTTGAATCATATCATAGCAACTCTTCATCACATGTTTAACCCAATTGGCCAATTACTTGGGTAGATGCACGGGAGAAGGGTGTTAAATAGCTGTTGATACACCTCCCTCAAGTGCTAATCCTTTATATATGCAACTCTGTATGCATCATGGGTGAAAGGATCTATTTTCATCAGAGATACCAAAGTTGTGATTTTTTATGTGGGTGTCCTTAAAATCATGGTAGCCAACTTTTATGTGTTTCCCTTATTATATTTGATCACTAAATCAAAAACAATAAAATAACCCATCCACTTGTAGTGTCTGGCTTGTTGTAACTTACTCTAGGTTTGTGAGTTTTATAGAAATTGTTGATATGTGTGGATGATTGTCTGCTTTCCCATCAAATAATGTTTTGAATCCTTGCACTAGGGCTTATAGCTCCTTGTAATAGGTCGGGTAATTTAGAACCTCCTGATGGAACACTTTAGAATGTTAACATATATGCATTCCTCTTTGCATGAATACCACTTCCATACCATACCCACTCACATATATTTCCACTTCAAAGGGATAATTCGAGTTTAGAAATGAAAAAACTATTTCTTGACCAATTTTCTTCTTCAACTCTTCAAAGACCTTCTGCTAACCCTTTCCCCATTGGAAACTCTTACCACTCAATATTATGGCAATGGAGTGGTGCAGTTATTGCTAAAAATGAGGTTATGAATTTCATCAGGTATGGTGTTGCCCTAGTGAAACTCTTGAATTAAAAAACATCTGTATGCATCATCCACTTCATGATGGCCTCCATCTTGATAGGGTATACCTTGAAATCTCCTCCACCAATAATAGAGCCTAAACACACAAAAATGTCATATAAACTCATATTTCATGAGATTTTCCAAAAGATAGGGTTTCTTCAAAACATTTATCCCCTACATCAAGTGTAAAAAGTGCTCCTCCTAGGTGAATTGTAAAGCAATACATTGTAAACATGAGGATTAAATTTAGGTTCTTGGGAGTGATACCTAGAATTATTTCCATCTTCATGAATTCTGCAGTGTACTCTTGTACACTTTGTCCCTTTATCTACCTGAAGTAATTCCACTAGATCTGTTATTCCTCTGCGTAGTTGATAAATTAGAATTTGGATTTATGAGGTTTTTAAAATACTCCCCCTTAGATACTAAAGGATATCCCTATAGCCTAAGGTTTTCTATGTGTATTTACCACTAAGTCAAGGCACGAACCTTTAATTTCAAACAAAAACATGAAATTTTATGTTCCTCATGTATGTGGTGAGAACTAAAGTAAACATATAACTATTAAAACCAATGATTTAATTTCAAATAATCTATTTGACCTTGTTATGGTTTTATATCCACCTTAACTTTCATCTTGAAGAGAGACTATGAATGGTTCATGGAACTCAAACTTGGACATTTTGTTTGGTTCCTTCTCTAGTTCTTCCTAATCTGTTAGTTTTCCCTCCTATCTAACCTTTGATTTGGAATCCCCATATTCTCTAATTAGCATAAGCTTACTAGTTAGGTCTTCCATGAGGAGATTAACATTACATTTTATATTTTTTTTTGGGCTTCAACCCGCATAAACCTCTTCTCTACTAGATCTGAAGGATTATCATAAACCAATTTGTTGGTCATTCCTAGAGTTTTATGAATTCCCTCTTAAATTGATATGATCCCTTATAACTTCTCATAAAATACTCAAATAAATCTACTCTTGTAACAATATGATCTATAAACTACCTTGTATTTTCCATTGGATAAGTCATCACAACATATCTATGAAAATAAACCGAAATATATATAATGAAGGGTTAGTTATTTAATATTCTAGATTTTTTATTACTATTTTTTTTGTTTATGGATGCAATAGATAACATGTGGAAAATAAAGAATAGGTAAATAAATTAACTCACAAACCACAATGAACATCAAGATGTGCTCTAGGAAAATATTATGGGAGAAACCTAGCTAAAATGTGAGTTTTCTTTGCTCTTTATTTTTTTGGAATGGAAATGATGCAAGTAAAAAGGAGAAGGAAATATTTATGGATTTTCCTAATACCTGTGGTTCGTGGGTTACTACAAAACACAATGCCCCTTTCTTATTCTCTCTCTCTGCCCACACTCAACTGTACTCTTCTCTACTATGGAAAAAAATCGAAACAAATAGAATGAAATCCTTTTTTCTCATATTGGCCTAGTTACAAGAAAACTTGATAGCCAAATAGGTGTTAGATTTGACCTATTGAACCCTCACATGAGTTACAACTTAATCCTTCTAGAGTTTTCTTCATAGTCCCCACATGGCTAGTCCATTTTCCATGAGAAATGGGGTTATTGTTGTGTCATCTTGAATTATGGTAGTCAATCATGATAGGTCAACTTCTAGGGGACATTGATTTCTCATATTAGCTCTAATTGATGTGATTATCATGTTTGGAAATGTATTAATATTAATATTATGGAATCTATGTCCATAGTAATTTTGGGACCACAAATGGTGATCATTCAAGGCCTCAAAATGGCTCCTGAATTTGGTTTCCCCCGATTTTCCAAACTAAGACCATTGGTATAAGTGACCCTGTTAGGTCCCTATATTACTAGTATAGTCCCTTATTGTTGTTAGTATAACCCCTTATTGTTATTATTGTACCCTTGTAACCCCCATATTGTTATTATTGTGCCCTTAAATTATTATTTTTAGGTTGGCTAAGATTACATTGTGGCCCCATGGACTCCTATATATAGAAAGGAGGTCTTGTAATATGAATCATCCAAGAATTGTTCATTCATGTAATGTATTGGAGGTTTCCCCCTCAAAGTGGCTTATTTCTAAGGCGTTTATATCTCTTTTCTTCTCTTTTTGGAGCTGGTTTCACAACATTTGGTATTAGAGCTTTGAGATTCTAGGGTTTCGCTGCTCCAAACAGGTCATCATGGAATTTTCACTATAAATTTTTTTCTACGAAGGTTCAGAATCTGAAATTTTTAGAGGGAAAATCCAAACTCTTAAGGAACATCATCGCAAAATTTCAGAGCTTGGTTCACAATATTTTCAGAGATATGATCTATGCAAGTCAGGTCATTTTGCAGGCTCCTGAATTTAACCTAAACAGGTCATCATGGTATTTTCATAATAACTTTTTTTCTACGAAGGTTAAGAAGCTAAAATTTTTAGAGTACGAAGCCGCAATCCTAAGGAACATCATCGCAAAATTTAAAATATTGGTTCGAAATATTTTCGGAGATATGATCTGTGTAAGTTAGGGCTTTTTGAGGCTTCTGAATTTCATTTCAAAGAGGTGATCGTGGGAAAATCTTAATAGCTCTTTCTCTGAGCATCGGATTGGAATGTTGTAAAAAGTGGCTGCAAGTACACAGACTGTAGTTTTTGGTCTATCAATTTCAGAGACAAAGGAGGAAAAAGTGACACGTGGAAAGTCGTACGAGTTTTCTCTACTGAACCAGTCCAAAATTGGGTCATTGTGGGAGATTGGACATAACTTTGACTTGAAGAATCCAAATCAGATCAGACCTGTGGAATTTAAAAGAAGCTTTAGAGGGCTACTATAGGGCTGAATTTCAGATATTGAAAATCCACAATTATAGAGATAATTCAATTTCAATATCAAGCTCCTCAAAAGCAAGTAAAAGGTGTGTATTTTGTTTCCGAATTGCATAAGTCTTGTTTGAAGAATCAAGTTGAATTGATTCCAAGGGCATATTGTAGAATAGATATCAGTATTGGATTCTAAAATGGCCCCTAAAAATAATTCAACACCCATTAATCCTTTAGAAAGCTCTACTATGACTCATGAAGACGAAGAATGGCAACATGACATATCAAAATTACAAGAGCAAGTGCACCAAATTTCACTCTCGCAAAGAGAAACAAAAAATGACATGGAAGTTTTGAAGAAAGGCGTGGAAACTAAGATGGATGGTTTGAAGAAAGGCGTGGAATCTAAGATGGATGGTTTGAAGAATCGCATGGAATCTAAGATAGATGGCGTGGAATCTAAGATGGATGGTTTGAAGAATGGCATGGAATATAAGATAGATGGCGTGGAATCTAAGATGGATGGTTTGAAGAATGGCATGGAATCTAAGATAGATGGCATGGAAGCTAATATTGATGAGAAAATGGAAAACATGAAGAATTATCTAAAAGTAGACATGGAAGGTTTGACAAAGTTGATACAAGAAATGTTTCCTAATGGTGAAAAGATAGTAGAGGAAACTCATGATGAGAACAAAATAAATGTTAATCACGATTTCATAAAATCTAATGTTGGCGGGAAGAACCACCATATTCCAAAAATGGATATGAGGAAGTTTGATGGAAAGGATCCTGTAACATGGATACTACAGATGGAGCAATATTTTGATCTCCATAATATGCAAAACACACAAAAGGTATGCATTGCAACTTTACATTTAGAACAAAATACATTTGTATGGTATCGATGGCTTTGCTCCCGTAAAAAAATTGTCACTTGGTCAATTTTTACGGAGGAAATGATAGCACATTATGAGGATACAAAGAGAAACACCTTCTTTGGCCAATTGATAAATCTCAAACAAAAGGGTTTAGTGGGGCAGCACATTGAGGACTTCCAAAAATTGAATATAAGGGTAACTGATATTCCAGAGGAACACAGGATTGATCTCTTCATAGGCACTTTAAAGGATAACATCCAACATTAAGTTCACGTTCTGGAACCTGATTCATTGGAGAAGGCATCCAGGTTGGCAAGAAAAGTTGAATGTAAAATTATGGTGACAAGGAAGCCTACCACTCAATTCTATAAAGAAGGAAGTGTTGCTACGTCTAGATTTCCACAACCTGCAAGGTTGACACCACAACAATTGGAAGAAAAAAGAGCAAAAGGGCTTTGCTACAGTTGTGATAGAAAATACACTAAAGGTCATAAGTGTGCTGAGAAGAAATTATTTTACATAGATTGTGAAGAGGAAGAATAAAATGAACAAGAAGAGGATATACACCAGGAACCAACCCAAGAAGCGGAAGAAATGAGTCCGACCATATCATGTAATGCATTGGCAGGAATTACCACTCCTCAAACTCTCAAGATAGAAGGACATATCAAGAAGAAAAGGTAATATTGTTGATTGATTCAGGTAGTACCCATAATTTTATTCATTGTAAGGTAGCCAAGGAATTGAAGTGTTTCCTATACCCAGCACCAGAATGTCAAGTGATGGTTGCAAATGGAGAAACTATAAATTGCTCTGGAAAATGCCATAATATCAAGCTAACCATGGGGGAATATGTATTGAATAGCCCAATGATTTCCATTCCTATGGGAGGTGTTGATGTTGTACTAGGAGTACAATGGTTACAATCATTGGGGACAGTAGCTTTTAATTTTCAAGAAATTTTCTTGAAGTTTTTTTCAGAAGGAAAGGAAGTCGAATTACGGGGTATTGCAGGGAAGCCGGGAAAGATAATAATCTCTAATGTCATGACAAATCTTCTAAAGAAAGAACAACGAGGCATAATTGCACAATTATGCTTACTAGAAGTTCCAACATCAAAATCATCTATTTCTACAGATCTCCAAGAAGTCTTGGACAATCATTCCAAGGTTTTTGAAACTCCAAAAGGACTCCCACCTATTCGTGATCATGATCATGCTATTCATTTGATTCCAGGAAGTGTTCCTCCAAACATTAGGCCTTATAGATATCCTTATGTCCAAAAGAGCGAAATTGAACGTATGATTGCAGAAATATTAGAGGCGGGTATAATTCAACCTAGTCAAAGTTCTTTCTCTGCTCCTGTAGTATTGGTACACAAGAAGGATGGATCATGGCGAATGTGTCTGGATTATAGGGAGCTTAATAAGCTCACCATTAAAGATAAATTTCACATTCCTGTGATTGATGAATTATTGGATGAATTACATGGAGCAATTTATTTTACCAAGTTGGATCTTCGTTCAAGATATCATCAAATTAGAATGAAGACTGAAGATATTCTAAAAACAACATTTCGAACTCATGAGGGTCATTATGAATTTTTGGTCATGCCTTTTGGCCTTACCAATGCACCTTCTACATTTCAAGGGTTGATGAATTCCATTTTCAAACCCTTAGAAATTTTGTGCTAGTATTTTTTGATGATATACTAATCTACAGTAGGTCTTGGAAGGATCATGTTGAACATGTTGACAGGGTGCTCAAACTATTGCAGGAGAAACAATTATATGCAAAAACATACAAATGTTTCTTTGGAGTACAAGAGGTGGAATATCTGGGTCATATTGTATCTCACGAGGGTGTTAAGGTAGACCCTAACAAAATTAAAGCCATTAAGGAATGGAAAGTCCCCACAACCATAAAGAAGTTGCGAGGATTTCTTGAGTTAACAGGGTATTATCGCAAGTTTGTTAAGAATTATGGGAGAATAGCAGCACCTCTAACAACATTATTGAAGAAAGATGCATTTTCATGGACTCCTGAAGCAACTAAGGCCTTTGAACATTTTAAAGAGGCAATGTGCCTAGCACCGGTCTTAGCTACGCCAGACTTCACAAAAACCTTTATTGTGGAATGTGATGCCTCAGGAAATGGAATTGGTGCAGTTTTAATGCAGGAAGGAAGACCAATTGCTTTTGAAAGTCGTCCAATCAAAGGAAAGTATTTACAAAAACCTATTTATGAGAAGGAAATGTTAGCAATACTGCATGCACTAAAGAAATGGAGAACATACCTAATGGGAAGACACTTCAAGGTAAAAATTGATCATGATAGTCTTAAACACTTTTTGGAACAAAGACTATCTTCAGAAGAGCAGCAAAAATGGGTCACAAAGATGTTGAGTTATGACTTTGAAATAATCTACAAAAAGGGAAAGCTTAATGTTGTTGCAGATGCACTCTCAAGAAAGAATGAAGAGGTGGAAGCATTGCTTTGTGCCATTTCTATTATCCAACCAGATTGGATAACCGAAGCAAGAGATGAATGGAAGAAGGACAAAGATGTATGGACACTCATTCAAAAGTTGCGGCAAGATCCTAGTACATCTAATACATTTAGTTGGAAAAATGATTCCTTATGGTACAAAGATCGCTTATATCTTTGTAAGAATTCCCAACTAAAACAAAATATTCTTCTGGAATTGCACACTTCTGCTTTAGGAGGACACTCAGGATTTTTAAAAACTTACCACAGGGTGAAGAAAGAATTTTTTTGGGATGGCCTTAAATCTGATATTCAAAAGTTTGTGGCGGAATGTTTGGTTTGACAGCAGAATAAAGTGGAGACAATTAAGACCCCGGGACTTCTACAACCTTTATCCATTCCAAGTCAACGTTGGGAGGATATTTCAATGGATTTTATTAAATTTCAGTGGTATATCTTGATGATAGGTTATTAAATACCCAATATACCGTTGTGTCATCCATTCCAAAACAGTATAGATTTTCTACATTTCAGACAATTAGACTTGCTGAAATTAAAGTTCTTGAACAACAGAAGGTCATTTCTTGGAGAATTTTTGGACGAGTTATTCATTGGGTATAAATTAGCTCATAGCTCATCCTATCATCCTTAATCTGATGGTCAAACTAAGATAGTAAATAAATGTTTGGAAGGATATCTTTGTTGTTTTTTATCTGATAAACAAACACAATGGGTCAAGTAGTTACCTCTAGCTGAATGGTGGTATAACACTTCCTTCCATACTGCAGCAAAAATGACCCCATTTATGGCACTTTATGGATATCATCCACCATCCATCACATCATCTTTAAGAGAAAATTCGAAGGTTCAAGCAGTGGAAGATCACATCGAGCATCAACAAGTTCTCCAACTCTTAAAGGATAACCTGAATTTGGCACAAAATCGAATGAAACAACAGGCAGATCAACATCGCAGCGAGAGAAGTTTTGATGTAGGAGACTGGGTATTTTTACGGCTACAACCATACAAACAAATGTCCCTCAAGCAAGCTAAGAAGGATAATAAATTATCACCAAAGTACTATGGTCCTTACAAGGTGTTGCAAAAAATTGGTACTATGGCATACAAATTGGAGCTTCCTGCTTCTTCGCGAGTACATCCAGTTTTCCATGTTTCATGCTTAAAGAAGGTTATAGGTGAAAATATTCTGGTTCAAACAATATTGCCAGAACTTGATGAGGAAGGAAAAATCATATTGGAACATGAAGCAGTCATGGAAACAAGAACTCGACAGCTACGGAATCGATCAATTTCAGAGTATCTCATCAAGTGGAAGAACTTACCCACTGAAGATTCTACATGGGAGGATGAGAATTTTATATAGAAGCACCCAAAGCTACTCAAGCGTTGAGGACAACACTTTTTTGAAGGAGAGGGGCATGTTAGGTCCCTATATTACTAGTATAGTCCCTTATTGTTGTTAGTGTAACCCCCTTATTGTTATTATTGTACCCTTGTAACTCCCATATTGTTATTATTGTGCCCTTAAATTATTATTGTTAGGTCGGCTAGGATTACATTGTGGCCCCATGGACTCCTATATATAGAAAGGAGGTTTTGTAATTTGAATCATCCAAGAATTGTTCATTCATGTAATGTATTTGAGGTTTCCCCCTCGAACTGGCTTATTTCTAAGGTGTTGATATCTCTTTTCTTCTGGTTTTGGAGCTGGTTTCACAACAGACCCTAATAGTCGATTCCTCCATTTATTTCACTCTTAAAGTATCAATATAAATGAAAAATAATATAATGATCAAATCTGAATCATTGTTTCATTTGGTTTCAAGTCACATCACAATCTATGTTGTGAATTGGAATCAAGCCAAGCAACAAAAATTCAAGAGGATAGGGTAAGGGTTTGGTTTTCTCTAGAATCCATTGGTATATTGGTTATCATTGACCTATGAGTTCATTCTTTAGTAGAAGCAATGGACCATTTTCATTGTAAAAATAATTGTTATGTATAATGTGAAATGGAGGACATAAGACAACGGTTTAATCATTGTGAGAAAGAAATGGTCCAAGTTCAATGATCCATTATGAATTCCTACCATGAAAAGGAAACACTACCAAGATGAGTGGGATCAAAAGGCTCAAATTAAAATAATGTGAGGGATTGATGCATGATGGAAATCACCACCTAGTTGTTGGCACTCAGGAAATATAAAGAGAAGGTTTTTTCCTTCATGCAAACTTTCCAAAGGAAATCTCCTGATCTAGAATCCAATTTATGTCTCCATATTCCATGGTTAATAGGGTTTTGGATCATTTGTATATCCTATAAGAGGTTCTTATGTAACCTATTACTCACCACTTTGTGGGTGATATCCATAGGAGAAGATTTTTTCTCCAAGATGGTCCTCAGTTGGAAGCCATCAGCCCCTTGCATCCACCAACTATCTCATTGTGCCATTTCTCTGCCACCTGAGCCAGCCTTGTGGTCCCTCACCCATCTATCATACATATGTTTGAAGGTGGGCCTCCCGAACCCGGAGGTACGTATTTTCATTTGGTAATTGAGTATTGAGTTTTCTTAACATAGAAACTTATGGGCATGGATTAATGGGGGGGATTCGATGGAAAGAGTGGGATTAGCTTTTTCTTCTATACCCTAGACCCCTTTCAGATGTTACCCTTGGA
The DNA here is from genome assembly GCA_034641835.2 of Pinus albicaulis. Lineage (NCBI taxonomy): Eukaryota > Viridiplantae > Streptophyta > Pinopsida > Pinales > Pinaceae > Pinus > Pinus albicaulis. Next base: position 1,083,929,700 of record CM076582.1, read on the forward strand.
TCTTAATCCTGTGGGATATCCTTTATAGAAAATTTGTTTTTAGTGTGGTACTACTTGGAAAAGCCTTATTTGGTGGTGTGATCCCACTCCCTCATCCACATATTCCACCTCCCTTCCATAAATTATAACCTTGTTCATCATCTTTCCTATCTGGGTGCACATTTATTCACCTGGTCCACATAGAGCTAGCCTCCCCTTTCCCTTTCCCCCACCTTGGGTCAGGCTTGAAATGATGCCCCGAAGTTTGAAGCACCTAAAAAGACAAATTAAAAGCATAAATGGCCACATTTAACAAGAAAATGTACCACAAGATACAAAAGATGGCTGAGACAAACATATTTAGCACGTGGGAAAAATACAATGCATGAGCTCTACCCCATACCCATGCCCATCACCCTGGTTCCATAGGCCCTAGATAAGCCTCCTTTATCATTTAGGAACCCATGATTATACCAACCCCTAGAGGGAAATGAAATGCCCTTCCTAAAAGGGGGTATGCATTGTGATATCTTACACATCATGCTCTTGTCCTTTGTGCCTCAAGAAATTAATCAAATAAAAATCATAAAAAATTAAAAATTCATATAAAGAAGGGTGGAAAAATCAAGGTCGAGGTACCTCAGGTACCACGATTTCTCCCTCATATACATTATATACCTAGGTGTGGGCTTCCCTTCTTCTAACTACCCATGTACCTCGATATGTGGCCTAGGGTTTCCGCTCTCCCAGCTAGCGTAAATTGCATAAATAATTATTAACATGAAATAAACTCTTGATTTGCTATAAATGGGGTAGTTAGGGTTCAGTATGGTGAAACTACCGAAGAGTAACTGTTTTTTTTACATGAAGAGACAATCTTGAGGTAAGGGAGAGAGGAGCATTTTGGAAAATGAATTTTTTTTAAAGGAGTGGTTAGATGCGATTGTTAACCTATCATATTTTAAAGAACCTCTGTATGCGCAAAATTAAAAGGATATTAGAGCATCTTGAAAGTGCGAAGTTGAAAGGAGCCATTGGATAAAGTAATTAATCTCTCGGATTTTAAAGAACCCTGGTCGTGCCTAAAAGGAAAGCGGAATACAATAGAAATGGAAGGAGAGAGTAATAATTTCATTAATGGAAGAAGAGGTAGAAAAAATTGATACGAGCTAGACGGTTGAGGCCCTACATTTTTGGTGATTAAGGGTGATGAAGTTGAGGGACGTTCAACAAATGCCATTCATTTTCTTTTATAAGAGTCGACTGCCAAGGTAAGTAATCCTTGCTAATTTTTATTCGTATAATCGTTTTTGTGTGTTGAAAGATATAAATAAAAAATATATTTATTATATAGCTTTTCCTTGGAAAAGATTATGGGAAAATAGTAAAGAATAAATATTATTTTTCTCATATTTCTTGGGATGGGTTACATATACGAAAGAAAAGTGTATTTCATTAGTTTATTGGGATGTGACTGAAACAAATTCACTATTGATTATTTACCTGACTTATTTCCAATTTATTCTCATATCAAGACGAAATAAATATATGAGAAATGATTTCATGGGAAGATATAATAAGTTGGGATTTCCCTTTTTAAGGTGAAAATGTGTAATTGTGGTTAAAGATAATATCTTATGGAATTACCTTCTAAAAATTATAGGCATAAATAACACAAGTCATAGGATTTTCTCTGGAAATAATATCTTTATCTTGTCTGTGAAAGATAAGACCATTGTGTTAATTCCTTTGCAAGAGTTTGCAAAAGTTACTTGTTCTGGTGGGTAAAAGAACAAGTTATTATTGTGTTGTATATTGGGTATTTTGACTTAATTGCATGGTTTATTGTATAAAAGGTTAACTTTACTATTATTTTAAAAAGGGCTTCCTAGCTCTTATGCACAAAATAAGGGTTAATTATGGTACTTTCTTGAAAGGGTAACCTCTTGAAAAGATTGCATGGTTATTTCTTGACTTAGTTGTATAAAAGGTTAAGTTAAACTTGTTATGGTTGGTATGGTTTCCTAGTTTTGTGCATAAAAGATGGCTACCTATGATAATTTCTTGAAAGGGAAGCATAAACTACATAAAGAAACTAAGTTCTATTAACTTTTTAGAAAGAATTATGTATATGTTTACATGAAAAGAATAGTTAATGATGTGTAATTCCAAGAAGGGAATTTGTGTTACATACATTAAAGAAGAGCTATTGTGATAAACTCTTGCATGCATCAATAATAGTCATTGTGTTAGAGTGTTATGTTCTTTGCATGGATAGAAGAAATATTGAGTTATAATGTTTCTTTAGGAAGAATTATATGTGAGTATTTTATGCTATCATAACTATTATGTTAGTTTCTTTTGGAATAATATCATGCATATGCATGCCATATTTGTATAAGCTTTCGTTGGAAAGAATATACATATTTGTATGTGGGAAAAGATCTCATGTTGTGTTAGACTACATTGGAAACTATTGTTAGTATAATCTTTGAAAAAGAATACATGTATTTGTATGTTGTATTGCATTAGTTTTATAGAAAAGAAAACATGTGTTGCATGCTCTTTTGTGTTAAGCATTCCTTTGGGAAGACTCTTTTGGAAACTATATGCATTTGCATGCATGGAAACAACATTGTTGTGTTAGCTTTCTTTACATACACCAAAAGTAATAGATTAAGGGTTAGTTATTTTGATTAAATTTATGTAATTCACATGTACAAAGATTGTAACTGATATATTAGTTTCTTTTAAAGAAACGTCTAGACATTTGTAGTGATTTTCCTTGCAAGAATGTGTGCTTATGCGAAGGAAATATTAGTTAATGTTTTATGGACATTCTTTGATGGTTCCATACTTATAACTAGCACATGTGCAGTGTTGTTAAAGGAAGAATGTCGTAATATTATGCTTGCATGTCATGACTCTACATGAGTAGATGGAGAAGCATCACAAAGTATAGATTTTGAAAGTATCGATTAGTACTTTATGAATCTTGACATCAATGTATTTTGAAGACAACATTAGCAGGACATGATGTTAACTTGTACACAGAAAATTTTATGCTTAACATGGTGGTAGGTAAATGATTAATGGTTCATGCAAATGAGTGTGAGCTACGGGATGGTCCATTGTACGATGGTCCATTGTAGGTACGTTCATGCCTCCAAGATATGAAGATTAGTGGGTAAATGCTATCATATTTATTGTAATGACTTTAAGCTAGATATTTGCATATTTCCTTGTAAGATTTATAACAATGGTTAAGGGATGGTCTCCCTTATAAGCCATTGAGTGAGGGGTGAACACCCTCATGAGCGTTTAATAATAAAATTAAATGTTTGTTGGTTTTCACCCTACGGGGTTTCCAGGGTATATTGGTGTTCAATGATGTGATTGATTATTGTGTCAAATTGATGATGTTGAGTCATTTCTTGTTGTGATGTTCATAATGTCAAGTATGTAATGACTACATGAATAATGAAATGAATGCAAGGTTACATCATACACTTTTATGTTAATGTACAACAATAGAGATTGTTAATGGTTAAGCAACTTACTATTCTTATACTAAGGTTACAGTATGAATTGGTGAACATTCTATCTAATGATTACTAAGGAATATTTAATAGTGATTTGGATAAGTTACCCGTGGGTAACTTTTATAAAAAAATTAAACTCCTTGCATTACCATGTGAGGTTATCGGTGTATGTTACAAGTGGTATTAGAGCTAAAGGTTGCAGCACAGGTGCCTTTGGGATTTGTTAAGTGAAAAAAAATTAAGGTATGCTACGAATGGACATCAATTAAGCTATGATTCTAGCAATCTACATATTGATTGATATATGCAGTAGTCTACTTTTGACATGAGATGTGTGATTCATGTTTATAGCTACATTGAAGAGTAATAAATAAATGTTGCTACAAAAACAATTTTCATAACGTTGGAATCATATTGAGGATAAAAGAAAATAAAACCTTTGTTGTACTTATGAACAACCTGAGTACTCACTAGTGAAAGTGAGATTTGACTATTAACATTTGGGTATATGACATATTACTCATACATTTAATGAACATAACTAAAGTTACCATGCACTACTTGAAAAAGATGAATGTGTATAGTGATGGTGTGTGAAACTAATGCATGAATGAAAAAGATGGGGAAAGTCCTTGCAAAGGATGATATAGTGTTTTAAAATGAAATTGAATTAACCCTTTCAGATGCTAAAAACACACAATGGGTCAAGTAGTGAGACTTGACTATAATGACTAGTTTTTGAATAAGTCATGTCATGGATGCATTAATATTATTAGTGGGAATTATTAGTTAGTGTTGTATGACTAACTAATAAAACCTATATGCATGAATTGTCTTTGATTAAAGATTATTACAAGTTGTGAACAAGTAGTTACTTCATGTGTCAGACTCTTGGTAACAGTACTCTATTGGAATTGGAAAATGTTGGACTGTTACCCGTGGGACTGTTACCCTAATCATTATCGATATATACATATCAATGAATATTTGTATATAATCTTATGCATGACAACATTGTATGCATGAAACTAAAATTATTTTGAAAGTGAATATTTTTTTTAACAATGCATATTTATGATTAGTGTCGTTGATGAGATTAAGCATGGTTAGCTTAATGGCAACAAGAAAACCTCTGAAAGTAAAATGTTGCAGTGAAAATTGCAACGGTAATTGTTTAAGTATAATGTTATGATGTGCATGATTTTGTTATTTGGGAAATAATAATGTATAGCACATGTATGTTAGTCATGTTCCCTGTTAATCTAGATATCATTAGATCCATGTTGAGGGCAACGTATGATGCATGATGAACATAAAGCTTCTTTTGCCTTATGTATAAAGTGCATATGGTTCATTAAGTACAACAATGTGGGAAAGAATGCTAAAAAAAAAATTTAACATGCCAGACAGTTGTGAACAATCGTGAAAGGCTAGAAGGCCTTGGGTTGATGGTGGTTGCCTACCCAGAGGGGTTGTTGGTGCATGCCTACCTGGATTTCCTCTCCCTAAAGATAGATGATCTCAGTAAGGGAAAATAGTTGGCCAAGATGGTGAAGAGGAAAAACCTGAAGCAACTCTATTTATTTTGGAGCCTATTGGAGATGGCCCAAAATTCCTCATAGACGAGACGCGGTCAGAGGAATAGGCATGATGTTGCCAAGAGGAATCCTATACTAGACCTTGAGTGGTCATTTGAATTCTCGAGTAGGTTTTCCAGTGGAATTCCATACTGGACTTGGAATGGTTTTTTGTCAAATAACTATCTGGATATGAAAATGACTCAATTTGGTTGTGGAAAACCAGTTCCCATGGGTTGGGAGGAGAATTTGTTTTATCATTGTCGTTCTCATAGAAGAACAAGTTAACTAATAATTTATTTGTTGTATTAAATGATTTCTTTATGTCGTTGTGTAAATATCTTATGTAGATATTGAGAGGAAAGGAGCCTAGCGCTCAGAAAGAAATTACAGAAAGTATAAGTTCCTTTTATTGCATTACTAATATTTTGAATGTCTTAGTAGAGGCTAGGACAATATACACTTGGTGCATTGATTGACCATTTGTAAGATTATAGAGCTAGGTGCTCTCTGAGTCCTTTTGAAGTACTGTATGGATGTCTTTAGCAGGAGCAAAGACAGTGTGCATGTGGTACAATTATTTATAATCTTGATGACTAGAGTATTGGTGCTCTCAAAGTACTTGTAGAAGTACTGTGATTAAAAATTCACTTGACATTGTGTAAATAGTTGATAGATAAACATATTTCATTTCACTGAAAATTTTGTGACTAATGTTATTATCATGGATTTTTTGATCATAGATTACATGGTGCATGTTGTTGGGTAGCTAAACCATTGGAGCGCTTGTGTAAAAGTGACCATGAATTCCAAGAGTAATTAGAAAGTAATGGTAAGTTGGTATAGAGATTTTGTTTTGTTTCTATAAAATTGAACAATTGATAGGTGATGGAAAGCATAAGTTTCTTATTTTCCAATTGTAAATCCTTATGGCTATTGATCAAAATTTGTTGTTTTTTATAATGAGTATATTCCTAGAAATAAAATTCCTCATTTTGAATGGGAAGAATCCCCTTTTTGGGTTGTTTATAATGCTATATCATGAGTAGCAATTAAGTCCCAGTGAGAGAAGAACATCAGGGATGATGTTCTCTTTAAGGGGGGGAGTATGTAATATCCCCAGCTAGCGTACATTGCATGCATAATTATTAACATGAAATAAACTCATGATTTGCTATAAATGAGGTAGTTAGGGTTCGGTATGGTGAAACTACCGAAGAGTATTTGTTTTTTTTACATGCAAAGACAATCTTGAGGTAAGGGAGAGAGGAGAATTTTGGAAAATACAAAAATTTTGAAGGAGTGGTTACATGCGATTGTTAACCTCTCGGATTTTAAAGAACCTCTGCATGCGTAAAATTAAAAGGATATTAAAGCATCTTGAAAGTGCGAAGTTGAAAGGAGCCATTGGATAAAGTGTTTAATCTCTCGGATATTAAAGAACCCTGGTCGTGCCCAAAAGGAAAGCAGAATACAACAGAAAGGGAAGGAGAGAGTAATAACTTCATTAATGGAAGAAGAGGTAGAAGAACTTGATATGAGCCAGATGGTTGAGGCCCTACATTTTTGGCGATTAAGAGTGATGAAGTCGAGGGACATTCGACAGATGCCATTCATTTTCTTTTATAAGAGTCGACTGCCAAGATAAGTAATCCTTGCTAATTTTTATTCATATAATATTTTTTGTGTGTTGAAAGATATAAATAAAAATATATATTATATAGCTTTCCCTGGGAAATGATTATGGGAAAATAGTAAAGAAAAATAATTATTTTTCTCATATTTCTTGGGATGGGTTACATATATGAAAGAAAAGGGTATTTCATTAGTTTATTGGGATGTAACTGAAACAAATTCACTATTGATTATTTACCTGACTTATTTCCAATTTATTCTCATATCAAGATGAAATAAATATATGAGAAATTATTTCATGGGAAGATATAATAAGTCGGGATTTCCCTTTTTAAGGTGAAAATGTGTAATTGTGGTTAAAGATAATATCTTATGGAATTACCTTCTAAAAATTATAGGCATAAATAACACAAGTCATAGGATTTTCTTTGGAAATAAAATCTTTATCTTGTGTGTGAAAGATAAGTCCATTGTGTTAATTCCTTTGCAAGAGTTTGCAAAAGCTACATGTTCTGGTGGGTAAAAGAACAAGTTATTATTGTGTTGTATATTGGGTATTTTGACTTAATTGCATGGTTTATTGTATAAAAGGTTAACTTTGTTATTATTTTAAAAAGGGCTTCCTAGCTCTTATGCACAAAATAAGTGTTAATTATGGTACTTTCTTGAAAAGGGTAACCTATTGAAAAGATTCCATGGTTAGTTCTTGACTTAGTTGTATAAAAGGTTAAGTTAACCTTGTTATGGTTTGTATGGTTTCCTAGTTTTGTGCATAAAAGATGGCTATCTATGATAATTTCTTAAAAGGGAAGCATGAGAAACTACATAAAGAAACTAAGTTATATTAAATTTTTAGAAAGAATTATGTATATGTTTACATGAAAAGATTAGTTAATGATGTGTAATTCCAAGAAGGGAATTTGTGTTACATACATTAAAGAATAGCTATTGTGATAAGCTCTTGCATGCATAAATAATAGTCATTATGTTAGAGAGCTATTTTCTTTGCATTGATAGAAGAAATATTGAGTTATAATGTTTCTTTAAGAATAATTATATGTGAGTACTTTATGCTCTCATAACTATTATGTTAGTTTCTTTTGGAATAAGATCATGCATATGCATGCCATATTTGTATAAGCTTTTGTTGGAAAGAATATACATATTTGTATGTGGGAAAATATAGCATGTTGTGTTAGACTACATTGGAAAATATTGTTAGTATAATCTTAGAAAAATAATACATGTATTTGTATGATGTATTGCATTAGTTTTACAGAAAGGAAAACATGCGTTGCATGCTCTTTTGTGTTAAGCATTCCTTTGGGAAGACTCTTTTGGAAACTATATGCATTTGCATGCATGGGAACAACATTGTTGTATTAGCTTTCTTTACATACACTAAAAGTAATAGATAAAGGGTTAGTTATTTTGATTAACTTTATGTAATTCGCATGTACGAAGATTGTAATTGATATATTAGTTTCTTTTAAAGAAACATCTAGATATTTGTAGCGATTTTCCTTGCAAGAATGTGTGCTTATGCGAAGGAAATATTAGTTAATGTTTTATAGACATCCTTTAATGGTTCCATGCTTATAACTAGCACATGCGTAGTGTTGTTAAAGTAAGCATGTCGTAATATTATGCTTGCATGTCATGACTCTACATGAGCAGATGGAGAAGCATCGTAAAGTATAGATTCTGAATGTGTCGATTAGTACTTTATGAATTTTGACATCAATGTATGTTGAAGACAACATTAGCACGAAATGATGTTAACTTGTACAAAGGAAATATTATGCTTAACATGGTGGTAGGTAAATGATTAATGTTTCATGCAGATGAGTGTGAGCTACTGGATGGTCCATTGTAGGTACATTCATGCCACCAAGATATGAAGATATGAAGATTAGTGGGTAAATTCTATCATATTTATTGTAATGGCTTTAAGCTAGATATTTGCATATTTCCTTGTAAGATTTATAACAATGGTTAAGGGATGGTCTCCCTTATAAGCCATTGATTGAGGGGTGAACACCCCCACGAGCGTTTCATAATAAAATTAAATATGTGTTGGTTTTCACCCTACGAGGTTTCCAGAGTATATTGGTGTTCAATGATGTGATTGATTATTGTGTAAAAATGATGACGTTGATTCATTTCTTGTTGTGATGTTCATAATGTCAAGTATGTGATGACTACATGAATAATGAAATGAATGCAAGGTTACATCATACACTTTTATGTTAATGTACAACAATAGAGATTGTTACTGGTTAAACAAATTACTATTCTTATACTAAGGTTACACTATGAACTGGTGAATATTCTATCTAATGATTACTAAGGAATATGTAATAGTGATTTGGATAAGTTACCCTTAGGTAACTTGTATAAAAAAAATAAACTCCTTGCATTTCCATGTGAGGTTATCGGTGTATGTTACAAGTGGTATTAGAGCTAAAGGTTGCAGCACAGGTGCCTTTGGGATTTGTTAAGAGAAAGGAAATTGAGGTATGCTATGAATGGACATCAGTTAAGGTATGATTCTAGCAATCTACATATTGATTGATATATGCAGTAGTCTACTTTTGACATGAGATGTGTGATTCATGTTTATAACTACATTGAAGAGTAAAAAGTAATAAATGCTGCTGCAAAAATGATTTTCATAACGTTGGAACCCTGTTGAGGATAAAAGAAAATAAAACCTTTGTTGTACTTATGAACAACCTAAGTACTCACTAGTGAAAGTGAGAGTTGACTATTAACTTTTGGGTATATGACATATTACTCATACATTTACTGAACATAACTAAATTTACCATGCACTACTTAAAAAAGATGAATGTGTATTGTGATGGTGTGTGAAACTAATGAATAAATGCAAAAGATGGGGAAAGTCCTTGAAGAGCATGATAGAGTGTTTTAAAATGAAATTGAATGAACCATTTCAGATGTTAAAAATACAAAATGGGTCAAGTAGTGAGACTTGACTATAATGACTAGTTTTTGAATAAGTCGTGTCATGGATGAATTAATATTATTAGTGGGAATTTTTAGTTAGTGTTATATGACTAACTAATAAAAACTATATGCATGAATTGGTTTTTATTAAATATTATTACAAGTTGTGAACAAGTAGTTACTTCATGTGTCAAACTGTTGGTAACAATACACTATTGGAATTGGAAAATGTTGGATTGTTACCCGTGGGACTGTTACCCTAATTATTATCGATATCTACAACTTAATGAATATTTGTATATAATCGTATGCATGACAACATTGTATGCATGAAACTGAAATTAATTTGAAAGCGAATATTTTTTAACAATGCATATCTATGATTAGTGTCGTTGATGAGATTAAACATGGTTAGTTTAATGGCAACAAGAAAACCTGTGAAAGTAAAATATTGTAGTGAAAATTGCAACGGTAATTGTTAAAGTATAATGTTATGATGTGCATGATTTTGTTATTTGGGAAATAATAATGTATAGCACATGTATGTTAGTCATGTTCCCTGTTAATCTAGATATCATTGGATCCATGTTGAGGGCCAAGTATCATGTATGATGAACATAAAGTTTCTTTTTCCTTATGTATAAAGTGCATATAGTTCATCAAGTAAAATATTGTGGGAAAGAATGCTAAAAGAGAAATTTAACATGTCAGACAATTGTGAACAATTGTGAAAGGCTAGAAGGCCTTGGGTTGATGGTGGTTTCCTGCCCGAAGGGGTTGATGGTACTTGCCTGCCCATATTTCCTCTCCCTAGAGATAGATGATCTTACTAAGGGAAAAGATTTGTCCAAGATGGTGAAGAGGAAAAACCTAAGGCAACTCTATTGATTTTGGAGCCTGTTGGAGGTGGCCCAAAATTCCTCATAGATGGGACACTGTCAGAGGAATAGGCATCATGTTGCCAAGAGGAATCCTTTACTGGACCTTGAGTGGTCATTGGAATTCTCAAGCTGGTTTGCCAGTGGAATTCCATACTGGACTTGGAATGGTTTTTTTTCAAATAACTGTCTTGATGTGAAAATGACTCGATTTGGTTGTGGAAAACCAGTTTCCATGGGTTGGGAGGAGAATTTGTTTTATCATTGTGGTTCTCATACAAGAACATGTTAACTAATCATTTATTTTTTGTATTAAATGAATTCTTTATATCATTGTGTAAATATCTTATTAGATATTGAGAGGAAAGGAGCCTAGTGCTCAGAAAGGAATTACAGAAAGTATAAGTTCTTTTATTTCATTACTAATCTTTTGAATGTCCTAGCAGAGGCTAGGACAATATACACTTGGTGCATTGATTGACCATTTGTACGATTATAGAGCTAGGTGCTCTCTAAGTACTTTTGAAGTACTGTATGGATGTCTTTAGCAAGAGCAAAGACAGTGTGTATGTGTTACAATTATTTATAATCTTGATGACTAGAGTATTGGTGCTCTCTAAGTACTTGTAGAAGTATTGTGATTAAAAATTCACTTGACGTTGCGTAAATAGTTGATAGCTAAACGTATTTCATTTCACTAAAAAAATTTTGACTAATGTTATTATCATGGATTTGTTGATCATAGATTACATGGTGCATGTTGTTGGGTAGCTAAACCATTGGAGCGCTTGTGTAAAAGTGACCATGAATTCCAAGAGTAATTGGAAAGTAATGGTATGTTGGTATAGAGATTTTGTTTTTTTTCTATACAATTGAACAATTGATAGGTGATGGAAAGCATAAGTTGCTTATTTTCCAATTGTAAATCTTTATGGCTATTGATCAAACTTTGTTGTTTTTTCTAATGAGTATTTTCCTAGAAATAAAATTCCTCATTTTGAATGGGAAGAATCCCCTTTTTGGGTTTTTTAGAATGTTATATCATGAGTAGCAATTAAGTCCCAGTGAGAGAAGAACATCGAGGACGATGTTCTCTTTAAGGGGGGGAGTATGTAATATCCCCAGCTAGCGTACATTTCATACATAATTATTAACATGAAATAAACTCATGATTTGCTATAAATGAGGTATTTAGGGTTCGGTATGGTGAAACTACCGAAGAGTAACTATTTTTTTTACATGAAGAGACAATCTTGAGGTAAGGGAGAGAGGATCATTTTGGAAGTGCCCAAAAGGAAAGAAGAATACAACAGAAAGGGAAGGAGAGAGTAATAATTTCTTTAATGGAAGAAGAGGTAGAAGAACTAGATACGAGCCAGACGGTTGAGGCCCTACATTTTTGGCGATTAAGAGTGATGAAGTCGAGGGACGTTCAACAGATGCCATTAATTTTATTATATAAGAGTCGACTGCCAAGATATGTAATCCTTGCTAATTTTTATTCGTATAATCTTGTTTGTGTGTTGAAAGATATAAATAAAAAAATATATTATATAGCTTTTCCTGGGAAAATATTATGGGAAAATAGTAAAGAATAATAATTATTTTTCTCATATTTCTTGGTATGGGTTACATATACGAAAGAAAAGGGTATTTCATTAGTTTATTGGGATGTAACTGAAAGAGATTCACTATTGATTATTTACCTGACTTATTTCCAATTTATTCTCATATCAAGATGAAATAAATATATGAGAAATTATTTCATGGGAAGATATAATAAGTTTGGATTTCCCTTTTTAAGGTGAAAATTTGTAATTGTGGTTAAAGATAATACCTTATGGAATTATCTTCTAAAAATTATAGGCATAAGTAACACAAGTCATAGGATTTTCTTTGGAAAGAATTTATTTATCTTGTGTGTGAAAGATAAGTCCATTGTGTTAATTCCTTTGCAAGAGTTTGCAAAAGTTACATGTTTTGGTGGGTAAAAGAACAAGTTATTATTGTGTTGTATATTGGTTATTTTGACTTAATTGCATGGTTTATTGTATAAAAGGTTAACTTCAATGTTATTATTTTAAAAAGGGCTTCCTAGCTCTTATGCACAAAATAAGGGTTAATTATGGTACTTTCTTGAAAAGGGTAACTCTTGAAAAGATTGCATGGTTAGTTCTTGACTTAGTTTTATAAAAGGTTAAGCTAACCTTGTTATGGTTTGTATGGTTTCCTAGTTTTGTGCATAAAATATGGCTATATATGATAATTTCTTGAAAGTGAAGCATGAGAAAATACATAAAGAAACTAAGTTATATTAACTTTTTAGAAAGAATTATGTATATGTTTACATGAAAAGAATAGTTAATGATGTGTAATTCCAAGAAGGGAATTTGTGTTACATACATTAAAGAAGAGCTATTGTGATAAGCTCTTGCATGCATAAATAATAGTCATTGTGTTAAAGAGTTATGTTCTTTGCATGGATAGAAGAAATATTGAGTTATAATGTTTCTTTAGGAAGAATTATATGTGAGTATTTTATGCTATCATGACTATTATGTTAGTTTCTTTTGGAATAAGATCATGCATATGCATGCCATATTTGTATAAGTTTTCGTTGGAAATAATATACATATTTTTATGTGGGAAAAGATAGCATGTTGTGTTAGAATACATTGGAAAATATTATTAGTATAATCTTTGAAAAGGAATACATGTATTTGTATGTTGTATTGCATTAGTTTTACAGAAAAGAAAACATGCGTTACATGCTCTTTTGTGTTAAGCATTCCTTTGGGAAGACTCTTTTGGAAACTATATGCATTTTCATGCATGGGAACAACATTGTTGTATTAGCTTTTTTCACATACACCAAAAGTAATAGATAAAGGGTTAGTTATTTTGATTAACTTTATGTAATTCGCATGTACGAAGACTGTAACTAATATATTAGTTTCTTTTAAAGAAACGTTTAGACAGTTGTAGCAATTTTCCTTGAAAGAATGTGTTCTTATGCGAAGGAAATATTAGTTAATGTTTTATAGACATCCTTTGATGGTTCCATGCTTATAACTAGCACATGCGCAATGTTGTTAAATTAAGCATGTCGTAATATTATGCTTGCATGTCATGACTCTACATGAGTAGATGGAGAAGCATCGCAAAGTATAGATTGTGAATGTGTCAATGAGTACTTTATGAATCTTGACCTCAATGTATGTTGAAGACAACATTAGCAAGAAATGATGTTAACTTGTACAAAGGAAATATTATGCTTAACATGGTGGCAGGTAAATGATTAATGTTTTATGCAGATGAGTGCGAGCTGTGGGATGATCCATTGTACGATGGTCCATTGTATGTACATTCATGCCACCAAGATATAAAGATATGAAGATTCGTGTGTAAATGCTATCATATTTATTGTAATGGATTTAAGCTAGATATTTGATATTTCCTTGTAAGATTTATAACAATGGTTAAGGGATGGTCTCCCTTATAAGCCATTGAGTGAGGGGTGAACACCGTCACGAGTGTTTAATAATAAAATTAAATGTTTGTTGGTTTTCACCCTATGAGGTTTCAGGGTATATTGGTGTTCAATGAAGTGATTGATTATTGTGTCAAATTGATGATGTTGATTCCTTTCTTGTTGTGATGTTCATAATGTCAAGTATGTGATGACTACATGAATAATGAAATGAATGCAAAGTTACATCATACAGTTTTATGTTAATCTACAACAATAGAGTTTTATGTTAATCTACAACAATAGAGATCGTTAATGGTTAAGCAACTTACTATTGTTATACTAAGGTTATACTATGAACTGGTGAACATTTTATCTAATGATTACTAAAGAATATTTAATAATGATTTGGATAAATTACCTGTGTGTAAATTTAACTCTTTACATTTTAATATGAAGTTATGAATGTATGTTACAATTATATATTATAATTTATTTTTTATATTAGTAAAAGTTAATCAAAATTTAATAATAAATATTAAAAATATATAAATTATAAATATAAATATAACATTAAAAAAAATATGAAAATCAATTTTAATGATATAATAATGGTATAACTAAAAATATGAAAATCAATTTTAATGATATAATAATGGTATAACTAAAAATATGAAAATCAATTTCAATGATGTGATAATCGTAATAATTATTATTTTAGACATTTATTCAAATAATGAACTTTTATGTGGAATATTGTTTTCCATCTCAAGAAAATGTACACATGAAAGTAAGTTTGAATAAGATAATAATTATTTATTATATTCGATATTGTGTAACATTGTTTTCTTTAAAATAAAAATTACTAATGAAAAAAATAGTCAATAATAACATTAAATTATATCTTTGAAGTAAAAAATGTCAAAATAAATTAGTTAAATATCTAATCACATTGATATAACATGTTTTAATAATAACATTCAAATTAAGTTTTGGAATTAAAAAATATGGAGATAAAATTAATTAAATATCTAATCATATTAATAATAATATATTTATTATAATGAAAAAATATAATTAAATAATTAATAATATTGATAATACCATTAAATTAAATTTTTGAACTAAAATTAGTTAGATATATAATCACAATGAATCATAATATAACATATTTTAACAATGACATTAATCTTAAATTTCTGAATTAAAAATTATTTAACATAAAATTAATGATAAAAAAAAATCAAATAAAAAATAACATATTAAATTAATTTATTAATTTAAATAATTAATATAAAACTTCTTTATATTAAAATCTAAATATTTGTTATATTTTAAAAATAAGTTAGATATTTATTTATATGGATAACAATTTATTAGACTGATAGATTGGAGGTTTCTGTGGTAGATTTTTAGATATAAAACTCGGAATCTCCATAGTCTTCATTTTTAGATAGCGTTTCGAGTCTAAGTCAAGACTCATCTTCAAGATAAACATGCTAAGAAGATAGTAGATTAGGATAAATAAATAGAGGAAAAAGGGATGATGGACATAAAGAGCCAACCAGTTTCTAATAATATATAAAAGGTTATTTATTTGATTAATTATTTATTTACCTTTGTTTACCTCATAAATCTAATTAGAAATAAAATGATATAAAACAAACAAAAGTAAATAAATAATTAATCAAATAAATAACCTTTTATATATTATTAGAAACCGGTTGGCTCTTTATGTCCATCATCCCTTTTTCCTCTATTTATTTACCATAATCTACTCTCTGCTTAGCATGTTTATCCTGAAGATGAGTCTTGATTTAGACTCGAAACGTCGATCTAAAAATGAAGACTGTGGAGATTCCGAGTTTTACATCTAAAAATCTACACCACGGAAACCTCCAATCTATCATTGTCACCCTGTACGGAAGGAATACATGGATCGAGATTCATAATCTCGAAAAAACAAGGATAAAAATCCAAAGAAGAGAAGCAGATTTGGCATTCCTAAAACACTCCCATGATTCTAATCTTACACCATCCTTCGCTCTCATCAAACATAAACTACACAACCAACACAACCACAGGACATTCGACCGACTCAGGAAATCCCTAATATGCCATGAAACTCATAGAACAAGATTATGGTTGGATCATCTGTCCACAAAAGCTTTCAAAATGCATCTTAAACGGCACAAGTCATCCATAAAGATCTCTAGTCCACCATCGATGCCGCAGCATCTGAGGAACGGTCTACAACAGCATCTAGTGCTGTGAAGAATCATGGACGTAGTACTATAAATAGATTAACACATAAAGTGGGTAGGGAAAGGCTACATTGAATGCTTAATCACAAGCCTCCTTACTTCGATAATAACAACAAAAAAGTTATAAATATATCTTCTCTTGAATTAAATAATGATGAAATGGAAGTTTTGAGCAAAGGGCTCAATTTCGTTATAGCTCCTAATCGAATTCCAAATGATGAAATGGAGGTTTTGAGCAAAGGGCTCAATTTCGTTATAGCTCCTAATCGAATTCCAAATGATGAAATGGAGGTTTTGAGCAAAGGGCTCAATTTCGTTATAGCTCCTAATCGAATTCCAAATGAAGAATTTGATATTGAAGATGGCATCAAAATAACCATAATCATCATTACTTAAATATTACTAATATCAATTATTAATTGCAAAATAAAAAAACCTTAAAAAAATTAATATAATGCAAAACATAGAATATTACAAGAGAATAAAAAGTAATTAATAATACTAATAATAATAATAAATAATATTACAATATTTTAATTTCATAAATTTATTTTAATTATAAATCTTCCGGAAAATCACATAATGAATTTTTGGAACCGACGCGTTTCGAACTACCAACTATAGTTCATCATTTGGCTGATCAGACATACCCATTTATACCAATAAGAAAGAAAATCCTCATTATCCTGATGATGAACTATAGTTGGTAGTTCGAAACGCGTCAGTTCCAAAAATTCATTATGTGATTTTCTAGAAAATTTATAATTAAAATGTTATGGATCACAGAAAGCTTGCACTCTCAACTTCATAAATTTAATTAGAAATAAAAATGATATAAAACAAACAAAGCTAAATAAATAATTAATCAAATAAATAACCTTTTATATATTATTAGAAACCAATAGCCTCTTTATGTCGATCTAAAAATAAAGATTCTAGAGATTCTAAGTTTTACATCTAAAATTTTATTATACTATTAATTTTTAATATATTGATTATTTTGGAAATTGTATTTCTTTAAACTAAAGAAATAGTATTTTAAGATCACATTCTATTATATTTCTTTAGTATTTTAAGATCACATTCTATTATATTATCATTTCTTTCTCTATTGTATATTTTTTAATAAATAGTATTTTAAGATGACACTTTATTATAATATCATTTTTTTCTATATGGTATATTTTTTAATAAATAATAATAATTATATTGGAAGGTTTCAGAATTGGTTTTCCACAATTTTAATATAACTATATGGTATATTTTTTAATAAATAATAATAACTATATTGGAAGCTTTCAGAATTGGTTTTCCACAATTTTAATTTAACTATCTATAATTATTAGATAGATAGTATAGATTTAATCTCCATAGAATCTATTGTAATATTTAGAATAGTATCAATATATCAAGAGTTAAGATTTATCTCCAAGTGAATTTTCCTTTTTAATTAATTTATCTCAAATTAATAAATTAAATTAAATGTCATATCAACACATATTATTTTGAGGTTATGGTATTGATAAACCATGATATTAGGCCATAGTATTTTGAAAAGAAATATTTACAAGTTAAAAATTTTCATGATAAAAAAAATGTGAATCTCCATGGTTAAGAATACATATATATAATAATAATAATTTAAAATAAAAATTTAATTTTTTTTTTTTTTCTAAGTAATGTGTAAGATATAATGAAGTGTTTTGATGTTTTTCTGAATAATTTCTTATTCATATTTACCAACCATTTAATTTTTATAATTATACTAATTCAGCGAATAAATTCGGAGGCGACCAATCCATGTTTTTTTTAATAATATCCCAAACCAAGTCGAGCTGCTGCACAATCCAGAGTTGCCAGTGCGCGCGCAAGCACCGGACCCGGCCATCGTCATGTCTGAGTTTCACTTCTCACTGCCGATTTGGCTTCTTTGCAGTTTTCTGATTGTTAGTCGTTGTGTCACTTTACTTCAACATGCTCAAGCAGCAGCCGTCACGGATCCGAATGAAGGTTATCACAGAAACGTTTTAAAGAAAAATGTGTCAATAGGATTTATTCTCTGTATTAGGTTCAATTCTTATACCAAGTATCTTTTCCAATGGCTTCATCTAGGCAAAATGCCCTGGTTAAGTTTCAGTAATTCCTTATATATATAATCTGGTGGTTCTGTTTTCATCAAATCTATTTTTCTTCATCAATTCATTTCCGTTTTCTGGTGACAGTTACTGTATTAAAGTCACTTGCTCGGAAGTGGAGTATTGATTTAAAGATTTCTAATTCTAATATATGGAAAACTCCATGGAACCTTACTGGAGATCCCTGCACTGGGCGAGCCATTGACAGTACAGATATTGATGATCCTTCTATGAATCCTGGCTTCAAGTGTGATTGCACCTTCAACAACGGAGCCACTTGCCATATTACACAATTGTAAAAACCGTCTTAAATCTGCTTGTTTGTTTTTCAAGTTTTTTTAAATTATCTGCTTAAATCAGATTCAACGCCCTGTTACACTGCCAACTAGCATGAAGGGACCTTAATTATTTCAAGTGTAACCTCAAATTGGCGTATTTTCCTGATAGAATTGCAAAACTCAATTAATTTAACCCATGAGTGGCCTTGCAGGAGAGTTTATGCAGTGGACATAAAGGGGGAAATTCCAAAAGAACTGGCTAACCTGACTCACCTTTCATATCTGTAAGACTATTTCTGTTCCTTTTTTAGTGATATTAAATAGCATTCTGCCTACTGGAAGCAGGGAATTGCCCTTTTCTTTTTCTTACACTGCTAAAAAAGAAAAATGGATGCACAATATTTAACATATTATGGCTCTGATTTCCAAAATCATTGATCAGCAATTTTACAGGCACATGGGATTATGTTCTTTCAAGTTGAACAAACACATCTGACTCTGCATCTTTATTAATATAGTCCATGCAACTTGAAAAGAACCCTTAACTAGGTTTGCTTATTCCATCTATATTAACTGAGAATTTGACAGACCGATCTGTGGAATTTTGATGGCAGGAAATTGGATCAAAACTATTTAACAGGACCGATACCTGCCTTCTTGGGTGACTTGCAAGAGATGCAGAAATTGTGAGATCCGTTTGTTTTATGTTCTTGAAAATCCCAATCAAGATCTTGAAATTATGCAGAATTTCCATTTCTTCCTATTTCAATCAATATATTGAAATTATGCAGAACTTCCTGTAAAATTTATTGATCTGCATCTTTCATATAGATTGAATACCACTTGAAATTATTATGAGGAAAAAGGATTTCATCTGTTCACCACTCATATTCAGTAACATTCAATGATTCAGGTCCATCGCACTGAATAAACTATCTGGCCCGGTCCCAAAGCAGCTTGGAAATCTTCATAAGTTGATTTTATTGTGAGATATGTCCTCTCTCGTTCTCTATGTACACATGCATACTTATAACACAAACATCAAACTGAGTACTAAATAAGACGGCAAACTGATTTGTTGCTTCACATTTTCCTCCATATATACTTATGATTTCCCTACTGTATTAAATGCATATATGTTATATCTGTGTCAATTTGAAAAGATAGAACAGGCCATAAGTTCAGCTCTTTGTAGTCTGTGTTAACATCCCTTTATACCACATATAGAAACCATTGGTTTCCATGATTATTCAAAGAAACAACAAAATAAAGAAAATAAGAATTATTTCTTACTTGGGGTGTTTTATGTTCAGAAGCTTTGGTCATAACGATCTTAATGGGACACTTCCACCAGAGCTTGGGAACCTGACAGCCTTGGAAGAACTGTAAGTTTAATTTGGATATTTTCCTATATTTTTCTGACGCAGTGTGTCTTTTTATTTATGAAACTGTATATTTGTGTATTTTTGTACAGTATATGAATTTAGCAATCTATTTAGATTATAAATATAAATTATGGAATTGTGTATTTTCTACTGTATGTGAATTTAATTGAAGTATTTTCTTTTATAGATTCATGTATTTAACCTGCTTCTTCAAGTTATAGATTTTTATTTGCATAAATTTTTTTGTTTTAATTTTTAAAAAATAAATTTAATAATTTAATTAAATTAAAATAATTTTTTCCGAAAATCACATGAGAAATTTTAGAACTTATAGATTTTGAACTACTGAATATAATTCATCATCAGGATAATGAAGACTGGCTGATCCCACTATATATATATATCATGCAGAAAAGCAAAGGTCAAAGCCTATCATAAATGGAAAAATAGATGTTAAAAAACAGTCAAAAATGAAAATAACCAACAGTCATTTATTTATTGATCATTCATGAAAATTTCTCATGTGGTTTCTCAAAAAATTTAATTTAATATGATATAGATCTCAAATTTAATTAAATTTTAATCTAAATTATAAAACTGTGTATTTTTTAAAAACATATGAATTTATGAATTTATTTAAATTTCAATATAAATTAATTTATTACACATTGAAAATTAATAAATTTTTTAAATAATTTTTTTTCACTTAATTTTTTATCATACACCTATTGTAGTTTTAGAAGATACAAGTAATATAAAAACAAGTTCTATTACTAATTTGGGCCTCTCGAATTTTGGTGTTTATAATTGATTTGCAAGTAGTCCAACCATGTTCTTTTATCATATTTAATAAATTCCAATTTAAAATATGTATTTTTAAATATTATTAAAAAATAAATAAATATATATTTTTAATTATATTTAAATATAATTAATTAATAAAGTATATGAATGTTATAAATGGAAAGGATTCTAAAAATCATCGCATGATATAAGGATGTTCACTTTTTGGTTAGAGTATTAGTAAATAAAAGAGTTTATTTTCTAGGATAAGAATAATATTAAAATTTTCATTATAAAGTGATAAAAAGATAAAGGAAATATATATATATATATATTATAGTAAGGTGGTTAACTCAATTTTGAAATTAAGATTGATGTTAAGAAAAAAATAAATATTATTAAATTAAAAATAAATTTTCATAAGCTTCATATTAAGATTAGCTTTTGGTTAATTTTCAAAATACTATGAACAAAAAAAGTATATCACTTTTGAGATACTACGAAGATTAAAGATAAAAAGTGTTTTTTCTTAAATTGTCCATCATATATTTATATTCTACTTAATTTTCAAAATATTTGTCACTATCGATATTCTTGACGTTTTAAATAAGCTAAACTATGATAATCTAAGATTGAAAATAATCTAGTATCAATCTTTTTAACTTTTTAAATTAGTAAATTTGAATATAAAATAAACATTTCAAATAATTCCAAATAATCTATTACTTTTTAAAAATCTATTAAACCATATAATTATTATTCATTATCATATAACATTTCATCTCACATACACATATATAATTGTTTTTTATATCTATTTTTATATTTTTTTAATCAAAATTTAAATAAAATTGTAAAATTACATTTAAAAAAAATTGTCCGTATAAAATATATATATATATATATATATATATATATATATATATATATATATATATATATATAAAAGTTGTTGGTAGAATTTATTAAAATATATAATTACTTCCTCATGCAGAAGTTATACAGATAGTTAGGTGAATGAGTTGAGTTGAGTTACAGTTAGATTTGGTGAGTGAGTTAGACAGTGAGTTAAGCAAGTTAATTAAGTTCAGTTATGAGTGACAGTGTGTGCATGTTAATTAGGTTAAATACCCTTCACGAGTTCATTGTTTTCAAGAGAGTTTTATGATTCAGAGTTTTATGATTAATTGAAGAGCAGCAGCTCATTGTTCATGTGTGAAATATTCGTGTTATTTGTGTGATTGAATCCTCTGCCTCACCAACAGATTGGTATCAGAGCTGAGGAAGAATCAGAGATCCAAGGGCGAGCAAAGCCAGTGAGAAGGCCAAAATCAAAAGGCCGTAAATTTTTTTTTTACACATAAAAAAAAATTACCTACGGTCCGCACGTATTTAGTGCAGAACCTGCGGAGATCCGCAAGGAGAGTCCGCAACTGCTCCCAGCGTAAACTGTACCAAAAATCTGGTTTAAAACGCAGTTTCTCCCTCCATCGGGGTGCGGAACCCAGGGTAATAAAAATTAAACGGCCGATAGTCGTGCACAAGAAGGAAAGTCAAGCCGTGCGGTGGATCCAAAAAGGTACATCGATTAAATTGTTTTGACAGTCACGTGGGCACTATCAAGAGTATTTCCATTTTTAAGCGCACGCGAGTGCATGAGAATATGTGGATGAGCCCTTTTTATTTATTAAAGGTTTCTATATAGTTGGCATGCGAGGGATTTCATCACAAAAATATTTTTTAGATTTTTTTTATATAAAGGTTTTTATAAGGATTTTTTTATATAAATAAAACAAAAAAAATCCAAGGTGTTTTTATAAATGTTTTTTTATAAACTTTTATAAAAATACAAAGGACTAACTTTTTATATAAAATCTAGGGTTTGGGTTTTATTGAGAGATTTAAAAAAAAAAAAAAGAGCTTTGCAAAGCTTTCATAAAAGAGAGAAATTTAAGGTTTTTTGTCAAAGACAATTTTTAAGGAAGATGGCCACATCAAGTTTTCAGCCACAATTTTCTTCTTTCAATGAGAAAGATTACGATATGTGGGCTATTAAAATGGAGACTATGCTCAAAGCGCATGATGTATGGGATCATGTCAAGTATGGGTTTGCAAAACCTCAAGATGAAGCAGAAGAACGCGCCCTCAATAATGCAGAGAGGGAACAATGGAAGAAAGATAAGCGGAAGAATGCGTAAGAATTGCTTCTTATCCAGCAGGGAGTCGATCGAGCCGTGTTCCAGAAGATCATGATAACCTCGTCAGCAAAAGAGGCATGGGACACCTTGGCGACTAGCTATCAAGGTATGGCGAAAGTTAACATTGTTAAACTGCAAAACACCAGGAGAGACTTTGAAAGTCTGCAGATGAAGGGGACAGAGGACATTGATTCCTTCATGAATAGGGTCATGTCTGTCGTCAATCAGTTAAAAATATATGCAGAATATGTTAAAGATCGAATAGTGATTGAGAAGGTTCTTCGATCCCTATCTACCAAATTTGATGTTGTGGTAGCAGCCATAGAAGAAGCAAAGGACTTGGAAAAACTCACAATTGATGATTTGATGGGATCCCTTCTATCGCATGAAGCAAGGATAGACAAAAATAAGGATTCCACTTTGGAAACTGCCTTCCAAAGTCAAGTTTATATTTCAAGAGGTCGAGGAAGAGGTCGATCGAGAGGCAGAGGACGAGGCAACAACTATGGCGGTCACAGAGATGGCCGAGACGATCATGAGCATCAAAGTGGAAGCAGCAGCAGCAGAAGTTTTCATAACAATCAAAGGTCTGATAAATCAAAGGTAAAGTGCTATTACTGCAATAGATTTGGTCATTATGCTCGTGATTGTAGGAAGAAGATTGCAGATTAAGGAAATCAGAGAGCTAATGTTAGTACAGAAAATACTGACTCTATGTTTCTAGCATGCAACACCATGCATGCATTGTCTGATAAGGTCTAGCTATTAGACAGTGGTTGCAGTAACCACATGACAGGCAACAAGGATTTGGTTGCTAATTTGGATGTCACAGTGCAGATAGAGGTCAAGTTGGGGACTGACAAGACTGTGGCTGTAGATGGAAAAGGAGTGGTCAACATTGTGACCAAGCAGGGGGAGCCAAAGACCATATCAGAGGTATACTATGTCCCTGGGCTCAAACACAATTTGATTAGTGTTGGCCAACTGATGCAGAAAGGATACAAAGTTATCTTTCAGGGGCAACAATGTGTTATTTACGACAAATCCCCAAGCAAGCAGCTGATTGCAAAGGTGCAGATGACGAGGAACAAACTCTTTCCTCTCATTATGAACTACAATGATCAGGTTAGTTCTTTTACAACTGCATGTTCTGATGCATACTGGTTATGGCACTTTTGGTTTGGACACTTGCATTTTTCCGGTTTAAAATTATTGCAGCAGAAACAGATGGTGAGAGGTCTACCTCCCATCAAAGAACCTGCTAGCACGTGTGAGTGTTGCATCTTAGGCAAGCAACACCGTGAAAGTTTTCTGAAAGGAGTTTCTTACAGAGCAAAGAAACCACTTGAATTGGTGCATACCGACTTATGTGGACCTATGAGGACACAGTCAATTGGTGGAAGCTGTTACTTCCTCACCTTTATTGATGATTATAGTAGGAAGACTTGGGTTTACTTTTTGAAGCAGAATTCTGAAACTTTTGCAAAGTTCAAAGAGTTCAAAGCTTTGGTGGAGAACCAAAGTGATCAACTGATCAAGGTATTGAGGTCGGATCGTGGTGGAGAATACGATTCGAAGGCATTCCATGAGTACTGCAAACAACATGGAATTAGAAGACAGTTTACGACCAGATACACACCACAACAGAATGGTGTAGCAGAAAGGAAGAATCGAAAAATCATGAACATGACAAGGAGCATGTTGAAAGCAAGACACTTGTCTAATGAGTATTGGGCAGAAGCAGTTGCATGTGTTGTTTATGTGATAAGAAGATCTCCTACAAAGAGCGTGATGAACAGAGTTCCAAAAGCAGCATGGTCAGGTATGTCTTGCAGTGTATCTCATTTCAGAGTTTTTGGATGTGTAGCCTATGCACATGTGCCTAAACAAATAAGAGGCAAATTAGATTATCAAAGTGAAAAATGTATATTTACTGGTTATAGTGAGCAGTCAAAAGCTTACAAACTGTATAACCCTGTCACAAAGAAGACAATCATTAGCAGAGATGTTGTGTTCAAAGAACAAGAGTCATGGAATGGGACTGTAGACACACTAACCGATGCTCACACACCATTAATGGAGGATGATCTTGTAGAAGAAGAGGAGCAGCAAGAACAAAGAGAGCAGACACCAAACAGAGTCACACCAGCAAGGACTCCAAGATTTTCAGAGCAACATGGATCTTCAAGCAGATCCACAAACCAGAATTCTCCAAGCAGCGAATCAGGTAATGAATCAAGTACTGGTAAGAAAAAGATGAGTAGTCTGAAAGATATTTATGATGACTTGGATGTTAGTTCAAATTTTGCATTGTTGGCATTCCAACCTTCTTCCTTTGAAGAAGCAATCAGAGATGAAAATTGGGTGCAAGCCATGGATGAAGAGATGAATTCAATTGAAAAGAATGATACATGGGATTTGGTTGATTTACCAAACGATAAAAATCTCATTGGTGTAAAGTGGGTGTACAAGACTAAAGTGAATGAGAAAGGTGAGATTGATAGATTTAAAGCAAGACTTGTAGCCAAAGGATTCTCGCAGCAACCGGGAATAGACTTTGGGGAAACATTTTCTCCGGTATCCAGATTGGATACTGTAAGAGCAGTCCTAGCGACATCAGCTCAGAACAAGTGGAAAGTGTATCAGATGGATGTCAAATCAGCCTTCTTGAATGAAATTTTAGAAGAAGAAATTTATGTGCAGCAGCCTCCAGGTTATGAAGTTGAAGGACAAGAAGATAAAGTTTACAGATTGAAGAAAGCGCTCTATGCACTGAAGCAAGCACCTAGAGCATGGTATAGCAGAATCGACAGTTATATGATCAAGAATGGATTTTGCAGAAGCAGCATTGAGCCTACCTTATACAAAAAGGTAAATGAGCATGGACAAAGTTTGATAGTTTGCTTATATGTTGATGATATGATTTTTACAGGTGATCTTGAAATAGATGAATTTAAAGCAGCCATGATGAAAGAATTTGAGATGACAGATCTAGGTCTCATGAAATATTTTCTTGGCATTGAAGTTGAGCAATCTGAAAAAGGCATTTTTATTTGTCAAAATAAGTATGCAACAGATTTATTGAAAAGATTCAGGATGGATAAATCCAAACTTGTACCTACACCAGTTGCAACGGGTACAAAGTTAAGTAAGGATGATGAAGGGGAAGATCTCAATCCAACTCTATTCAAAATATTGGTTGGCAGCCTCATGTATCTCACAGCTACAAGACCAGATATTATGCAGGGAGTGAGTTTGATTTCCAGATTCATGGAAACTCCAAAAGACACACATTGGAGTGTTGGAAAAAGAATTCTGAGATACATAGCAGGAACCAGAGATTATGGCATAATGTATGCAAGTACAGAAAAGAAAGAATTGATTGGATATACAGATAGTGATTTTGCAGGAAGTTTGGATGATCGGAAGAGCACATCCAGTTATGTATTCCATCTCGGTTCAGGTGTGATGGCATGGGCATCTAAGAAGCAGCCTATTGTGACACCATCATCAGCAGAAGCAGAATATGTAGCAGCGACTTCAGCAGCATGTCAAGCAGTATGGTTAAGAAGAGTATTGGATGGACTCAAGCAGAAACAGCAAGGATCAACAACGATATACTGTGACAACACATCAGCAATAGCACTATCCAAGAATAGTGTGTTTCATCAAAAGAGCAAGCATATTGATACTAGATATCATTTTATTCGAGAACTTGTGAGCAATGGAGAAGTTCACTTGAAGCCTTGTAGAACGAGTGATCAATTGGCTAATATATTTACAAAGCCATTAGCAGTAGATTTTTTTGAGTTTCACAAAAGCAACTTGGGTGTTGTAAGCCTAGCTGAGACATAGACCAGCAGGCATGTTTGAGTTGTCATGAGTTATGTTTTACTTTAGAGGTCGTAATTAAGGGGGAGTGTTAAAATATATAATTACTTCCTCATGCAGAAGTTAGACAGATAGTTAGGTGAATGAGTTGAGTTGAGTTACAATTAGATTTGGTGAGTGAGTTAGATAGTGAGTTAAGCAAGTTGATTAAGTTCAGTTATGAGTGACAGTGTGTGCATGTTAATTAGGTTAAATACCCTTCACGGGTTCATTGTTTTCAAGAGATTTTTATGATTAATTGAAGAGAAGCAGCTCATTGTTAATGTGTGAAATATTCGTGTTATTTGTGTGATTGAATCCTCTGCCTCACCAACAGAATTTGATAAGGATATTTGTGTACTCTCTTTATTTTTTTTGGTCGTCATGTTGTTCTTTATGATTATGGTTGATATGGTTTAAATTATATTTATATTATTTTTTTAAATTAAGAGTGATTTTTAAAAAAATGCATTTTTGTTGTTAGAAAATATATCTAATTTAAAATGGAATAATTTAAATATCTATACTTAATTCTTTTTTACTAAAATTTATTTATATTTACGTTGTAAAGCGTCTTTGTATGAGAATAACTTTCCTGGTGTTACTTTGGCAATGCGATGGCCGTGCGATCTTTATGTTAGACGATTAAATTATTTCTGATAGTCGGTTGTCTTGCTACACCATTCTGCATACACTTGTGTCTGCACACCTGTCTACTGAAATAACAGAAATGCGGTTCCATTTTTTTGTTTCTTGGGTTCACATGACAACTGAAAAGCAGGTCCTCCGTATACTCGAGGGTGCGGGAAACTGTCTTTGAACGGAGATGCACCGGTAAATTACGATAAACTATCATATGAATCTATCAAAGCAGCTTATCGAGAAAGGGACAAATCACAGGGTTTTTCATATGGAGAATAGATACAATTACAATAATTTGTTGCATTTGTTTATACCAAAGCTTATTTGCTAAGAATTCATCAGTAGAAAATGGATGTAGTTCTCCCTGGTTAAGCAAGTATCTTGTATTGGTCGTAGCCATTAATGATTTACATTCTGTTTGAAAGAATATAGCTTCAAATGCGTGCAAACACTAAAGACGTAAGTTTATGTCTCCTTATTTTGTGTTTCTTGCATTAAAATAGTCTTAAATAAACCCATTTAAATGAACTATAAGTAGTTTTTTTTTTCATTTTCCAGTCATTCTATGATTTTTGGATTAATACTGTGGTTGTAATATTGAAAGAGAATGGGAAATTATTATCATTTTTTTGTGCGTGCATTTGCGTTAATGGGAAGTTAGTTATCATCGGCGGACGTTATCCAAAAAGCTCGAGAAACATGAAGGTTGTTTATGTTTTTTACTTTGCTTCTGCCAAATGGCGCAGAGGAACAGACATGCCCACCCAAAGGTTCGGCTTTGCTTGGCTTACAATGTGGAAGAAGACAGATGGAAAAATCTTCCTCCAATGACCCAACAACAAGGCGCATCTCGTGGAGTTTTTTTGGGAGAAAAGTTCTTTGTATTTGGCGGCCAACATACATAGAATGCAGAAATTTTTGATCCAAAAACGATAATCTGCACAAGGGTGGATAATATGTGGAGGTTCGAGCAATCATTCTTGTCATACATAGTTGCTTCTGCGCACTTGTATACGTCGACTAAAACACAGTTGATGAAATATAATGCTGAAGAAAATGATTGTGTTATTTGGAGCGTTCTTCCTACAAAGTTTCGTAGTATTACCTACACTGCAAAGTGGCACGGCCATATTTTTGCGAGTAAAACTTATACTCGCGGTTATCGTCGTCAGTTGTGTTATCTGTTGAACTTATCCATTAATGAGTTGATTGAATTCAAGGTACCCGAAAAATTATTTGATGTATCTGTTTGTGCTGCGACCCTGGAGATATGAATATCGTCTCCGGTTGAAAAGGTTTCCAGCCTCCCGTAGAGAGTCTTTTTGGATATTTGTATTTGTCTTCAAATTTAATTCGATTTTATAAAGATACATCACTAAAGTTTTTGGAAATTGAGTTCATTTTCGAATTTGATTCAATTCACGTCTGCTAAAAGGTTCATTTTAGAAGTTTTTTAAACTACTTATAATGAAGAAAATTTAAATTAGTTTTACTAAAATATAAAAAATAAATAAATAATAAACAATTATGATTATTTAATTATACATTATTATTTTTTTAAAAGATTTTATTGAGTAGTCTTAAAGTGTTTTTTGTTTTGTTTTGAGTTTTTGGCTAATTAGTGGCTATAATCTCTAGAAAATATTTCTGACCAAATACTAATTTTTTGTTTTGTTTTTTTTTTTGTTTTTTTTTTTTTTTGTTTTTGTTTTTGTTTTTGTTTTTTTTTTAATGGATTCAAGACTCTCACAAACCTAAATTGGGGCACTTTACTCTAATCAAACTTGTGATTTTTATGAATTCCTGCCACATAAATTAATTAGGAAAAGAACAGGAAAATTTTCCAAAAAATCACACTTAAAACACTACTTATTAGATTTTTATTAAAAGCATTTGATAATAAAATAAAATAAAATTATATAAACAAAATTTAAATTACTATTACTTTTTAACAATGCAAGAATTTATTATAGTTTTATAGATTACTGTGATTCAAAATAGCATCGCTTGGAATTAATATTTTAATGGTTAGTAGATAGTTTCCTGAATTCCATGTTTTGGGTCTCTAATGAGTCATGTCTCACTCCTCTTCCATTCTTTGCCCTTACCTTACTAAATGGGGAGTAGTACAATTCTCATCTACATTTATCATTTGCATAGAAGTGTTCCAAACAAGGTTTAACAAATAGCATATTTTACATATCTTTACATAGACCTACCACTATTAGGTGGAACCATTTAATTGCCAATTTCATATAGGACTATTCTTACCAATCTTAATTCAAACTTTGAGCAGTATTTTAATATTTGAAGTCTCAACCTTTAATCTTTCAACATTGGAAGTCAAAGAAAAAATTACTATGAAACTATTTTTCCCCATAAGTACTTGGTTACTTAGCAAATTAATTAATTATTCTAGGAATGTTAGTAAACTTGATGTTCTTAATGGGTATAGTTTCTTCCTATGATACCCTAATTTGATTATAAACAAGTATTGTTGCATTGGTCATTAAAGACACATTCAATATGTTCTTTTTCTGGTCTGACCTGCTTTCTTCTCCGAACTTGCTTTCTTCTCGAACTTGTTTGATTCTTTTTTCATCGTTGGTTGAGAACTCTTTAGATTTTTTAGGAACCCACTTCAATTTGAAATATAGACTTATATGTCCAACACTATGTCATTTGAAACAATTAATTTTGTACATGAATGATTTCTTTATCCAAACAATTCTCCAAACCTATAATTTTTTTTAAATAAAATAATGCATAGTTATAAGTTAATATTCAATTAAATCTCATAACATATCACATATGTTTTCCTCTATATTACTCTTTCCTATGTTACTCTTTACAGTGTTTCCTTTGCAACATATGGTGCAATTGCTAGTATAATTATTAAATTGATCATGACATCCTATCACATATTTTTTCCTCTATATTAATCTTTCCTATGTTACTCTTTACAGCGTTTCCTTTGCAACATATGGTGCAATTTCTAGTATAATTATTAAATTGATCATGACATCCCAAAATTAAAAAGAATCAACACAAAAATATATTTACTTTGGTGCAATTGCTAATATAATAATTAAATTGATCATGACATCCAAAAGTTAAAAAAAAAATCAACATATTAATATATTTACTTTTCATTTTTAAATAATAGTAACTTTTTAATATTAAAAAAATATTACTAAATTTTCAATCATTTATAATAATTTATAAGTATTTTTATTATTATAAAATTTAAAATTACTTTATATTATTATAAAAATATCTACCATATATTATTATTTTATCATAAAGATTGTGAAAATTGTTATATAATTATATATAAATTTTAGCATATTACAACTTTTATTAACATAAAAACTATTATGTATAAAATCTTTCGGTAAAAATCACATTGGAGAAATTTGTGTCGACGCGTATCGAACCAGCCAGTGTGGTTCATCATTAGGACAAGATGCGAAATCTGATCTAAGACTCTGCTTAAATAGATAAAGAAGCTCCAAGTAGCCGTTGTACAATAACGGCTAGTTTGACCAAAAATAAAAAAAATAAAAATAAAAAAAATCAAATCAAATAAAAATAAACAAATAAAAAAATAAAAGATAAAAATAAATAATAAATAAAAAACAATAAATAAATAAACAAGTAAAAAATAAAAAATAAAAAATAAAATACAAATCAAAATAAAAATAAAAAATAAAGATAAATAAATAAATAAAAAATAATAATCAATAAAATTAAAAATCAAAAATTAAAATTAAAATAAAAATATAAAAAATATAAATAGATAAATAGATATAAATATGAAAAAAATAAAATAAAATAAAATAGGTCTCGCTCCTCTGCCTTAGCAGAGCATGTTGAAAAGACAAAGCATCACATTTGCATTGAAGACGCTGAGGTCATTGCGAAGGTGGACCATTTCCACCACCGAAAGTTTAGGGAGGCCCTTGAGATTGAAAAGAGGCCTGTTAACCTTAACAGGGATGATGGGTGGAGTGTGAGCAGGTGCTGGATCCCTGCCCTTCATTCTTAGTTTTTTGAATTTTTGCCCTTCTGTTTGTCCGAGGTTCGTCGTTTCCTCTTCTCTCGTCCTGTTTTACTTTTCTCGTTTCGGTTATTCTTTATTATGTAATTACTTATTATTTATTTAGCATAATTATGTTTACTATTTGTTTTTTAATCTAGTGTTTATGTATATTTAATCAATTAATTAATTAAATAATAATAATAATAAATAAATAAAGGAATTAATTTAGTTTCAAATAATATATTGAATTGGGTTCATGTAATGTATATTTATATATTTTGTTATTTTTTGTTTATTTATTTTTGTTTTTATATTTTTATTTTTTAATATATTTTTATTTATTTTATTTTATTTTTTATTTTTATTTTTTTCATATTTATATCTATTTATTTTTTATATTTATATTTTTATTTATATTTTTAATTTTTAATTTTATTGATTATAATTTTGTATTTATTTATTTATCTTTATTTTTTATTTTTATTTTGATTTGTATTTGATTTTTGATTTTTTACTTGTTTATTTATTTATTGTTATTTATTTATTTTTATTTATTATTTTTTTATTTATTTTTATTTATTTTATTTGATTTTTATTTTTTGGTCAAACTAGCTGTTATTGTATGATGGCTACTTGGAGCTTCTTTATCTATTTAAGCAGAGTCTTAGATCAGATTTCGCATCTTGTCCTAATGATGAACCACACTGGCTGGTTCGAAATGCGTCGACACAAATTTCTCCAATGTGATTTTTACCGAAAAATTTGATATATAATTTATGGATCACAGAAGTCAAATTCCTAATATAAAAACTATTGTAAAGTAATTTTATTATTAATATAATAATCAATTAATTATCATAAACACATATGTAAACATATTTTTAATAATAATTTGTTCTTTTATTAAAATTAATAATAATTTTATTATATTTTAAAATTTAATTCAATCATGATGGTTTTTGTTTATTAATTGAGAAAGAGTTGTGTTTATCAATTGAGGAAGAAGAGTTATCTGCATTATCCACAATGTTATATAATAAATTCGTGAACGTTTCTAATCCCAATTTAATGATTGCCTTAAATATTATTATCTACTTACTTATATTAGTATGAATTGTTTATTAGTGATTATAGGATAGTAAGACATTGTTAATAAAGATTTAACTTTTGACCTATATGTGAATATATAAGTTAAAAGTTAAATCTTTATTAACAATGTGAATATAATTTAATATATGTGAATATTTAAATTATAATTTTTTTTTTTAATGATGTTTAAATAAATCAATATAATTATAATAGTGTTATTAATTAATTGTAATAGTGTAAATAAATCAATATTAAAATTTATAAGAAAAATAAAAAAATATTACATTTATTTTTTTAAATAATTTTTAACGTTTAAGTATATTTAGGAAAGAAAAAGTTAATAATTCTTCAGTAGCTTGGAGTAGAAGGATCTCGAGATTAGTTTGGAGTACTTGGAGTAGAAGGATCTCGAGATTAGCTTGGAGTAGAAGGATCTTGAGATGCACATCGAGATGGGAGACGACACTAGGTATAACGCTACCGGTGTAGATACACTGACATTTTAGAGGGAGGTGAAAATGTGAAGTTGGGTTTAAATTTTTTCCCTTTTCTGAGAAAAAAATATCATTTTTACAAGTTCTTCAACTTTCGGCAAGCCAAAGCAATTTTTATGTTTAGCCCCAATTATCTCAACATATTAGTTATAAACTTAGAATATAAAAACTACCCATTACAAATGACAGACCAATGTAATGAACCATAAAATTTTCAAATTTTTTTATACAGTGTATTTTGAAAGATACAAAATTTTGATTTCACTGAATTATAATGACCTTCAAAACTTTTTTGCACCCATTTTATTAGAAAATTAATTAAAATTAGTAAATATCAATGAAATTCCATGAAATTTATATCTGCTGAAAGTAGATTCAATTCTGCAAATGCTAGTATTAGTTCCTAAGGTTAATTCATCAAATTTGATGGATTTTAACCATTCTGAAGTTGGAGAAATGTGATTAGAGCCGAGTTGCTGCGGAGTTATAGACGTTTTAATTTGGTCGAAATTTTTTAGTAATTCAGCAGAATTTTTTTTGGCGTCTTCAGCCGAACGTTTTTTTAAGGTTCGACTGAACTTTTGGTTGGCGTCTTCGGTCGAACATTTTTTTAAAGTTCGGCCGAACTTTTGGTTGCTCATTCCGTTGACCGCAAAAAAAAATGATGAGGCCCCTAAAAAAAAATCGCCAAGATTATTATGAATTTATTAAGAAACTTAGGAAAAGCTAATTAAATGAAAAGTTGTGAGTAAGTTAAAAAGTAAGTGTTGAAGTTTAGTATTTTTTATTTTATTTTTATTTTCATGTTTTTTCTTTAAATAAAAATAAATATTTTCAAATAAGTATTAATAAATATAAATTTTGTGTTTTACTATCAACTACATTATATCTAAATTCAAAGCATTGTTCCTAACTTCCAATATAGGGGTATATTATGATATAAACTCGTAATAGAAGACAAACTTTGGAAGACATAAAAACTAAAAAAAATTCTGAATCAAAGTAGCTTGAGTTATATGTGAATGTACTTTGAATTCCACTTCTAGTGTTGCTAGTTGTTACTACAACAATTTCTCCTTCCTTATTGCTTGAATATATCAAAATAGGTGTGCCATAGAATAAGCTATGTTTTGATAACTAATCAAATCATTAATAGCGTGATCAAGAGTGGCACATTCCATATTCATCTCAAGAATTTCCTACTTTTGGCGTTGCACTATCTTCATAAGTAATGTTATTTCCCTATCCTTGCTTGCTTCCTATGCCTGAATTTGCTATGTAACCTTTAAAATTGCTTAGTTTTTATCAGTGATATTGGCTTCCCAAGTCCTAAAAATTCCTTTAATGTTAGAAGTCTCATAGATAAGGCAATGCCTTGCATGCATATGAGCCATTGTCTCCAATTACACACTAAATTTCTATATGACAAGTTGTCAAACCTATAAACTAAACTTAATACTATGATTTACAACAAAGAGCATACTCATTCCTTACTAACTCCACCATTTGATTCCATGAAAGGGATTGATTGAACTTATGGTTTTAATCATAAGATATCCTAGCAAACACCACTTCTAGAAGATTAATGTTGCAAAGTGGAAGTTGACTAAGAAATAACCATTATCCCTAACTTCCAATCTTGTAAATATCTTATTCACTAGATTTATTAGACATTCAAGAAGAGGTTCCAAGATGGATTTTCCCCAAATTCATTGCTACAGAGTTCTCCCCCGAACACAATATACCTTTATAATCTCCCTTGTAATCCAAATAGGTTCATTCCAAAGTATTTTTGGGTTAATGGAGTGATTAGTGGATTGGCTCAAATTTCAACTTGTAACTTATAGTGAGGAAACACATCTTCTTCACCATTAGGTACACTCTATATCTATAATAGACAATGTCCTTGTATGTTTCTCCTAGATTTTCTATTGCACCCAATCTTAGACTAAACATGTATCTTGACATGAATTTTATGTGATCCATTGAACTTTCCCACAACATATGCATTATGTGAGTTGAAAAGGTCATACATTTGTTGTGTTTGATCCCATAACAAATTGTTTCCTTCAAATTGGAATTCTCTTTGCCAACATTCAACGTGTTATTTGAGGTGAAAGTATTTACCTTTCCACCATATCCACTAGATATAATTTTTTTGTTTGAGATATATAGATCGAGATTCTACTAATTTTTTATATATTACATTTTTCACTAGATTAAAAATATACTCCACTAATAACTAGGAATTTGTTGCAGTAGTGATGAAAAAGTCTTGCAATTTTTCATTTTAAACTTTTGCAGTAACACCCTTGCATACTTTTTCTGAGAGGTAAATATGATGTCTTGATTATGCTACACCAAGTTTAATCCTAAGTGATCAAAGTGGATACTTGTGGCCATGACCCACATCTTCCACCAACTTGGAATGGTTCTACATCTTGGTAGTTCTACAACAACGTTGTAGGCCTTGAACTTCAAACACATTTTTTGGATAGTTCCCATGCATTCTTGGTAGTTGACACATCCTAAGAATTTTGTATTATGAAACCTAACAAACATATAGAACATGGAATAAGATTTGTAACAATCCAAGAAATTCACTAAATAGAGTTTGTATGAGAAAATTTTGGCCTCAAGAAGTTGATGAATCAACTAGGATCCTTAGTGACCACATTCCTTTTGCCACTTTATCTCTTAGTGTTAATATTTTGTATCTTTAGGGTTTTATGTTTAAATGTTTTAAATTGTACGTCAAATTTTATTTCCAACCTCTTGTAATGTTCATATTGCAATGACCATGGCTAACACATCTCTCTTTAAGGGTAAGCTACCAACATTCTAGCTAATTTGTGTTGTTTCACATTTTTTTCTAAAAATGTAAAGATAATATTTTCACTCCTTAAGTATCTTCTCCATGTCAAATATTGGTGGGACAATTATTGTGAGTGTCACTTCAAAAATTAGTCTACAACATTTAGGATAGAACCCACTTGGGTGACTCTTGTTGATGCCCTCAAGGAGAAATTCTATCATATTGGAAACTATAATAGACAATACATGAGATGGAAAACTTTACATCCTAAGAAAAACTAAATTTTGTTATTATATACTAACATATTCCATACCTTATGCTCAACATTGGGTATGATAGACTCTATGTAGCACATGGGTCTAAAGCATTGTAGTAATCTATATAAGTAAATCCAAACAAGGAAGGAATTCATGGAAATCTCCTCAACAAGAACTACTTATTGATATGTTCTCAGGATCAAGAAATTATTTAATAAAAAGAGTATGAGGGAGTTTGATTTTGCAAATATACCATACTGGAAGCATGGCAATGGCGACTCTAACTTGCAAAACAAAGGGCAAAGTAAGGATAGACAACCTCATTTCAACCAATACATGCTACAATCTAGGAAGAGTAATTAGAAATCGAAGGACACTAGAAAGTGGTGTGAGTTCCAAAAAATCCCTGGACACAACAATGATGAATACATATGTTTCAAGCAGTCACTGTTGGTTAATATGAAAGCCTTAGAATTATATTTAGGCTCATAATTTAATTTAAAGTTGGATATGGGAAAAAGGATAAATGAAGCATAACATAATGTTTCCATCACTATTGCAAATATCCAACCAAAGGAATGACAAGAGATTAAGGAAGATAAATTCCTATTCCACCCACAAATTTGGGTGAAGGGGAATCACAACATTTCATTATTAAAAATGATATCCAACAAAACTTGATGTCAATGAAGGTCATCAAGAGGTTGAATCTACTAAAAAAAACACCCATAGGAAAACACCATTAGTTGGTTGATCTAGGGATAATCCATCCACATTAGCTCATCATGTCTCATGTTGCCACATCAAATTCTTCGAAGGCGAGTTATTGTGTGGTGATACCCCTCTTAAAGTTTGTGATGTTCTTTTATAACATCATATGTGGAAGAATCACACTATTTACAAGTATATTCTATACAGTGTTATTATCACTTCGAGAGCTCATTTCTATAAGGTACTAGCAGTAATTTTGATTATCTAAATCTCCTTGATATCAAGGGCACATTGGAAGAAGGTAATATCTCAAAACAAGAGAAGTTCGCTCTTCATGATATAGTTGAAAGGAGAATGGAACATAACCACAAGTACCAAGGCATATACACAACAAAAGTAAGTGGAAAAAATAATGTAAGGGTACTAAGATATATTTGCCTCACCTATAACAGCCTCGTGTCCGGTCCCTTTATTGCATTTAGGTGATCCAATCGTTCTACGTTATAAGCCTCCTCTATTCTCCGATGCGATTTAACAAAGGAAAACCACATACACCCGGACATGAAATCCTTTAGGCTTCAGAGTTGACCTGCATCGTGTCCACTTCATTATCGAACTTCACACTTCGGCATTCTCATGCGTTTCTTGTTATGCCTAGCTCTTCCAAACGCTGATGTGATTTCTTAAAGGAATTTCATATAACCTGGATTTGAAATAAATTTCCTTTTACTTTTGAAAGGTATCGCATCTGAGCTCTTATCGCATTTCGACACCTTCCTTTGTTATTTGTTTATTCTTTTCTCATCCATCCACCCGATGCGATTTCTCAAAGGGAAACCTTATACCTTCGAATTTTAAATCCTTTAGAATTTTTCTTTGAAACTACATCGCATCTGGTAATCTTATTTCATTTCGCATTTAGAAGATTCAACCTTGTTCTTATGATCTTCACCCTTCTGATCTTGCAATTTGCGATATGCGAATGGGTCGCACGCCGGAATTTATATCCTTTAGCCTTTAGCTTTGAAGCATATCACATCTAGCCCCTCATCGCTCTTCACATTTCGGCGTTTCAATGTGGTACATAAGCACTATCCCTTCTGAGCTTTGTGACTTGCGATATGCGAGAAAGGGTTCGGGCCCCACCAAGGTACCATGTCACTGCCACATCACCTTTCCACGTCATCAAAATTTTATTACGATAAGTGGGGTCGGGGCCACGTCACCTACCACGTCACCTTGCCACGTCAGTACCTACGTCACCACCACGTCATCTAGCCATGCCACCATATCGCACTTTGCATTTCGCAATTTCTCTGTCTCTGCTGTTTTGGGATACTCCTTTTGCTGCGATTTGTGATATCTCCGCCATCACTATTTTGAACGTGAATTTCTGGAAATTTACACGACTCTATTGGTAGAACTACATGCGCCTTCGTGTACTGTTCTGAACGCAAACTAGCCTGACTCTGCCCCTACGTTCATGACTTGACGCCTTTGCTTCTTTGGTTGCGCCCGTTCATTTCTTCTTTGTTTTGTGTAGAACACCCGACTCATTCATGATATTCTGAATGCAGAACCACTGTTATGCACGCATTTTACAACCAGCCTGACCTAGCCCACTCATTCATTGCTTTTCTTTGTTGCACGCATTATGTATGCATAGACCCGACTTGACCTTTTTTGCACGCTTTTATTTTTCTTACTGTTATGAACGTGAATAACTCGACTTGACCCTACACTGCATAGTTTTCTTCTTTGATCATTTTAATGCTGCTCCTTGCCTCTTTGTTGTTCCTTGTCTCTTTTTGCATAATGCTGCTCCTTTGCCTCCTTTATGTTCCTCCACTGTACTTTTTCCTTCTTTTCCTTATTTCTCCTTTATACTCCAGCTGATCCTGATCTGCTCCTTTGTCCTTAATGATAATTCTGGTGCTGCTCCTTTCTGCTCCTTTGCCATCAATGACAATATTTCCAGCAGTCTCCCCCTTTAGCATTGATGGAAACACTTCCTTCAACAATTCCTCCCCCTTTCATTATGAGAAGTTTCTATCTTCCTCTGCTTGATTTTCCTCCCCCATTGACATCAATGGCAAGGGGTTATAAAAAAATTTCAGTGTAGATTCCATCATTGCATTGCTCCTCTTTGAGTTCGGTATAAGCATCCTTCATTCAGTTATTTTGTTATTAAATGAATATACAGACTCCATCAATTCATTACACACTTGACAAATCCTTTTGTATTTGAATGAATACACCTAATCCACCATTATATTACTGCTTCCTAATTGTTCTGTATAAACCGTGACTGTTTCATTGAAAATTGTGAATGTGTTGCAGACTTCATATGATATATGAGCATTGTGAATGCATTGCAAACTTCATATGACATATGAGCATTTTTGGGGTAACAATTTGAAAATCATTGAGATTGCATGAATATACACAACAAACTGATGCTATCACAACTCATGAGAATGCTGGAAGGCATGTCACCATAGAATTTTCTATTCTTTTGTCCATTGTTGCTTGATGAAACCCTGTGCATTGGTGAAATATCAACAATTCTTTTCTGTTGAAGTAAGCTTCATATGAATCAATAATAGACTCTTGAACTTCAATAGTAAGATTAACACAACTAGCCCATCATACTACAACTTTATGAATGATCTTAAGAAAGAGGCCTTGAAGATATATCAATATTGACTTGAGGAAGAGTGCAATTCTATCCAAGAATAAATTTTGCTTCAATGTTTAATATAATAACTCAAATGCAAACAGGATAATGATATTTTGGCACTTTTAATGGCCTTTCCATGCTTTGATAACACAACTCGACATTTTCCTTGATGTATTTCTGCCATATCAACACCATGATGTATGCTATAATACTCCGACACTCGGGACCTGTACCATAACACTGCTCCAAAAATAACACTTGGTATTCTACTGACAGGAAGACTGCTCCAAATGCCAATTGATGAATATTTGTAATGACATATTGATAATAACATTTTTCTTATTCATCTTTCTTAAAAGAATTTTGTTATATTATTAACACTTGACGAGATACACACAGTGTAATCATCCTCTGTAGATCTTTACCAGCTCCATAGCTCGAGTTGGATGTATGTTCCTGATATTGCAGCCTTTGCTGGTGCATTATTTTTTCATCTTTTTTTTTGGGATCATATTAGAGAGTATCATCTGCAGACACTATCCCCAGTTTGTCTCTTAGATATTCGAATCATTCTCTAGCAATAGGTTTTGTAAATATGTCTGTTTTTTATTCCTTTGTTGGGACATATTCCATCTTTACTATTTTCTCTGTTTCTTGTTCTCTGAGGAAATGGTACTTTATTTGGATGTGCTTGGTTTTCGAATGAAGCACATGATTTTTTGATATGCTTATTGCACTTGTATTGTCACATTTGATAGAAATAGGTTTAGTGATGCTTACCTTCATGTCTTGAAGAGTTTTTTTCATCCACATCACTTGTGTGAAAGAAGCTGCTGTTGTTATGTATTTTTCTTCTGCTGTAGATAGAGAGACATATGTTTGCTTCTTGCTTAACCATGCCACCAGAATTTCTCCCAAATAGAATGCACCTCCACTTGTGATTTTCCTGTCATCCACACAATTGGACCAATATTCATATGTATATGCTGTCAATGTGAAATCTTTTCCTTTCGGATATCATATGCAATATTGTGCAGCTCCTTGCAGGTATCAAAATATCCTCTTGATTGCTAGCAAGTGATTTTGTTTTGGTGTTGCTTGATATCTTGAAACAA
This sequence comes from Pinus albicaulis, assembly GCA_034641835.2. NCBI lineage: Eukaryota > Viridiplantae > Streptophyta > Pinopsida > Pinales > Pinaceae > Pinus > Pinus albicaulis. The sequence goes on from CM076582.1 coordinate 1,083,970,508, forward strand.
GTCCTACTTCCAACATAATGTCTGGTCTAGAGGCTATTAAGTATAATAGACTTCCTATCATAGCTCTGTAAAGTCTTTGATATACATCTGCATATCCATCATCAGCACATAACTTGCATCCAGTGATCATGGGAGTTGACACAGGTTTGCATTCTTCCATTTGGAATCTTTTTAACATGTCTCTTAAGTATTTTTCTTGTGAAATGAATATTCCTTTGTTATTCTATATAATTTGAAGTCCTAGGTAGAAGGTAAGCTCTCCAATCATAGACATCTCAAATTCTGACTTCATCTCTTCTACAAATCCTTTTACTAACTCATCCTTGTTGCTGCCAAACATGATGTAATCTACATATAACACTACAATTAAAAGTTCATTTTCATCGACCTTTATATACATATTGTTGTCTATTCCTCCCTTATTGAATCCTTGTTTTTTAAAGTAATTTTCCATCCTAGAATACCATGCACGTGGTGCTTCTTTGAGACCATATAGGGCTTTCTTTAATATGCAAACATAGTTGTGATTATCTGCTAAGGAAAAACTTTAGGTTGTTATATGTAGAATTATTCCTCTAGATCTCCATTTAAGAAGGCAAAATTCACATCTATTTGATATACCTTGAAATCATGATAGCATGCAAAAGCCAGAAACATTCTAATTGCTTCCATTCTTGCTACAGGGGAAAAAGTTTCATCATCTTCAAGTCCTTCGATTTGAGAGTATCCCTTACATACAAGTCTGGCTTTATTTATGATTACATGTCCTTGTTCATTCATCTTATTCTTGAATATCCACTTTGTGCTAATGACATTTTTCACAACAGGTCTTGGTATTAACTCCCAAGTCTTGTTCTTCTCAAACTGGTCTAGTTCTTCATTCATAGCATTTATCGAATTTTTTTCTTTGTTGGCTTCATCGAAATTCTTCGGTCCTATCCGTGATATCATGAATAGATACACTTCCTCGGCCTGTTCATCTAGCTGTCTTCTTGTTTGGACTCCTGCATTCTTGTCTCCAATTATTTGATCTTCTGGATGGTTCTTTTGAGTGTGTCTCGAGGGTCCTTTTTGAGTTTATTTATGTATCTTTTGTTGTCTCATTCTGTTCGTTATTTTCTTGATTCTCATCATGATGATGATCTGGAGGATTGACATAGTTTGTACTTATGGTTCTGTCTGGTAGTTCTTCATCGAATCTCACATCAATTCTTTCCACAATTTTATGCAGCCTTTTATTATATCACATGTAACCCTTACTCTTTGATGAATATCCCAAAAATATTCCTTCATCAGATCTTGCATCATAATTCCCCAATTTTTCATCATTATTCTTTATGAAACATTTTCTGCCAAAGAATCTAAAGTGCTTAATTGATGTCGGTTTCCTATGACACAGTTCATATGGAGTCTTGTCACAATTTGGTCTGAGATGAGCTTTGTTGAGAATATGAACAGTTGTGTGTACTTATTTTGCCCAATAGGTTTGGGGAATGTTTCTTTCTTACATCATGGCTCTGGAAATTTGTTGTACAGACCTGTTTTTCCTCTCTACCACTCCATTATGTTGAGGTGTATCTACAACAGTAAACTGTTGATTTATCCCACATTCATTGCACAGGTCCGCAAACGCATCACCTGTGAATTCACCTCCTCTGTCTGATCTGACACATTTTAGTTTACATCCAGTTTTACTTTCTACCCGTGCCTTTAATATCTTAAATTTCTCAAACACTTCAGATTTTTATCTGAGAAATGGCACCCATTTTAATCTAGAAAAATCACCAATTATCAGCATGAAATACGATTCTCCACCCGGTGAATTTTTTCTTGAAGGTACGCACAGGTCCATGTGTACAAGCTGGAGAGGTTTACTAGTAGACAGTTGGTCTTTGGCTTTGAATGATGTGCGGGTTTGTTTTCCCAATTGGCAGGACTTACATATGGTATTTGGGGGCTTCTTTATTGCAAGAAAATCTCTGACAACTTTCTTTTTTCTCAGTTTAATGATGTGGTCAAAATTGAGATGTCCCAATATTCTATGCCATAACCAAGATTCATCAAGTTTGTTGATGTAGCACCCTTCACTCTCATCTTCCATGATATATACATTACTCTCTGTTCAAACCTCCTTAACCAAATTTTTTCCTGTAGTGATGATCTGACTTCACAATCTTGAGCTCTGAAGAGGACCTCACAACTTTTGTCGCACATTTGACTTACACTTAGCAGATTGTGTTTAAGACCATCTACAAACAATACATCTTGAGCCTTTCCTCTTCCATTATTCATACTGACTGTTCCTTTTCCTTTAATTCTCCCTACTATATCATTACTGAATATGACATTACAAGATTTATTTTCATCCAAGGTTACAAACTTGCTTATGTCTTCGGTCATATGTCTAGATCAACCACTATCCACATACAATTGATTGTTTTGATCTTGAACATATAGAACTATATCACACTTATTAATCTTCTTTCTCCATTGCATGCATCCGTTTGTTCTATAGTTATTCTGAGATGAAGGTTTATTGTCCTTAAGATGACATTCGTATGACTTGTGTCCAACCTTGTGACAATAAAAACATCCGATAGAGTTATGGAGAGGAGTATATGAATGAGTGAATCCATTATTATCCTTAATTCTTTTTGAATTCCCAAAATCAAATCTTTTTACACAAGCTCTACAATTCATGGCTTTATGTCCAAATTTCTTACAGTAGTAGCAGTACCTGTAAAAGAAATATCTGTATCTGGTAGAGGGTGATGTTTGGGGATATAACCATCTAGATATTTGAAAATTATGTCTTCTGAAGCAATAGGATCTATGTTCATTTTTTGTTTGATTGTTTACTCCTTTTGTCTCTTGGTTTTTTACAGTAGTGTTTCTTTGCAGCTGTTCATCTAATGTTGAAGTGTTGCCAGGATTTTTGTTCTCAGCTTCATGAGAATTATCATTGTCTCCTATGATAACTTTTACAAAAGTGATAGCTTTCTTATCCTCTGCCTTCGACATGTTGGATTCTCCTTCATATCCTATCCCGACCTTTACAAGAGGAGATATTTGTGCATTTAATATCCTGTCCAATTGTTCAACACCTTTTAATTGTTGAATGTTCATTGTTAAATCAGTTTGAGTCTTTTCCAATTTCTTCCTCAGACTCACCACCTCTTCTTCCAATATTCCACATTCCTAACTTTTCTCTCATATTTTCTGCAACAAAATGTCTTCTAATTTCCTTGCTTCTTCTAGTTCAATTTTCAACTTAATAAAATCTTCAGAGTTTGGTTCTTCCTTTACATATTTCAGAAGGATTTCCTTTTTTTTCTAGTCTTGAGCTTGATTCTATCTATTTCCTTTAGGGCACTCACCAACTCCCCCTCAAGATCTACCTCACCTTCTTCTTCAAATTCCAGGAAATCCTCCTCCAGCTCTTCCTTGGCCATCAAAATGAATTCTGATGTTCCTTCTTCATTGGGGGATTCATCTGAGCTCTCAAATGCATTGTTGTCTTGTTGAGCGTAGAATTTTCTTCTATTAAATATGTTCCCTTTCCACCTATTGCTTAAATTTATTTTCTCTTTCCCTTTTGACTGATTCTCTATTTTATTATGAGGACACTTTTAAGCATAGTTCCCCACTCTTCCACAATTAAAACACTTAAATGGAAGTTTACCTTTGTACTTACTTGTTCCTATATCCAATCTTCTGACAAATTTGGCTTCTTCTTCATCAGAGCATGAGCATGTACCTTCATTCTCTTCTATGCACTTTTTTGCTTTAAAGGCAACCCCCCTCATGTTTGAATTCCCTTTAGAAAGTCTCATCTCATATGTTGTTAGGTTTCCAAGTAATTCGTTCCGGGTCAAGGTTTCCCAATTTGATGTTTCTTCAATGGTAGAAACCTTACGATTAAACCTGGGTGGTAGTGATCTCAATAATTTTTGTACTACAACACTTTCTTTAATTTCTTCTCCTAGGCCTATCATGACATTCACAACTTATGCAACTCTTAAGAATAATGTATCTATATCTTCATCTTCATTCATTTTTAAGTTTTCAAACTGACTTCTATGTGCTAATAGTTTGGCCATATTCACCTTTGTATCTCCCTCATGAATATTTCTAATGTATCCCAGATTTCTTTGGCAGTCTTATTTTGCATTACTTTGATAAATTTTGACTCACTTAGACCACTCAAGAGTGCATTCATTGCTTTTGCATTGGATTCTTCCTTAGTGTTTGTATCCTTTGGTGCATATTTTTCTTCCATAGCAACCCAGACTCCTACTCCAAGAGACATTAAGTATGTCTTCATTCTCATTTTCCAAAAAGCATAGTTTGTGCTAGTAAACAAAATGGATTTGTTTGTAGAGCTTCCTTCTAGGCTAGCCATTTTGGGGACTAAGGACCTCCTTCCAATGGTTAAACTGATACAAAAGGTATTGGCTTTGATACCAATTGATGAACCCTTAGCTAAACTGAGAGGGGGGGTGAATCAATTTAGTAAATTCATGTACATTAAAACTCTTTTCTTTACACCCATTAACTACTTCATTTTATGAGTAGCATAATACATAATGAATCAACAAAATGAATGTGTGGACAACCAGTAATTAAGCAGATTAAAACATCACATCACCACATAATCATCAAGCACATAGACAACAGATATAAGTGGAAACCCATAAGGGATGACCACATCTTATTATTTTTGTGATGCAAAGGCAAGCTCCAACTCCCTCTCACAACTTATTTGTTGTAGGTTCCATCATACAAGAGGCTACTACCTCAAATTCTGCAAGCTACAACTTGCAAGGAAGCTCTAACTCCCAAATATTTTCTGCATGCTACAACCTACAGGAGGCTCCTACCTCACCTAGATCCAATTGGAATTTTATCAAGCTATAACTTGAAAAAAGACTACAATCCCCTCAGTCAACATGAAAATCATATGTGGATTTACCTGGATATCAGCTCTGTTATCCTCCTTCTTCACTGCTGCCTTTTCTGCCTTCATTTCTGCTTCATATCAGCTCCTGATGTGCACAACATCTCTATCAGCTCCCTCTGATTCTTCCACTCTCTAACCTCTCTTTGCACGCTAATATTACATGTTTTATACAGAGAACTACATGACTATTTGCATTCTACAGGGAATTCAAAGTGAATAGGCTTGACCCTATGCCTTCCACCCATTCGATTCCTTACACTTCAGTTCAAGTATATACATCAACAAAAATACAGAAATAATCATTTCAACACCCATTGGAGTTTTTCCTATGCCTACGGAGACTTGCCTTTTCATCACATACAATAAAAAATAATTCATTCATTTACATTCACGGTTACAACAAATATATTTCACTCAACCCTTTAACCTCTTGGCTGGTTGTGCATTTGTCCTTTCTGCCGCTGTCAATATCTTTTCTATTTCTATTGTTATATTATAACAATTATTGCACAAACGCCTTTTTCTCGACTCGACCCATGGTGCCTATCTCCTCATTACCGTGACGTTCAACTTACCCTGCCCTTTTCTCTGTGTCGGGTCCCTTACTTGAGCCTTTCTTCCCGCGTTCACACATTATTCCATTATTAAGGCGTAACTGCTTTACCTTTGGCATGCAGTGTTGGGTATTATTCTACCCGAGCCCTTCTATCGTGTTCAACCTTTTCTTCATAAATTGTCGTTACAGCATCAACCATTGTTTTTCACGAGTGTCGGGTCTTACCCGAGTCTACTTCTTACGTTCATTTTTCTTCATAAAACAACGTAACTACAAAGAAACCTAGACCTTAAATAAATTCCAATTAACCTTTGAACAACCTCACATATGATCCCTTTATCGCATTTCAGTGATCCAATTGTTCTACATTATAAGCCTCCTCTTTTCTCTGATGTGATTTAACAAAGGAAAACCACATACACCCAGACCTGAAATCCTTTAGGCTTCAGTGTTGACCTGCATCACATCCACTTCATTATCGCACTTCGCACTTCGACGTCCTCATGTGTTTCTTGTTATGCATAGCTCTTCCAAACCCCGATGCGATTTCTTAAAGGACTTTCATATACACCTAGATTTGAAATATATTCGCTTTTACTTTTGAAAGGTATCACGTTCGGCCTCTTAGCGCATTTTGGCACCTTCCTTTGTTATTTGTTTATATATTTCTCAGTCATCCTCTCGATGCAATTTCTCAAAGGGAAACCTTATACCTCCTGATTTGAAATTCTTTAGACTTTTTCTTTGAAACTACATTGCATCCAGTACTCTTATCACATTTTGTATTTCGGCGATTCAACCTTGTTCTTATGATCTTCACCCTTCTCATCTTGCGATTTGCAATATGCGAATGGGTCCCACGTCGTACTTTAAATCCTTTAGACTTTATCTTTGAAGCATATCACATTTGGCCACTCATCGCTCTTCGCATTTCGGTGTTTCAACGTGGTACATAAGCATTATCCCTTCTGAGCTTTGCGACTTGCAATATGCGATAAAGGGTTCAGGTCCTATCGGGGTGCCACGTCATCAATATTTTATCACGATAAGTGGGGTCGAGGCCACGTCACCTGCCACGTCAGATTTTCACGTCAACCGCTACGTCATCTCAACATCTCGCACTTCGCATTTTGAAATTTCTCTGTCTCCGTTGTTTTGTGATACTCCTTCTACTGTGATTTGCAATATCTCCACCAGCACTGTTTTGAACGTGAAATTCTGGAAATTTACTCGACTCTGCCCGTAGAAATGCACGCACCTTCGTGTATTGTTATGAACATAAACTAATCTGACTCTGCTCACGTGTTCACGTCTTGACCCAATACATTCACGACTCGACACCTTTGCTTCTTTGGTTTCCCCCATTCATTTCTTCTTTGCTGCACATAGAACACCCAACTCGTTCACGATATTTTGAATGCAGAACCACTGTTTAGCATGTGTTTTACAACCAGCCCAGCTTGGCCCGCTCGTTCATTTCTTTTCTTTGTTGTACACATACACCCAACTTGACCTTTGCTGCACACTTTTCTTTTTCTTACTGTTTTTAACGTGAATAGATCGACTTGACCCTGCACTGCACAGTTTTCTTATTTGATCATTCTGATGTTGCTCCTTGCCTCTTTGTTGTTCCTTGCCTCTTTTATGCTCCTCCACTGTAATTTTTCCTTCTTTTCCTTATTTCTCCTTTATAATCTAGCTGATCCTGATCTGCTCCTTTTTCCTTAATGATAATTCTGGTGCTGCTCCTTTCTGCTCTTTTGCTAGCAATGACAATATTTCCAACAGCATTGTGACTCTATATGAATTGAAAGTCCCTTAAAAAATTCATAGTAAAGAATTAGTATCTAATCCCCCAGCTTAATGGTCTTATTGATCACCACAAGGGCACCAAAACTTTAATAATATTAGTATAAATCTAGGTTATCACCAAGTGTGAATAGAGTAAAATGATGCACAAAATATAGCCTTAAATTCCAAACAATAAACAATGAGTGGTCGGTCATTCCTTTCGACTTGAGTAATTCCCCAACAACATTCATGAGTATGATGGGAAATATTTTGTGTCCATTAAAAAAAATCTTTTATGTTTCTATATTTGGATGATATCCTTGTCCTCAAAAAAACTTGGGCAAAGCATTTGTAAGACATATAGTATGTTCTAAGCACCCTATAATGGCACAAGTTATACACTTGTTGTAGTGACTACAACAACCCCAAATTTTCCACATATTTTAAAATATGGAATACCCTAGTTTTTTCTTTTCAAATAATAAACATCCTTGTCTAACTCTAAGTCATTAATTTGAAGGTAGTTACAATTCTAATATTTAGCACATCACCTATCCCTAGCCTAGTGTAGCATTATAGTGGTATTCATCAGTGTAGTGCAAAGTTACCTTATGACGTGGCACATTGCATCCTTTGAGTCTTAGTGCATCGCCTTTGATTAGTGCATAGGTTTCCCCACAACACAACATTTAATGTGCATTAAAGTCCCTCTCTGTGTGAGAAAACTATATAAAGGATGACACCTAATTCATTCTTACATTTATTTATTGTCGTAAGAGCCCTTAGTTTGTTGGTGTGTTGAAATATATTTGTGTTCCCTTGTTTGCTACTAGGATTTTTGTTGATGCTAGGAATGGAAAGGTCGTGCTAGGAATTGGGTGAGTATCCATGCACCTCCTTTTTCATTATCTGTCTTTTGATGCTTTTTCTCTTGCACAACCCTTTACCTCTCTGACCCTTAACCTTCGGTTATCCCCTTAGGCATCTATATAATCTTATACCCTTATAATACAACTCTTTTGATCTCCTTCTTCACTCAAATATCCTTGTAGTCCTTCCTCTTACCCACCTCACATTGTCCATGTACTTATATTTCTACCATTACTTGTCTATTTTCCAAATCCTGCAACATCACGAGCTATTTTATGTCCTTGCACTACATCACACTCATCCACCTAGGTCTTGTTCTACGATGCTAGGCCAACCTTCATTTCCTTCCTTCCCCTTACGCAACAACACAAGCTCTTGCCATAGACTATAGTACCTTCCTACACATCAACGCTTTCAACCATGATTTGTTACTACTATTTTTAGTGCTACCAACCACCTTCTCCTTATGCAATGGCATAATATACCTCAATAAATTACCTTCATCCTTGCGCAATGATGCACTCCACCCTCGTAGCTATTACAATTTTCAACATCACTTCCAACCAATTTTCCCTTGCACTGCAACACATTCCCCTTCAGTTCCCTATCATCCTTCCCTTTGTGATGACATTATCTCCTGCCCAAAGATACTACCCTCAATTATGTCTCTATAACCTCAATCGTACAACACATCCTCCCTGTGATGCTCTTTTCCGTTATAGTTTGCAAGCTTCCCTTGCACAATAACGCACTAACATACTATACATAGAGCATATCTTTGCACAATGTACTGAATTTACTTTGATTTCCTAACATTGTCTGTCACCGTGAACATATTTTAAATTTCATGTACAATTGACTTGAAGTGTCTTAGCATTTCCTCATCAACAGGAGAGATGGACCTACTAAGAGAAGACAAGGCAAAGAGATAGTTGAAGGTGGCAAAGAAAGGGAAGAAGAAAGCTATATAATCTCAGCTCCAATCTATGTATATACAACATGATACATTGATAAATCTATAACAATGACCTAGTATGGAATATATCAGTAATGTGTATGCAAATAGATTCTAGAAGATGAGGAGGATAATTAAGTATATCAAGATGTGAAGACTTCTTTGTTGCATAAGGTAGTGTTACATAATGTTGTCATCCCTTGTGCAAATACCATTGAATGAATAATAAATACATCGACATGAAAGACATGACCATCTGAGACAGTAATGGAAATTCTATTGTAGTGTATATATATCCTCGCATTGTCGAATATTATAAACTATCGAAATATCAAGTGGCACTTATAACATTCTAAGTGGTTTGATGTTTTTTCATTAGCTATCAATGATATCGTGAAGACCTAGTGGCAAGACCCAAGAAAATTTTGGCACAAAAATGATGGGATATAGAAGACTAAGCTATTAAGAAAGGCTTACCAGATGGCAATGGCCATGTGTTGTCAGTTGTGTGGAAAGAAAAATGTGGAAACATTCAAGGAGACTTATGCATCATTGATATACACCTATACTCATGAGGGAAGCATATTCAATTGGGAAGGTATTCTAGCAATCTCCATCCAGACAAGGATAAAACAAGCCCAAAATCCACCTGCAAAACAAAAACCTAAGTTCTACATGGCATCATACCTACTAGATTCTGTATGTTTGAGGTGTTAGTTTTAGGTATTAGGATGGAGATGGAATTTGGCTCTGGAAATTTGTCCAATACATATCTATTGCTAGAACTTATGAGATATCGATTGCAAGGCAATGTAACACAAAATAATTGAAGTATTCATCTCACCCTTGTAACACATTCTTTTCGATGTTGACTCGCCTTGTATTTCCAATAGAGCTGTTAAACACACACATGGTGTATGAAGAAAGCTAAACACACACATAGAAAGATAGGCATTCCTTAGTTCTCTATTACACATAGATGTACATTTATAATACAATAATGTGACTCTTGGAATCATCTTCCAAGGTCACTTGGACTCCTTTGTGACTCTTCGCCTTCCACATCTACCCATAGAGGATTACGTGTTCAACATTCCCCCCCTTAATCCGAAGGGGTATGTGTGAGTCCAAGAAGAGAGCTGTAATACAAATATGCAAAGTATGCATGGCAGCACTTAGGCTGAATTAGCTCTCTGAAATGTTGGCATAAAGAGGTGGTTTAAGGATGACCACCAACATTGGAACGCAACGCTTATTGCAGTTCCCGGAACTCTTCCAAAACTGGCAAGAAGATAAGGGCTTCTACTAGAGGAATTGTCCCTCATATTTGAAAGGGAGACCTTCAACCTAAAAGAAGGGAAGTCTACAACCTGCGATGGTTTAAGGATGACCACCAACACTGGAATGCTTAATGCATTTCCTAGAACTCTTCCAAAGATGGTAAGAAGCTGAAGTCTTCTGCTAGAGGAAGTGTTCTGAAAGAGGAAGAATATCAACCTCACATGGATGGTTTAAGGTTGTCCACCAACCAAAAGCATGCTCATGGGCATCCATGTCTCTGGCTACAACTCTGAATTTGGAATGACGAATTGTGGCTCAGGCTTACTTGAACTGCTTTGTCTCTGGCTACAACTCTGAATCTGAAATGAGAGATTGTGGCTCAGGCTCACTTGATGTGGCGTCGAAGCTTGTAGATGACCACCATTTTCCCCCCTGTCAGGTACAAGGTGAGATGATGGCGAAAAATCAACTACAAGTTTGTTCAATATTCTAGAACAAGTTCTGACATGTGACTTAAACATCTTCTTGGCTGTTGATTCCCATTGCCAAGAAGCGATCCATCCAAGATGAATCTTTTTTCTTGCAGGAGACTTGTTTCTGAAGCATCTGTGTGAATAATGGGTGTGGCGACCACAGTGCTTGCATGGGTGAAGATCGAAATAGTGATATTTCATATGGCCAACTCGATCACAGTGTTGGAATTTTACAATTTGTTATTGTTGTGGAAGTGGAGCAGGATCTGGAGCAGCTGCAGGTGAACTGTCATAAATAAATTCGACACTCTGAAATTTGATGGGCTTGGAGCAGTTTGGAATATGAAAGGAAAACTCCTTTTCATATCCAAGACCAGTTCTGTGCTTGTTGTGGACAAGCTCTTCCCAAGGTCTGATGATGGGCTTGGGAAGTGCAGACTGAGCTGCTGCATCTACATGTAAATCTGCTCTTGTACAAGGAACTAAATGTGAATCAAATGCAACTTTATATTCTTGCTGCTGATGGGAGTCCTTCTCAATTTTCTAAACAGAAACAGGTTCAGAATGATGACTCTTTTGTTGAAGTTCATCTTGCTAAAGTTGAGACTCCAACTGCAAAAATTCAATCTTGTCTTGTGCATCTTGCAAGCAAGTTTGAATATTAAAAAGAGCATTCTTGCTCATTTTTACCATATCATGAACACTGGAATGAATGAGGTTATTCAACAAATCTAATGCATCATTGATTTTAGCCATTTTTCTCAACAAATCAGGCTTCAAGAAATAAAGGGTGTTGACTTCAACTGATAATGCACCCGTTTACTAATTCAACTTATTTTCAAAAGAATACTAGTGACTTCAAAGAACCTTTTCTTTCATGAACTTCCAATCATGGAATTCCCCAAGAACAAACTCTGCTACTCAAATTATGGAGGACCTCATGGTGTAAACTTGGTTGTATGATCAACAAGCAACAATGACTCACAACATAGAAGTGTTCAACAAATTCTCAACAACTCAAAGTTACACTTCAAATACTGATTGCAACTATGAATTAAGAAGAAATGCAATGTCACTGTAAATATTTTGTAAATGTGCAGCAAAAACCACTGTGCAATAACCCTTTAAGGCAGATGATTTCTCTCTTCTTCAAAGAACTGTTTTACACTAACAATTATAATTCAACAAAAAGATGTTCACAATCTTGGATGCTTCACTATCGATGAGTAGATGGTCTTGAGCTTGATATATTACCTCACAATAAAGAGGAAGGCAAATTCCAAAAACTATGAGTAAGTTTTATGATGCCACCAATTTTCAACATTTGCCTTCACATTGTCATGCCACACATCTTGGTCACGTTTTCATAATAGAGAAATATATAGCAAAAAATTCATTTTCCACTATGTAGACAATCCATCTATCCATTTACCATCTCCTCTCTCTCTTTATTATGAAAATAAAAGCAAGAGGTATTATCCTGGAGACTGAATCAGGGAGTTTTTAACTGGGGGAGGTGAAACTAGGGAGGGATTTATCTGGGGGAGGTTTTAACTGGCGGGGTTTTAACTGGGGAGGTTTAAAAAAAAAAAAATTAAAATTTATGGCAAAAAACCAAAAATTAAGTGAAGGTTAATAATCTGTGATTTGGGGGGGAACTGTGTTCAAACAATAAAAAAAAACAGAGGGGGTGCGGGTTGGGGAGGGGCGGTAACCGTGAGGGGGAGCGAGTTGGGGAGGGAGTGAGGGCTGAGGGGAGGGTTGAGGGGAGAGGGGAGAGCTGTGAGGGGGAAGGCGGAGTGGGGAGTAGTGAGGGGGCAGGTGAGCGGGGAAGAGGGGAGTGGATGCAGCGAGGGGGTGGGTTGTGAACATAAGGGGGAGGGCGAAGGGTGGTGAGGGGGGATTGGGTAGTCGGTAAGGGAGCAGAGAGCTAGGATGAGGGGTAGCGGGTGTGAGCTGAGCAAGGGGTGAGGGCCGTGAGGCCGAGAGGGGAATGGGTGTGAGCGGGGTGAGGGAGCCGCGTAGGCCGAGCATTGAGGGGAGTGCAGTGAGGGAGTGCAAGGGGATGGGATTAGTAGAGCGGGTGAGGGATGGCTGTGAGGAAGGCCATGAGGGTGAGGGGGAAGGGTCGGATGGTGAGGCACGAGAGGTGAGGGGGCGGTTTGATGGTGAGAGCCGTGGGATGTGCAAGGGGTGAGCGTGCTGTGCGGGCCAAGAGTGGAGTGATAGTAAAAAAAAAAAAAAATTATTTTTATTTTTTTGTTTTATTTTTGAAAACACGCCAAATGTCACAGTATTTTAATTGGAATGAGAAATGGAAGAGATGAGGGAATGCTGCAAAAATTTCACTTAAAAAAAAAAAAATTGTAAACTGTGTTCAGAATTTGAGCAGAAATTGTACATAGCAGAAATTCCAGAATTTGTAGTAAACAAAACTTAGAATTTTTTTTCAGAATGTAGAATGGAGGGAGCAGTAAAAACTGAATGTAGCAGGGAGCAGTGAGAGAAAACCTACAGACTTCTGAATGAACCCAACAGAATAATTTCTAAATGCTGCAAAAATTGACTCCTGAATGCTGCAGAAAATTTCTTAATGCTGCAAAAATTGATTCCTGAATGCTGCAGAAAATTTCTGAATGCTGCAAAAATGACCAGAATTTTTGTAGATTTACACAGGCCACAAAAATAAATGGCTCACACAAGGTTGAGCTGGTTATGAACGTATCAGCTCTGATACCATGTTAAACACACACATGGTGTATGAAGAAAACTAAACACACACATAGAAAGATAGGCATTCGTTACTTCTCTATTACACATAGATGAACATTTATAATACAATAATGTGACTCTTGGATTCATCTTCCAAGGTCACTTGGACTCCTTTGTGACTCTTCGCCTTCCACACCTACCCATAGAGGATTAGGTGTTAAACAAGAGCAAGTGAAGCACTACATGATATCATTGATTGGTTTACATCAGAAGATTCTACCTACATCATAATATTCGAAGCCTGCAAGTCTCCACACCAACTTCCTCTATTTTTCATGGTTAAAGTAATCCTACAAGAGGTAGCATACCAGGTAAAAATAGGGCTAGGAGGCATATTAGTGCATGTAAATAAGGCAACACATTCTCTTCAATGTTGACTCACCCTGTATGTCTGACCAAGAAGGGGAATCACTACACGCTATCATTGATTGGTTTACATTGGCAGACTCTATCTACATCATAGTATTTGGATTTTTTAAGCCTCCACACTATCTTCTTCTATTTTTCAGGGATAAAATAATATTGTAGGATGTAGCATACCAAGTAGCAATAGGGATGAGAGGCATGTTGGTGCATCCAAGGAAGGCATGATGGCCCACTTTCATAATTTATGTAGTCATATACTATGTCAAAAATTATAAAGAAGCAGAAGTAGAGTTCGATGAGTTAGAATGCTTCAAGTTTAATGAGCTTATCTTCCTCAAGTATTATTTCAAGGAATCACTACAACTCATTATAAGCAGCTAAAATACAAATGGCCATACACACCTATCATTGATGATGAAGGAGAAAATATAAAGAACTTTTACAATGTTGCATTGTTTTTCGATGCCTAAAAGAAGGAAGTTGGTAATTATAAAACAAAAAATGGTGAAAATCTACAAATGGGGAACCATCTAAAGGAAAATATGCCTTATACAAGAAATCTACCCAAAAAAGAGAAATGGAGAAATAGGTAGCAAATAAATAGAGGTGAAAAAGGATGAAAGCAGAGAAAGAAGCCAAGAAGGAGGAGGATAAAAGGAAGAAACAAGAATAAATAAGAAAAAAATTAAAGGAAGAGTATAAGAAGCAAGAAAAAGAAAATAAGGGAGGAATAAAATAGAAAACAAGAAGAGGAATCCAGAAAACAAGAAGCAAATACTAGCAAAAGAGGCAGTGTAAAAATAAGCATAAGAAGAAATCAGACAAAAGGAGTAGGCCGAGAAGAAAGCTCAAGTAATAGTGAATAGCATAGATATCGAGCTTTCTACCCTAGTTTCCATGCCTCTCACTAGAGAACATATTCTAATTGGAGAGATGGGAGTCTCGGCCAATGAAAAGAATCAAATTTTAGACCTTGCAAGTTTTAGGTTTGATCATGACTCCAACATAATTGTTCAAGAGAGAAACATGTGCTTAGCCTGAGAACCAACAAAGCCAATCTCGATGAATAAGGAAATATATATAGTTATATATATATATATATATATATATATATATATATATATATATATATATATATATATATATATATATATATATATATATATATATATATATATATATATATATATATATATATATATATATATATATATATATATATATATGGGAAATCCTCTAGAAATTTCTTTAGTAGGATCATCCTTATCTACTAATATAGAAATAAATATCAAGAATTTTCTAAACAAGGTAAAAGAATTGGAGAAGAATCTAGACAAATCACAACAGGAGAATGAGAAGCTTTGAAAAGAGAATCCAACTTTATCAACCTCAAGTTCCCATGAAGATAATTTCCTAACAAAAAGAATAGAAGAAAATATATTTTTAGAAGACATCATGGAATGGTTATACAAAGAGTTGATCATGATTCAAAAGGTAGCCTCCTTAGTCAAGGTCATTCAAAATGAACTCAAGGAAAAGCACATGATGTTAACGAGAAATTTGAATTTTGTGTACCTAATGTATGAATGGGATACAAAGTACCCAAATTCCCTAGATGATTCACCAAGAAGAGATTATATGGCCAAGGAAGGGGCTAAGGTAGAAATCAGGTTGTTCATCGAAGCCCATGCTAAACTGGGGAAAGATGTAAGGCAAGATAATGAGAAATTATTGGCAGTGTCATAGGATGATAAAATTTCTTATTAAATATTACCAAATAGTTTCCATTGAAGAACATAGGGAAGTAAGACCAGAGCGATACATGTGAGAAATTCAGGAAATGATAGAAGCACAAAAGTTTTCTATCACCCTTAATGAGCTCAAGCCCACCAGGAAAGCTATAGTGGAACACGTGGTAGAGCCAACAAAGTTGTATAAAATTCTCACCATGTTATTCCATTGAGTAGAAGTAGATATGAAAAAAAATAGTTCTTGGTTCTTTCCAATATGAGATTTCCTATGAGAGCTTGATATCAAGCAAAGTATTATCCATAGTTACCAATTACAAAGCATGATACACTTACCTAACTTAATATTTTCAAGTTAAAACTATATCTTTGGATATTTTGGAATTAGTTCCATGAAATATGTTTATTTTATTATTTTGAATTTTTATGTAATTATGTAAATAATGAAGAATTAGAATGAAAAGTGAAAAATAAATTAGACGTAAAATAAGCTGAAAATTCATGAAGGAAGTTGAAAAGTAATGAGTGTATTCGAAAATACATGGGAGGTGAAAGGTCACCTAAATTTGTATAAATATACCCTCCTGGCTAGTTATAACAATTTTTAGTTTTGGACTCAAAAGGGAAAGCTTGTACATTTCTTGTGAAGATCAAGTGACAATTTTGCATTCCCACTATTGGGTCTCTTGGATACTTTATGTAATATTGCATGGTATATTTCAGCACCAATATTGAGAAGTTATTTTGGGCCAAGGAAAGCATTTAGTTCATGTGTTGTTGAATGTTGTGAGACTATTCTTGTGGTTGTTTAATGATATGTGATTAGTATTGATGTTTTGAAAATTAATGAAATATTTCATTAATTGGACATGTATATCCTACTTGAAATTGTTTATTGATTTATATATATGTTTTCATCATGGTTATTAATTTAAAACTAATTTACAATCGGTATCTTGTATACTCATTTATTCATGCATCTTAATTAAAGTTTTCTATCACTCTTTATTTGAGGTTCATGCCCACTTTCTAATCTTTTGTAATATTCTTTGTATCTCTTGCTTAAGGTATTTTAATAAGTTGTTCTAACTTACATTTCATAAAAAGTATTATTTGGGTTTCCTTTCTTTTGGTCACTCCATCCAAAATATAATTCTCACTTAAAAACAATATGGAAGTTGATCCAACATATCAAATGGGACACTTATCCCAAACAATGTGAGGTCTAATTGGGACTTCATACTAGGGAGATCCCCTTACAACCATTTGCAGTGCATTTCACCCCGTCAACAATTTTTGGTGTTAGAAAGAGGGCATCCATTGCATGGATGGTAGCTTCTCTCATTCATATCATTCAAAAGTTTCAGGTCAAGATAGCAATCACCCTGCTTCTCCTCGATCCAAATTTAAGCCATTTGAGGAGCATTATCTTCATAATTAACTCCTCCATAAAGTTCTTAGCATTTATATAAGATCCCACAAGAAGATATAAGATCTCTCACACCTTTTACAGGGCTTACACAAAGCATGTTGGTATTCTTTATGTTTCTATTTGTTTACCTCATAGGTGTGCACTAAGGAGACTGGCCATTGATCATGGTGTATTAGTCGATTTTGTTGAAGACCCGGTTGACACTTCTTTGGTTGATCTAGTAGAATCTATTGGAAGGCCTCAATTATTTGGTCCCTCTGATGAGGAATACGAAGGAATGCCAGTTGGAGAAAAACTTGAGCGTGAAGAAGAACATATTGATTCAAAAATAAAATAATTACAACTAGACAATAAAGTGGTCGCTAATAAATTAGCATTGATGGCTCAAGGGGCTTTCAACTTGCAAAGTCCCTTACATGATTTTCCGCGGAACCCAAAAAAATTTCTTAAAAAATTTGACTCGAAGAAATCGACTTCTACAGAAGATCATATTCAAAAAAAATTCCTCTCCTTAATATTAATAAATTTCCAATTGGCAAACTGACCATGGCATAGAGAAGCAACCCAAGTTTGTGAATCTTGGTACATGTTTCACTCGAGTTGGATGTCAAATATTTATACAATATTTTAAGAACCATAAAGATTTTTTCACTTGGACATACAATGATATCAAGACTTATGACACCTATATCATCCAACACATGATTCGCATAAAGGAGGGTGTCAATCCATTCTAGCAATAGTTATGAAAAGTAGATCCAAACTTAGAATGCCTTATCCAAAAATATTTGAAGAATTTTTTGGATTCCAAGATTATATTTAAAGTATGACATTCAACCTAGGTTTCCAATTTGGTCCTTGTCAAGAATAAATCAGGCGAGATATGATTGTGCATAGACTTCCTTAATATCAATTGTGCATTAGATAAGGATAAATACCCCATCCCATCCATGGAGTATATCCTTCAGAAGGTCTTAGGTTTGTAAATGTTTTCTTTGCTTGATGTACTTTCCAGTTATAACCAAGATCTGGTATCTAAAGTAGATAGGCTAAAAACAACATTCAAAACCAAGTGGGGTACATTTTTCTACAGAATAATGCCTTCCGAGCTGGTAAACATTGGGGACACCTTTCAACCGTTTGTGTGAACCATATAAAACCACAATTCCATGGTATTATTCTGACACTTGTAGCCACGTTGCATCATTTGGTATCAGAGAAGAAAGTTGAGTTATGTTCTCAATTATTGTAGCAAATATGCCACCCAGGAGAGGAGCTGGCATGGGTCGGAGAAGACTTACAGCAAATGCAGCTTTGCTCGAAGAGATTCGACACCTTCATACAAGGATAGAGACAAAGGTGACTGCTTAGAAGAGAGCACCTAATGAAGAGGATGTTAGTGCAATAGAAGAGTCTTCTGAAGAAGAAGAAGAAGAAGAAAGCGAGGAAGCTAAATTTTTCAAGATATTAGCAAATGTTAGTGGAAAACCAAGAATGGAGATTCCTTTATATCAGGGGAACCTTAATGTGGATGAACTAATAGATTGGATCAGTTCAATGGATAAGTATTTCGACTTAGAAGAGGTCGAAGATAAGAAGAAGGTAAAGTTTGCAGCTACCAAGTTGAAGGGCCATGCATCTATCTGGTGGGATGAACTACAGACATCCAGGCTTAGAAAGGGAAAACCTAAGGTCAGGCAATGGGATAAAATGGTAAGTAAATTGAAGAAAAATTTTATGCCAAAATACTATCAATTGAATCTTTTCAAACATTTGCAAAATTTGAGATATAAAGGAATGATTGTCAAAGAGTATACAGAGGAGTTTTACAAGATGAGTATTAGAGCAGGACATGTTGAAGATGATATGGAGAAAGTAGCCAGATACATCAATGGTTTAAGGTATGATATACAGGATGAAATCAGTTTATTGAGTCTGAAGAAGGCAGAGGAGAAGACGTTGAGGAAACAAAGTCAGAACAATAGAGGTAAAAATCCAGTAAGAGGAAGAGGAACTTTCAGACCAAGATTTCAGCACTCTCAGAATGAAGCCGAAGGTTCAAGTAGCAGACCACTGCAAAGAGGAGACTTTGGTAGAGGAATATTTTCACCCAGAGGTAGAGGCTGAGGAAGAGAAACTCAATGTTACACATGTGGAGAATGGGGACATGGATCATGGGACTTTCATCATAACAAACCAGCAAATCAACGGAATTTGAATGTAGTTGAGGCAAAAGAAGAAAATCCTCAAGTCACAGAAAAAGAAGAGTCACTTGAGGTAGGAGAGTCTTTATTTCTCATAATATTATTGCTTAAAGCAGAGATGGAAGCAAATGAGCCAGCTCAAAGGGAGAGCTTATTCAGGACTGTATGAAAGTCTAAAGATAAGTGCTACAAATTTGTGATTGACAGTGGAAGCACTGGTAATTTTGTTTCCACAGAGATGGTTGAGAAGTTGGGGTTGAAAAAGATGGTACACCCTACTCCCTACAAAGTGTCATGGCTACAGAAGGGACATCAGATTTTGGTGACAGAACAGTGCAAAGTAGAGATACAAATTGGTACATATAAAGATGTCATATTGTGTGATGTGATGCCAATGGACGTGTGCCATGCATTTTTGGGAAGGCCTTGGAAATTTGACAGAAAATCCATTCATGATGGCAAAAGGAATACCTATACCATAGAGAAGGATGGAAAGAAGCACACATTGTTACCTTTGAAGGATGAAGCAGACAAAGGAGCGATTGGGAATTATGTTATGCTAATTACTGGAAAGGAATTGTTGCAAGAAGTCAAGAAGGAGAAATAAATGCATTTTTCTATTGTGGGTAAACCCAAGGTACTTCTGAATTCTAAAAATTTAGACAATCTTCCTATGGAAATTAAAAATATGTTCGATGATTATGCTATTATAGTTGTTGATGAATTACCAAGTAAATTGCAACCAGTCTGAAGTATCATTCATCACATAGATTTAATACCTGGTGCAAGTTCACCAAACAAAGCAGCATATAGAAGGACCCCTCGGGAGAATGAAGAAGTTGTAAGACAAGTACAAGATTTGTTAGATAAAGGACTGCTCAAAGAAATCCTTAGTCCATGTGCAGTACCACCCGTGCTTAGTCCAAATAAAGGATGTGAGTGGCGCATGTGTACTGATTCCAGAGCCATAAACAAGATCACTATCAGGTACAGATTTCCATTGCCACACATAGATGATTTGATGGATTTTTTAAGTGGGTTAAAGTATTTTACTAAGATAGATCTGAAGAGTGGATACCATCAAATAAGGATTAGAGAAGGAGATGAATGGAAGACTTCATTTAAGACCAACAGTGGGTTGTATGAGTGGTTAGTGATGCCTTTTGGGCTCACTAATGCACCAAGCACATTTATGAGACTAATGAATGAGGTCTTGAAAGAGTATGTAGGAAAATTTGTGATATTCTATCTTGATGACATTCTGATTTTCAGTCAAAGTAAGGAAGATCATTTGGAGCATGTCAAACTGGTGTTAGATACTTTGCAAAAAGAGAAACTGCTTATAAATTTGAAGAAGTGTAGTTTCATGAAGAAGGAGCTCATTTACTTGGGATTTATAGTCTCAGAAGAAGGCTTAAAGATGGACCCAGAAAAGATCCAGATAATACTAGATTGGCCAACTCCGAGATGTGTATTTGAGGTAAGGAGTTTTCATGGTCTTGCAAGTTTTTAGAGAAATTTTATAAGAGGTTTTAGTCAGATCTGTGCACCAATAATTGAAAAAATAAAGTAGAGTAACCAGCCATTTAAGTGGACAAAAGCAACATATTAGAATTTTAATTTGTTGAAAAAGAAGATCACTGAAAGACCTGTTTTGGCCTTGCCAAATTTTGATAAAATATTCCAAGTTGAAATTGATGCTAGTGGGATAGAAATTGGAGCTGTCTTGAGTTAAGAGAAGATACCGATAGCTTATTTTAGTGAAAATTTAAATGAGGCTAAGAGGAAGTATTCATCCTATGATAAGGAGTTCTATGCTATTGTGCAGGCTTTGAAGAAATGGAAGCATTATTTGTTGCCCAAAGAATTTGTGTTGTATTCAGATAACCATGCATTGCAGTTCATAAATAACCGGCAGAAGTTGAACCAAAAACATGCTAAGTGGGTGTATTTTTTGCAGAGTTTTACCTTTTTAATCAAACATACAAGTGGTAAGTCAAACAAAGTTGTTGATGCTTTGATTAGATTAAATTTGATTATGCAGGAATTGAAGATTAGCATTTTGGGGTTCGAAGAAATGATTGATATGTATGAGGAAGATCCATATTTCAAAGAAATATATGCAGCTATTAAAAATCATGTGATTAATAATAGAATCCAGTGGATGGAATACCTGGTTCAAGGAGGATTGTTGTTCAAGAATAATAAATTGTGCATACCTAAGTGTTCCATGAGCGAAAATCTGATTAAGGAGAAACACAGTGGAGGACTGTCTGGACACTTTGGATAGGATAAAGCATTTGCTCAAGTAAGTGCTTTTTATTATTGGCCAAAAATGCAAAGTGATATGAAAAAGTTTGTTGAGAAGTGCAGGATTTGTCAATATTCCAAAGGAAGAAGCCAAAACATTGGGTTATATCAGCCATTGCCAATACCCAATAGAAATTGGGATGTTGTCAGCATGGATTTTATTTTAGGTTTGCCGAAGACTCAAAGAGGACATGATTCTATCAATGTTGTTGTAGATAGGTTTTCTAAAATGGCACATTTTATTGCTTGTAAGAAAAATAGTGATGCAACTCACATTGCTAATTTGTTTTTCTCCGAAGTTATAAGATTACATGGACTTCCTGTGAGAATTGTTTCAGACAAAGATACAAAGTTTGTAGGATACTTCTGGAGGACTTTATGGAAGAAGCTAGGTACAAACCTCAGTTTCAGTTCAACCTATCATCCTCAGACGGATGGACAAACTGAAGCAGTGAATAGGATCTTAAGAAACATGTTAAGGAGTTTGGCTTACAAAAATCCAAAGCAATGGGATTTAGCAATTTCTCAAGCTGAATTTTCCTATAATGATACTCCTAATCAGAGTACTATGATGAGTCTGTTTCAGATTATTTTGGAATGCATCCAAGAGGTGTGTATGAACTCAGATATTTAAGTAAACAAGAGACAACGAGTGCAAAGGTTGAAGAATTTGCAGAACAGATACAGAAGTTGTAGGAAGATGTCAAGAAGAGCTTACAGAAAAACACCCAAAAGTATAAAAAAAGAGCTGATATGAAGAGGACTGAAAGGGAGTTTCAAGTCATGGTTTATCTAAGGAAGGAAAGGTTTCCAGCCAGGACCTATAACAAACTGAAAATGAAAAATATAGGACCATGTATAATTTTGAGGAAATTTTCCTCAAATGCATATGAGATTGAGTTACCAAAAGGATTTGGGATATCACCCATCTTTAATATTGAAGATTTGTACCCATACAAAGAAACAAAGGAAGAACTACAAGAAGAAACTAAAAAAGAGGAGGACCAGACTTTGAATTGGAAGGAATAGATGCCAAAGACATCAAAGAAAGAAGTGGCAGCCATTTTGGAGAAAAGAGAAAAAAAGAAGGCTAGGGGACAAATCTATTATCAGTATCTAGTCAAATGGAAAGGACAACCAGTTGAAGATGCCAGTTGGATGACAGCAGGAGAGTTATAGAATTTTAATGCAGAACCTGAAACATTGATGGATCAATCTTTTATTCCTTGGGAGTCTGATGCAGGAGCATCCGCAAATTATCCAGCAATTGGATTATGTGTTCACATGTTGTAGCTAACAAGAGGTGGGAAAAGTTGATCATTAATATTTTAGTTAGCTTTAATTATGAGAAGTTAGTTTGTTTGATTTCCTAGATTAAATAGGAATAAAAATAGCACTTTGGTTCTCCCTGCGAGGAGATTTAGCTAAATAGATTAGATTGAGGATATGATAGATTTTGTTTAAAAGCTAATAAATGACAAACCACTTTCAATTAGTGATAGCGTAAATATGTGTGAGGATAGATAGAGTGAAGTGTGATAGAAGTGCAAGCAATGTGATAGAGGAGAGACATAGAGGAGAATTCGATGTAAAACCCAATCATCAAAGGGCTCGGCTCTGTGTATTCGTATCTCTAATTAATTCCAAGTTTTTGTGTGTTTTAATTCTCCTGTCTGTGTTAATTATCACTCTTTATCTCGCAGTTAAGTTGAATATCACATTATTGCACAACCTGTTAAAAGAAGTCAATTGGTGGTGCGAAATGCAAAGACACAACAGAGTTTTGTGTAAAAGGTTTGGTCAATTTTTTGATTTGTGCAAGTTTTGAAGTTCGTGCATCGGCCTTCATGTATCACAAAATTTTAGAGTTACATGTTAATACTTCACATGATAAACTAATTGAATTTTGATGCGAAGCGGAAGAGTGAGGGAGCAGCGAGGACCGTTGGATCTGGGTGAGATCAACGATGGAGTTTAAAACCACACCCAGCAAGATTTTTTCATATCGTAGATTTCAATATTTAAGCTTAAGGCCTCGCCCAGTAAGTTATATTATTTGCAGTGCGACAAATTTGCTAAGTAGAGGTAATATAAAGAGCTTGCGATGCGATGCGACGCAAATTGCATATTGCATAGGATAAAGGGCATGGTTATCGTTAAACTCAAAATTTTGCGACGTGCGATATGAAGTTCACTGTGAAGTGCAAAATCGCAGGATCACAATATTGCGATAGGTGTTAAAGTTGCGAAACAACGAGAGGTAAGTTGTAAAATTTTCAAAGTGAAAAATTCGTAAAGTTACGAAGTTGTATTTGGCTATGATTGGTCACCGTTTGTGTGAACCATATAAAACCACAGTTCAGCGCGTTTATTCTGACACTTGTAGCCACGCTGCATCAAAAACCAAGGATATGAACACCCAATATATTTCATGAGTACAAACATGCAAGGATTTGAGATAAACTATCCAAAATTGACAAACAAGCTTATGCAGTCTACAAAGAAGTAAAGAACTTTGAGCCTTATATCCTGAAGAGCCACATCAAGGTGATTGTCCCTAATTATAAAGCTATATTGTTACTTGTACAAAAGGAATTCGGGGAACATAGAGGCATTTGGATGACATTGCTACAATAATATGATATTGAAATTAAGCCAACACATACTATTAAAGGCTATGGGTTATGTAAATGATCTATCAAGGCTACAGATCCCAAAACATAAGACATGATATACTAGGATAAGGAAATCAAGATGTACGCTTCTAATTTTATGCATAGATCCACTTCACAACCATCATGGTATACCAAATTGAGGTAGTATTTATAGGAGGGAAATTTTCCTTTAGAGCTCTCAGCAACAAAAAAACATGCAATCAAACTCATGTCCATACAATATCCACTGATCAACAACCTTATGTTTAGGAATTATCATAACGAAATCTTGTTATGGCGCTTCGAGTCGGTTGAATAAGATAAAGTCCTTGTAGATCTTCATGTTGGACAAAATGGAGGTTACTTCGCTCGTGAAACCATGAGACACAATATTATTCGTGCAAGTTACTACTAGTTGACTTTATTCAAAGATGCATTCGCATATGCCAATAAGGGTCCCTTTTCCAAAAGTGTGTTGGAAGGGAAAAGAGAGTGGCCTTCCCACTACAACTAATCCAAGTTAAAGAACCATTTTATCAATTAAGACTTTATATTATCATTGAAAGTTTTCCACAATCATCTAAGCAACACTAATACATCCTTACGACTATGGATTATTTCACACACTGGGTGGAAGCCATCCCATTGAATCTAGTCAACAATTAGATGGTGATGAAATTCACAAAATAGAATATCATCACCAAGTTTGGCATTCTAACCTCTCTTGTGTTGTATAGTGTCACTTATTGTTTTTCACTGAAATTATATGAATTTGCTTTGGACAAAGCAATTGTTTTGAAACATTCTTCAAACTGTTATCCCCAAGACAATGGCATGGTAGACTCAAGTAACAACAATATAATATGTATCATTAAAGGAACAATGGTTACCTAGCAGCATAATTGGCACAAAACTTTATCAAATTCTCTATGGGATGATTGTATGACACCTAAATCTTCCCTTGAACCTCCCCATACTTCCTATTTTTTGGGAAGGACGCCATTCTCTCCCCTAATCTTTATTTTCCATTTCTGCAGCTTTCTCAAGATTCCCATGGTAGGTTCTTCCTATAATCTAGAATCAAATTGGTTCCCTTTTGAAGATTGAGGAAGAAAGTAGAAAGCTCGTTCTAAATTTGTTTCCCAACAACAAAATATTAAGATATGGTTTGACAAAAATACATTGATAGAGAGTTTCGTACATTGATAGCCAAATTTTCTTTCCACTTTAATTTTACAATGAGGCTCTTTGTA
This sequence comes from Pinus albicaulis, assembly GCA_034641835.2. NCBI lineage: Eukaryota > Viridiplantae > Streptophyta > Pinopsida > Pinales > Pinaceae > Pinus > Pinus albicaulis. Next base: position 1,083,996,133 of record CM076582.1, read on the forward strand.
CATAAATAAATGGCCTTGCACCTAAATAACTTTCCCAACACAAATTAAGTGGTGCTTTATCAAATTACATGAATAAGAATGTGGTAATTGTTCTTTAATTGGTTAACATTATATCTCCATCCACAAGTTCAGTCTTGAACATATTATGAATCTAATAATCCAAATGGAAAATAAGAATCAAGTTCTTTGGGGAACTCTAGTAAGCTAGTGAACGCCACGTATTTTAATAGAATCTCCATGACTTTATTGGTTGCAAATCAATAAAATTATGTGCATGAATGTTTCTACCCAATTTTTAGAGAAGAGAAGGGGAGAAAAATGTAAAATGTGATCAAACCCATTTCAAAAAGTCTTAACATCTCTAAAACACAAAGAACAACCTCTCTAAATGTAAAATAAGTCTGGATCCCCCATTTTCCCTAGTGCAAAGAACGCTCAAATAGTGAAAAATTGCATTTAAAGAAAAATAAATAAAAGGGTAAAGGAATGAGAAAGGCTTCATGCATTGAGAGGTGATGCAAGAAATTTTGTTGAGGCTATGGATGCTTTCAAGAAGAAAGGTAACACCAGAGACTCATACTTAATTCTAGAAATTTTAAACTCACATACATAATATCCCCATTGCCTATCAAATCATTTGGTTCCTGGAACATATTTCAATTGATGTGTTACAAACCGAGACCAATAAGAGTTAATGGAGAGATTAAACTTCTAATTGGGGTTAAACAACTAAACTAGTGGTACTCATGAATTCAGATCAATAATTCCATAATGGTTAGGCTCTGCCACAAATAAGAGCTAAACTAGAGATGCTAAGTTCCTACCATTGAATCATCAATTTTTTTAGCAGCTACAACAACCCCATTTTTTGACATCTTCTAACTTTGTAGTCCCACCATTTTGTTTTTAAAATAATAAACATCCTTGTCTAACCCTAAGTCGATAAGATTAAGGAAATTTAAATTGTAAGCTTTAGTGCATCACATATGCCTAGCCTAGAACAAAAAAACTATATTCATTAGTGAAATGCAGAGTTACCTCATAACATGACACAATGCATCCTTTGAGTCTTAGCACACAACCTTTGATCAGTGCGCAGGTTTTCCTATGACACAACATTTAATGTGAATTAAAGTCCCTTGCATGTGCGAGAAAAATATATAATGGATAACCCCTAAGTCATTCTTACATTTCTTTCTTGTCACAAGAGCCCTTAGCTCATTGAGGTATTGAAAGATAGTAGTGTGCCTCTGTCTGCTACTAGGATTTGTGTCACCGCCAAGAATGAAAAGGTTGTACTAGGAATCGGGTAAGTCTCCATGCCCTTCCTTTTTGATTATCTGTCTTTTGATGCTTCATCTCCTATGCAAACCTTCACCACTCGGACCCTTAACCTTCATCTACCCCCTTAGGATTTTATATAATCATATACCCTTGCAATCCAACTCTTTTGATCTCCTTCTTCACTAAACTATACTTTTAGTCCTCTCTTCTATCCAGCTCACATTGTCCCAATATTCAGCTATTTCTACCATTTCTTTCCTATTTTCCTAATCCCACGACAGTTTGAGTAGTTTTGTATCCTTTGGCTATGGTGCACTCTTACACCTAGGTACCACATTATGGCACCAGGCTAATTTCCATCTCCTTCCTTCCAGTTTCATAGTTGTACGATCTCTTGTTGTAGACTACAGTGCCTTCCTATGCAATGACACTCTCTACCCCAATTTGTTACTGCAACTTTTAGCATTTTCAACCACCTTCTCATTGTGGAATAGCATAAGCTCCCTCAATAGACTACCTTTATCCCCACACAACATTGCTTTCCACCTTCGTATCTATTAAAATTTTCACTGTCACTGCCAACCAAATTTCCATTATGTTGTGATGCATTCACCTTTAGTTACCTATCCTCCTTCCCTGCACAATGGTGTTGTCTCCCACCCAGAACTACTACCCTCAATTGTGCCACTTTAACCTCAAACCCGTAGCACATACTCCCCATGGCGCTCTTGTCCCTTACAATCTCTAAGCTTCCCTTACGTAACAGCGTAGTAACCTGCTATACAAAGAGCCCATCCCTTGCTCAACACATTGAATTTACTTTGATTTCCTAACATTTTTTGTCACCATGAACATATTTTAAATGCCAGGTAAAATCAACTTCTATTGTCTCAACAATTCATCGTCACTAGGAGAGATGGACCTACCTAAGAGAATACCAGGTAAAGAGGTTGTTGAAGGTGGTGATAAAGGGTCAGAAGAAAATTCTATAATATAAAATCCAATATATGTAGATACAAAATTCAAAATTGATAAATATATACCAATATAATAATCTAGAATATATCAGTGATTTGTGTGAAAATTTGTGCTACACGGAATCCTATTGCAGCAACAAATGGAAAATCTTCTATTTGTTATTTTACTTAACAAATTATTTATTGTGTCCTACAAGAAAATATCAAAATCCATTCACTACAACCTACACAATTTAATTGTAGAAGAAATACAAGTGCAGAAACAAATCTGAATTCACATAGATCACACAACCATCTGACACAATTATTTTTGGACTAATGTCCCCAAAAAAACCCAATGCAGGAAAATCAGTGTTGCATATCTAATGTTTTATGTTATTATGCAGTAAACTCTGAGTAAAAATATATGATTGAAGAGACTATAAAATCACATAGACAAAATGACAGAAGAGATCTCATGAGACAAATCTCACTCCTCCACGGGAAACTGAAACTGATCTGCACCAAAGCTAGACTGCCATGTGTTGTCTCTGCGCAATGACTGCATCACAACTCAGCTGCCCTTCTGCCTCTGTGCTAATCTCACTGCTATCTAGAAACTAAGCCTCTAGAAAATCTCTCCAGGGTCTGACATTGGCTCTGCACTTTCTCCTCTGCAGGAAAACAATTATCCCTTTGGCTCTGCGCAGTGACTGTGTAGGCGCTATGTCATTGGCTCTGCGTTGAAGTTACAACTCTCTCTGTATCTTATTTTTTGTACTCTCTAGCTATTGAAACCTTGCAACTAGAAATAGTGCCCCTAACTGCAATCAAGGATCACTTAAATCTGATTTTCGTTCGAGCACTTGCTCCGTCAGAAAATTTCGATCTCTAGATTCTTTGTGTCTCCACAATGTATTTTTTCTAATGACCCTTCAAGTCCTTCTTATAATATTCTTGTTGAATCCTCAACAACCCACATTATATCTCTAATCAACAGCTAAGATTAACTTTTGACTTGATCTGTTTATTCTATATCATTCTCACTCATATTTTACCAATGCACTTTAATTATTTTATTTTCCTAAGTTTTGACTTAGGGTCCCTTTAAAAATAATTAATTATTTCTATAGAATACAATCCATGTGGAATTTCACCAAACTCTTTCTCAGTTATTTAAAATGCATGTGCCTAAGCCTCTCTTAGAGCACATCCGATGCTACCGCAAATCAACACTCCCTCTTAGCGAGGAATGTGCTCTAACAATATGCCATGTTGCATATTTTTCTAACTTTGAATCATCTCCCTCTGCGTTGTTGATGTATAACTCTTTTGCCCATCAACTCTGCGCAAATGTTGCATCTGTACTGCTGCTGACACTGCCACTGTCAACACTGCATATGTACTACAACTCCCTCTGAATTTTGCATCTGTGTTGTTGATGACTCTACCACTGCCAACTGCTACTACACTGCAACACAATTTCTTACTGAAACTGATGCATCTCGGTGGTGAATATATGACTATTTCTAGCCTCTGCACTGCCCCTCTGAAGTTTTTGTGATTTTTCTTCTTTGCACTGCATCCCTATGTGCTGTTGCAACACTTCTCTGTGTTGCTTAGACTTTGGCGTTGCTAACTGATGCGATGTCCCTTCTCACTCCTCTACATCAATTAGTACCTGTCCATCCTTCTACTTCTGTTTTTGGGCTCCCATAGCAAGGTGATGATCTGAGAGGTGGGCTCCTCAAGGATCCTGCCCAATCTTGTAGATATCTGGGTCTACAACTCAAAATTAGCCCACCTCCCTCTTGGAGGTATATGAGGAATCATAGCAAACTCCTCCTCCTCTATCTTCAAAGCTCTGGCCTGAGGATCATGCTTCTCATCCTTGTTCTTCTTTCTGAGAGGACACTATGTAGCGTAATGTCCCATCTCGCCACACCAGAAGCATTTGATCTTTGACATATCCTTCTTCCTCCTTCATTGTTCTTTCTACCTCTTTAATGCAAGGGCCACATTTTCTTCCTCCTCCTTCTTGATATTCGAACTTCTACTGCTGTCACCCTCAAGTTGACACTTGAGTAAGTCTCTCTGCATCTCTTTTTGCTGAAGAGCTACCCACATTAACTCCCAGTACGACAATTTCTCACTACCGAGGATGCTCTGGACAAAAACTTGGTAATCCTCGGACGCTGATTTGAGGGCCAATATGACCATCTCTATGGGCTTAGGAGCTGCTTTTACGACTGCCAACTGATCTTGGTTTTCCTAAAGTCTAGATAGGAACAGATCAATATGCTCTCCCTTCTGCATCCTGGTGGTGCGCATTTACTCCTCCAAAAACATCTCTTGTTGCTCGTAAGACCCCTGATACAACATCTCCAGCCCATCCCACATCTCCTTGGATTTCCCTTTGCCATAGATGTGTAAAACAATGTGATCCCTCACTCCACCAAGGATCAACTGCTTTTCTTTCACCATATTCTTATTGAAGGCCCGAAATGGTGTTGCATCCATTGGTTCAACCTAAGCACTATCACTAAAGTTCTTGAGGTCATGCTCATCTAGAAAGAAGGAGATCCTTCCCTTCTAGATTACATAGTTGGAGGCATCCTCCAACCGATCCTGGTCATGCAATCCGTTGGTAGCCATATCACATGACTATTGTCAATCTGATGCCTCTCACCCTCTATGCAGCTAGATTTACGCACTCCTGATGGAGAAAGCCACAAGATCTGCTGCTATTGCACGGGGAATCTGATTTTCTTGGGCCAAAAACTCGACGAGGTCAGAAAATCCCCAAAATTGTGTTTCTGCTCCACTTCTTGATGCTCTGCACTAGAAATCACTGCTGCGCAGTCCTTGGACAAAGAACAATATGGAATAACCCTACCTCTTTGTTGGGTCACTTAGAGAGAGATTTTCCTTGTTGATCTAGCCCTCCTAGCCTGGACTGCGCACTTCACTGGGAAATCGATATGCTTCTTACACAAATATTTGATCCCCAGTTGTTGCTTCAATGTTGGATCTGTTGGATATGTTCTTTGTCTCGCCTGCACTTAGCTTAAACAAGCTCCCACACCATGTGAAAATTCATGCTACACGGAATCCTACTGCAGCAACTGATGGAAAATATTTTATTTTTTATTTTACTTAAAAAATTATTTACTGTGTCCTACAAGAAAATATCAAAATCCATTCACTACATCTAACACAATTTAACTTCAGAAGAAATACAAGTGCAAAACCAAATCTAAACACACATAGATCACACAACCATTCGACACAATTATTTTTGGACTAATGTCCCCAGAAAAACCTAAAGCGGGAAAATCGATGCAGTAGATCAAATGGTTTATGTTATTATGCAGTAAATTATGAGTACAAATCTATGATTGATGAGACTGTCAAATCATACAGAGAAATTGATTGAAGAGATCTCGTGATACAAACCTCACTCCTTCGTGGGAAATTGGCACTAATCTGCACCAAGGCTGGACTGCCCTGTGCTGCCTCTACGCAGTGTCTGCGTCACAACTTAGTTTCCCTTCTACCTCTGCGTTGGTTTCACTGCTGGCTGAAAACTGAGCCTCCAAAAAATCTCTCTGGGGTCTGACACTGGCCCTGCACTGTCTCCTTTGCAGGAAAACGATTCGCCCTCTGGCTCTGCGTAGTGACTGCGTAGGCACTGTGTCACTGGCTTTGCGCTGAAGTTGTGGCTCTCTCTGTCTCTGTTGATATGTAATATTCGGCTCAGGAAACCTTCCAACCAGAAATACTTCCCCTCACTACAATCAAGGACCACTTAGATTTGATGTTTGTCTGAGCACTTGCTCCATCAGAAAAATTTGATCTCTAGACCCTCTGTGCCTCCAAAATGTATTTTTCCAAATGATCATTCAAGTCCTTCTTATAATATTCTCGTTGAGGATTCAACGACCTATATTAGATCTCTAATCAATGGCTAAGATTAAATTTTGACTTGATACACTTATTCTAGATCATTCTCACTCATATTCTATTAATACACTTTAATTATTTTATTTTCCTAATTTTTGACTTAGGGTACCTTTTAAAATAATTAATTATTTCTATAGAATACAATCCGAGTGGAATTTCACCAAACACTTTTAGGGTTATTTAGAATACATGTGTCTAAGTCTATCCACAAAATTTGAGACTTAGATCACATCCGATGCTACCCCAAATCAACAATTTTATCATAAATAGGTCCCAAAAGATGAGGCAGATAATGAAGTTTATGAAATGTGAAGAGTTTTTTGTTACATAAGGTAGTGTCACATAATTTTTGTCCTCCCATGAAAAGATTCCATCTAATGGATAATAAAATGTATCGACATTAAATACATGACAATTCTATATAGTAATGGAAATTCTATAGCAACGTACATATATCCTCGCATTGTTGAATATTACAAATTATCGAGCTAACAGGTGGCACATACAAAAAAGTAGTTTGAAGGTTCTTCCTTATCTAGAAATGATATCAAAAAGACTTGGTGGAAAGAACTTAGCAAATTATGACACAAAATAAATGGGATATATAATACCAAGCTATTGAGAAAGTTTTACCAGATGGTAGTGGTTATGTGTTGTTGGTTGGATGGAAATGTAGATGTGGAAATATTTGAGGAGACTTGGGTACCATTGATATACACTTGCAGTCAAGAGGGAAGCATATTCAATTGGGAAAATATTCTAGCAATCTCCTCCAAACAGGGGTAAAACAAGTTCAAAATAAACGTGAAGGAAAAAATCCTGAGTTCTACATGGCATCATACTTGCTAGATGTCATATGCTCGAGGTGGAGGTTTGAGGTATTAGAATGGAGATGGACTTTGGCTCCAAAAATACCGCCAAACCATATCTATTTCCAAAACTTATATGATGTCAATTACAGGGAAATGTACCAAAAAGTAACTGAAGGATTCATCTCACCCTTGTATCACATTCTCTTCGATGTTGAATCACCCTATGTGTTTGACCGAGCAAGGGAGGCACTCCATGATATCATTGATTGGTTTACACTAGAATACTCTACCTACATTAGAGTATTCAGAGCCTATATGTCTCCATTTCATGATGTCATCCAAAGGAAAATATGTCAGGAAAATAAATATACCATGAAGAGAGAAAGGGTGAAAGAGGCAGCAAAGAAAGAGAGATAGAAAATGTTGAAAGTAAAGAAAGAAGCCAAGAAGGAGTAGGAGAAAAGGAAGAAATTGGAAGAAAGTAGAAAACAAGTATAGGAAGAGAGGAAGAAGAAAGAATAAGAAAATAAGAGGTCAGAGGAAGAAAAAAGAAAACAATAAGAGGAAGCCAAATAACAAGAAGGAAAAATACTAGCAAAAGAGACAACGAACAAACAAGGTCAAGAAGAAATCATACAAAAGGAATAGGTTGAGAAGGAATCTTAAGTCATAATGACCAACATGGATTTTTAGCCTACTGCCCCAATTTCCATTCCACTCATCGAAGAACATTTTCCACTCAGAGAGATAGGAATGTCAACCAGTGAAGAGAATCAAGTTTTAGACCTTGCAAGCTTTAGGTTTTATCATGGCTCAATTAGAATTGTTCAAGAGAGGTGCAGGTGCTTAGGCCAAGAACTAGCAGATAAAATCTCAATGACTATTGAAATAGATATACTATTAGATACTATGGGAAATCCTTTACAAACCACTTTATCAATATTATCCTTCTCCATCGATACATAATGAAATATCAAGAATTTTCTAAACAAGATCAAAGAACCAAAGAAGAATATAGCCAACTCACAATTGGAGAATCAAAGGCTTTGAGAGAATAAAACTTATCAACCTAAATTTCCCATGAAGTTGATTTCCAAGAAGAAACACTAGAAGAAAGAAAAGTGCTAGAAGACATCATGAAATGGTTGTACAAAGATTTTATCATGCTTCAAAAGGTAGCCTCCTCACTCATGGCCACTCCAAATGATATCAAATAAAAGGTCACATTGTTAAGGGAAACTTTGGCTATTCTAGACATAATGTGTAAATGGGATACAAAGTACCCAAATGCCCCAGTTTATTTACCATGTAAGGATGAGATGGCCAAGGAAAGGGCTAGGGCAGAAATCAGGTTGATCATCCAATTCTATGACAAACTGGTTGAAAGATGTAGTCAAGATAATGGGAAATTATCAAAAAATTCATAGCATGATAAAAATTGTTATATATGTCATAAAATAGTTTCCATAGGAGCACGTGAGGAAGTAATACCAAAGAAAGACATCTAGCAAGAAATTTGGGAATGATAGATGCAAGAAAGTTGGCTATCAACCAAAATGATCTCAAGCCCACCAAGAAAGGTATCATGGAACACGTGTAAAGCCAAAAAAGTTGAATACAATGCTCATCATGTTATTCCATTATGTAGGAGAAAATATGAAAATAATAGTGTTCAGTTCTTTTGAATGTGAAATTTCCTAAGAGATCCTAGTATCGAGCAAATTATATCCATATCTACCAATTACAAATAATGGCACACTTACCTAACTCAAGAATTTCAATTTCAAACCGTACCTTTGGCCATTTTGGAATTAGTGCCATGAAAGATGTTTATTTTATTATTTTGAATTTTCATGTAATTATGTAAATAAAGTAGAATTAGAATTAAAAGTGACATAGAAATTAGATGTAAAAGAAGTTGAAAAGTCACGAAGGACGTTGAAAGTCATGAGGGTATTCGAAAAATCATGGGAGGTGAAAGGTCACCTAGCTTTCTATACATATACCCTCATGGCTAGTTATAAAGGATTTTTAATTTTGGGCTCCTTATAGCACTTCGAGAGGGAGATCAAGTGACAATTTTTCATTCCCACTATTAGGTATGTTAGATACTTTGTGTAATAGTGTGTGGGATATTTCAGCACCAATATTGAGAAATTATTTTGGGCCAAGGAAAAGATTTCTTTCACATGTTGTTGAATGTTGTAAGACTATTCTTGTGGCTATTTAATGGTATGTTATTGCTGCTCTTGTGTTTAAAATTAATGAACTATTTTGTTAATTGGAAACTTATTTATTACTTGAAATTGTTTTATGATTTATATATATGCTTTCATGATGGTTATTAATTGCAAACTAATTTACTATTGGTAAATTGTATACCCATTTATTCATGCATCTTGATTCATTTTTTTATCACTCTTTATTTGAGGTTCGTGTCCACTTTCAAATATATTGTAATATTTTTTTTATTCATTGCTAATGGTAATTCCATATGTTGTTCTAACATTTTATTTCATCAGAAGTCATATTTGGGTTTCCTTTATTCTTGCTCACTCCATCCAAAATCTAATTCTCACTTGAACATGATATGGCAGTTGGAACAACAAACTAGATGTGACTCTTATCCCAAATGATGTGAGGTCTAATTGGGAATTCATACTAGGGAGATCCCCTTGCAACCATTGGTGGTGTATTTCACCCCATCAACAACACCAATATATAAATTTCATATTCAACCTATAATCAATTTAGAATCGAGGATATATCACACATGAGCATGGTGTGCATGTGGATCTAGCTAAGATCAAATTCAATAGTGATTGGCTCACCATAAAAACACTAAAAAAGGTTTTCAATTTCTTGTCCTTGCAAGATTCTACCATAGGTTCATGTTGGTCTTCTCTCATATCACTTTTCCCCTAAGATAAGTGTAAAAGGTTGAAGCCAAATTCGATTTTGTTTAGGATGAGTCACAAGAAAAAGAATTTGAGGGTATAATATTCTACCTATATTTGGTACTAATCCTTTTTCTTTGATCTGAAAGGAATGTATTAGTTTGTTGTGCAAAGTGTCTTTTCAGTTACAAAACATGTACATATTTGTCTCCATTTGTTTTCTTAAGGATTGAGGAATTTAACCATGAAACATAGATGAAATTGTGAATTTTAAGCATGTAAATAAGCCTAAATAACACTAAATAGAAGTGTATAATAGAGAAATAAAACCACACATAATATTTACACAACAGGCATGATGAAGCAGTTCACCCCTCTTAGGCTACATCTGCTAGTCCAGCTCCCAATGGCCTGTCCATCTTTCATTATGCTCAAAATTTTGCAAATACATGTGAGTACAAGCCTCTAATGGTTGTTTTCTCTGCACCAATGGTTCCAGAATGCTCCAATTAGTCTAGGTATACTCTTTCTTCACCCAAATTGGATGAACATTGACCTAGCTAGGCTTTTTCCCAATGTCCCCTACAAAACCTCCATTAAAACTGGAGGACTGTAGTTTAACTGCAGTTAAAATAGTGAAATTCGCTGAATTTAAAGGTGCACTAAAAATCCCGCCAAGTTCTAACCGTCACATTTAATTGAATGGTTAAGGGCAAGGGTGGCCACATTCCGACCCCCCCCCCCTAAACCTCACGGTTAGGGTAACTTCCGCATTAAACACTTGGAGCGGAACTTGGTGTAGTGATGGAGTTCCACTAACTGTTGCCACTTCCGTCAGATTGTGCGCATGTGACAAGGATTTGGAGCTGCCGGATGTTACGGTTCTGAAACCCATTGGTTAGCAATTTATGTCATTGTTTAAGTTTTGTAGCATGTGATAATTTTGTTGATAGTCGTCGAAGGTTTACGATTATGGAACTGTTAGATGGTGTTATATGCCACGGTTATAACATATATACCATGTGACCAAAAAAAATGGGGCCACCGGTGGGTTGGACCGCCGGCGGTCCCCCTCCCCCCCAACTTGCATTTCAATACAACATATAATGCGGTGGAGCACTTATAGGGTAAGAAACAAATGATAGCGGAGTTGGTGGAAGACTATGCGGGCGCGCCGGAGGTCATGGGGTCGAACCCCCTAGACCCCAACCAAAATTTTACTGAACCGTATAGGGGATACGTGGCAGTCTCAGGGCTGTACATGTGTCACCCAACCATTGTCTCATCAAATCAAACGTACAACCAAATCCGACGATCAAGAATGTGCCACGTGGCGAAACATCATTTGTTTAGAGAAAACAAAATATTCCTAGAATATTCCACTTTTGCTAACTGTACACTTGCATGATGACTGGTCTCCCAGTCAAACCTGTCACAATTTAGCTGTTTGGGAAAACTATTAGAACGTGATATCTCCCTCATATGACATTGGTTTTTTTAATCGTTCATTCCGCCAAAATCAAAATGACGAGATCTACCCGGTCGCTCAGGTTCAGTACAGTTTCGAGCACTTTCAATTTTTAGCAATATTCATGAACTCCTGATCACACTTCCCCATTGGGAAGCTTTTGGACCCCAAAATCTCTCTGGATTATTGATTATGAAGATGAGGACACTGTGTCCTCGCTTTTGAGTCTTCCAGTCTTTTTCCATTGAAATTTTCCTAATTTCATTAATTGGAGATTTTCATGAAAAGACAAGTTTTTCCTTGATTGCTGCACATTTTCTGAATTTGCAGAATAGCAATCTAATTTTTCAGTAAACATCTTGTTTCTACATTGGTCAATAATCAAAGGAAACTTGGAATATTTCTCACCTTGCACTCTGTCATTATGGCGATTTTTAGCTACTTTTGCCTTGAACTTGTATTGCCTCTTGACCAAGTTTCTTCGCCATTGTACTGTGTCTTTTGGAAACCAGTAATGAACATTCGTGAAACCTGTGCCTTTTTTTCCAAGCTACTTTTTCCTTTCTTTGACCTTTGCAACCTATTGTACTGACACCTTGTTTTCAACACCGTTCAACACCAATGTTGATTGCTGCAACTGCTTGTCACCTTCTTTCAAAGACAACCTGTTTTCAATATGAAACAACTCATTACATATATTAGCATTTTTTTGAAAAGTATGATGCAAAACATCTCTTTGTTTTATCATCATCAATGTCAAGTTTTGGCTTTCATTGACTAGCCTCTTCATTTTCCCTGCATTAACTAAAGAAGTATCCAGTTTCTTGTGATGAGCTCTCAAAATATACTCCTTGCCATCTTTGAATAAATGGTATTTGTTCTCATGGCGATGGAAGATTTATTTCCTATCATACAAGTAAGGACTTCCCAACACCATACCTGTTATGTCAAGCCGAACCACATCTAATTCAACTATGTCAATGAAATGTGTAGTTATTGCAAACCGCAGTATGGACTTCTTTGAAACCTGTAAATTTGCATCCCTACAAATTCAATCAAGTGGATATGGTTTTGGATGTGGAATGGCCTCAAGATTAAGTTTATTGACCAAGTCTTCAGAGATTAAATTTGATTGTGACCCACTGTCAAACAATGTGTCAATATTGGTATGTTTGGATATGACCCTCACATGAAACATTTCAATTCTCTCTTCTTCATTTGGAGCTTGTATGTAACAGTTTGATGTACTAGTACTGGGTTTAGTTTCAATTTGTTTCCCCTTCATGTTCTTTAGTCCCATGGCTATAATTTTTGTTTCATCTCCTAAATTTGACCGTAATTCTTTTTCATCTATAGCAACAGTTATTCCTTTCTCTTTGGCTTTCAAGATATCTGGTTTTAATTCTGGATGAAGTTTCCAATGATGGTCTTCATCATGGCCAATTTTTGAATAGTTTTTGAAAAAGAATTTTCCCTTCTCTTCCCTGATATTTGCATACCTCTTTTTCTTCCATTTTCCTTTAAACTCATTTTCCTCATTGTCATCTATGTTTTGTTTTCCCCTTGCCTCCAAGTGTGTGGCTTGTACACAAACTTCATCTAGACTTGTAGGGTTAAACATGAGGATAGTATGTCTTAGGTAGCTATGTAAGCCTCCTATGTACTTGAGCAAAGTATCTTGGATCTAAAAATATACCCCTAATAAGAGAGCTCTTCTCCTAAATTCTTGTGTGTAAACTTGTACATTTTTTCCTTTCCATTGTTTAAAATTTTTCCAGTCCATTATGGCTTTTTGCATGTGAGCTAATGGATAAAACTGTTGTTTTATTGCAGAAATGAAATCAATCCATGATAGAATAATCTTACCATGCTTCTTGATCTCCTCCTTTGTCTTGGCTTCCCACCAAACAAGTGTTGCACCTTCCATTCTCAATGAAGCTAAATGGATTTTGGTATAATCATCATGAAAGTTTTGGGTTCTCAAATAGACCTTCAATTGTATAATCCAATTATCAAGCTTTTCTGCATTGAATTCACCATCAAACATTGGCAATTCATACTTAACATTAAGTTTTAGAAAAGGACTATTATCAATGTTCTTTGACTTGTGTGGCTAATGTACTAAAGATGAAGTAGAGGATGATGACGATGATGAGGAGGGTGAGGATGGTGACTTTCCATTCTCTCCATTTCCTCCATTTCCCTTCTTTGACTTATCTTCATCATTGTGACCTCCTAATGATCCTTGTCCTTCCTTGTGAGTTTTGGACCTTTCTTCTTCTAGTTTCTCATTCCTTTCTTGATAAAGGATTCTAACCATCTTAGTCAAGTCAACAAATGATTTTCTGTACACTCTTTCTTCCTCTTTGGGATCCATCTCTCCATGGATTTCTCCTTCTCTTGGAGGCATGCTTAATGTTTCTTCTGCTTCTTTTGGAGGTGAACTAGGTGGTGGAGAATGTGGAAATCTTGCCCTCCTTTGTTGTGGCTCACTTTGAGACCCTCTTGCTTCCACCAATTTTCCTTCTCCTCTCTTAAGCTTGAGCCTAGTAAGCATGTGAAAACTTACAAACGGTTAAACAAATATTTGAACACAACAACACCAGAGAATAAAATCTAGCTCTGATACCAACCTGATCTGAAAGGATTGTATTAGTTTGATGTGCTAAGTGTCTTTTCAGTTACAAAACATGTACATATTTGTCTCCATTTTTTTGCATAAGGATTGAGAAATTTAACCATGAAACATAGATGAAATTGTGAATTTTAAGCATGTAAATAAGCCTAAATAACATTTAACAAAAATGTATAACAGAGAAATAAAACCACACATAAGATTTACATAGTAGGAATGATGAAGTAGTTCACCCCTCCAGGGCTACATCTGTTGGTCCAACTCCCAATGGCATGTCCATCTTTCATTATGCTCAAAATTTTGCAAATACATGTGTTTAAAAGCCTCCAATGGTTGTTTTATCTGCACCAATGGCTCGAGAATGCTCCAATTAGTCTAGGTATACTCTTGTTTTTGTTGGAAATATTGTCATTGATGGCAAAGGAGACAACATAGAAGCAGAGAGATAGCAAAAGAAGACTGACAAGGAGAACATTAGACATGAAGAAAGGAAAAGAGAGATAGCAAAAGAGGCAGCAAAGATGTAGAGAGGTAGCAGAGAGGCGGCAGAGACCTGCATAGAGCTAGAGAAATCTGAAGAGGATGCAAAGGGTCGAGCAGCTGTGAAGAGGGCCATTTGAAGAAGCAACTCAGCAAAGATAGGGCCATTTGAAGAAGCAACTCAGCAGAGACAGGGCCATTTGAAGAAGCAGGGCAGCAAAAAGAAGCAGCTCAGACACCAAGAAGAAGCAAAGACAAGGCTTTTGTATCTGATTTTATATATTGGATCCATAACTCTGTTCAGAACCCTATTTAATTAAATATAGAACTGATGGTATAAAGATGAGATTGGAGCCATAACTCTGTTCAGAACCCTATTTAATTAAATGTAGAACTGATGGTATAAATATGTAACCAAAATTATGGAAAGCTATGGTGAAACTACGATATGAAAACAAAAGGGTGAATAAGAAGAGCGAGGGCGGAAGTTATACATATATGGTAAAGGCGCAGCTAGAAGAGTAATCCGACTAGTTCTGCAGATGAGGATTAACCTTGGTTAACAAAACGTGAGCTAAGTTGAATGAGGTATGAAATGTTAATGTGGCAGGGGTTGACAAATGAAGAAATGTTGTGGTGAAAGGCAAGACTGAGCTGGTTAATAAAACGAAGTTGGAGGCGGAAGTTACAAAGAAATATGATGAATTGTCGAGCAGTTCACTGTGTAGGACGAACGCCGTGTTAATATTTGGGTGAATTAAAAGTTAACATATGAAAAGGTGAAACTGAAATAAAATGGAAAGAAGCGGAACCTTGAGGAGACGGAACCGTGACAGAACAGTAAAGGCGGTTCGAAAATCAAAACTAGTGGTATTCACATTTTTTAAAAGTGGTAATTGGAATCGCTCAAAAAAACACGATTCCATAGAGTGATGGATGCATGGCAAAGGCGGTATAAGTGAAACCACTTTTATCGCGCAATTTCAATGTGTTAAATTTCGGATGGAGAAAAAATGCGATATGCATTTATGTCTGTTGGATCATCGGTGTTGGTGCGACGAGGTGTCAACCATTGGATGTGAGCAGGAGTTAACCACTGGGCCCCAGTTCATCGCGTGGATTTGGAGAGATAGACTCCGTGCAAGTGGAGCGCGTGATTATCGTTGGATTATTGTATGGTAGCGCGATAGCATTACAGCCGTTGGATGGCGCAATGGTTTATGAAGGTATGTTATAATGCATTCTGGGCCCGAGTGTTAATGGAAGTTCGGGAGTTTACATATGAGTTAATAGAAATTTGAATATTAATTCAATTTATTTCAAGAAGGGTTATAAATCCGTGGTTCATTATATAAAGGCGCTAAATGTTAATATCAAAGATAAACTGTATCTATGTGGGCCCAAGAGAAAGACAAAGGTTAAAGGTGCATTGGACTTTTGGCTTGAATAAAAGTCGAAGTATTGTGGGCCCCATTTTTCTTATATATATATTAAAGTCTGGGTTTTAATCAAAGTTGAGATATTCATTGATGCATTCATAAAGCAGGGTTCAATATAGCTTATTGACCATTGGAGTCAACTTATAAAAGAGTTATACGCCGAGTCTTATGTATATATGGCTAGTTTGATATTTGGGCGAAGATTTAGTGTTGGTTTAACATATGCCAGAACCATTACACAATATACTTTGATATGCATATGAATAGAGTTGTGGGCCCACAAGTCCCTATTGATATGTGCATTTGTGCATTGATTTAACAAATTCGTGGGCATATATTTGATGGTTGATATGTTGTGGCTCATCATATAATGAGTCTATCAATAAAGTTCAGACGTTGAATGGAAACTCACACAAAAATGAGGGCCGAGACCTGCATTGAAGGATAGCAAAGGCGAACATTATATTCATGAAATGGACTTGACTATGGTTTTAACCATATATCATTAAAAGCAGCTTCCGTATATAAATACCTATGTTATTTGATTGTTGGGTTCTGTCCATAGTGTTAAGAACAGAAAGGTTACTTCCGCAATGATTTATGAAATGAGCTTCTGCAATGAACAGAAATTTCCCAGATCGGAATTTGTATAGAGCACATTAATGGGAATGCATTTTTACATGCACAAGAATGAAAATGTGGGCTTGAAAAGTGTACATACACAGAAAATGCAGGAGAATATGCAGAACAGTTACATTACAACAGCAGAAAATACAAACTAACAGAGAGCCAAAACTGAATGGATTGAACTGAAATTATTATTGTAACTGAAAATGTAAATGTTTTAATTGTTTTTATATTGTTTGTGATGCAACAGAAAGTCTCTAGAGGAAAATAAATATCCCACTATAATATTGAAATTTATACATGTTGTTATATTCCTCTGAATGAGCTGGGATAAAGAAATGAGAAGGCAGAAGTCAAAGAGTCATGGTTGTTCACTTTGAATTCCTTGTGGAATACAAACAGTCATGTGATGAACTCTATAAATGATATCACATTGATATGCATAGTGAGGTTAGAGAATGCAGAATTGAGGCAGAGAAGATAAGAAGAAGGAGGAGCATAAAGAGATGCTGTGAAAAGTCAGAGATGATATAAGACAGATAAGAAAGCTGGAGGACAGCAGTGAAGAAGGTACAGAACAAAGCTAATATCCAAGGTAAATCAACAAGTGTTTTCTTTTGAAAGAGTGAGGAAGTTGGATATTCCCTATCAAGTTGTAGCTTGATAGATGTCAGTTGTAGCTGACTGAGGTAGGAGCCTCCTCTAGTATGTAACCTGCAAAAAATAGAGGAAGTTGGTACTTCCATATCAAGTTGTAGCTTGATAGAAGTCAGTTGTAGCTGGCTGCGGTTGGAGCCTCCTGTAGGTTGGTGCCTGCAGAAAATTGATGGGATTTGGAGCTTCCTTGCAAGTTGTAGCTTGCAAAATTGAGGTAGGAGCCTCTTGTGGGTTGGAGCCTACAGAAAATCAGTGGTGGGAGGGAGTTGGAGCTTGCCTTTACATCAAAACAATAATAAGATGTGGTTTTCTCCCTTATCTGTTTCCACTAATATCTGTTGTCCATGTGCATGATGATTATGTGTTGATACTCTGTATTTATTCTGCTTAATACCTGCTGCTCATTTATTAAGATTGTTGTTCCATTGTATATAAAGAAGAAAGATTATATTTCCATTGAAAAGAAAGTATAATAATAACATGATTACATTAAACTGATTCACCCCCCCCCCCTCTTATTTTAACCAAGGGTCCAACAATTAGTATCAGAGCCGGTTCCTTCTGTATCAGTTTAACAACTAAAAGGAGATCCTAGGTCCCCAGGATGGCTTTTCAATAAGGATGCTCAACCAATAAAGTCCCCTTTTTCACCGGTGCAAATTATGCCTTCTGGAAAATCAGAATGAGGACATACATAATGTATCTAGGAATAGAAGTTTGGGTTGTTGTGTAATTTGGATATGCCCCAAAGGCGACTGACTCTGAGAAAGAAGCCAAACAAGATTTTGTAGCAAATGCAAAGGCCATGAATGCAATCTTAAATGGACTGTGTGAGGCAGAATTTATTAAAGTAATGCACAACAAGACTGCCAAAGAAATATGGGATACACTAGAAAACATCCATGTGAGGGAGGAATCCTTTAAGACAGAGAAGAAGAAAGAAGAAAAGGAAGATATATGCTCTTTCTCTAATGAAGAAGAGGCCAAATTTATCAGGAAATTGGATAGAGGCTCAGGTAAATATAAAGGTAAACTTCCATTTAAATGCTTTAACTGTGGAAGAGTTGGACACTATGCTGCTAAGTGTCCTCATAAGAAAACAAAGAATCAGACTCAAGAATCAGAGAAAACCATATCAAAGAACTGGCAGAAAGGGAAGAGATTCAATAGAAATTCTTTCTATGCTCAGCAAGACAGCAGTGCATCTGAAGACTCAGATGAATCCTAAAGTGAAGAAGGAACCTCTAAATTTATATTTATGGCTATATAAGAGCTTGAAGGATTCCTTCTAGAAGATGAGGAATAAGGTGAAGTTGATCTTGAGGGGAAGCTAAGAAGTTCCCTGGAGGAAATTGACAGACTCAAACTAAAGTGCAGAAAACAGAAAGACATTCTCCTCAAATATGTAAGAGAAGAACAAAATTTAGAAGTCCTCATTCAGTTGAAAGTAGAGCTTGAATAAGCCAAGAAGGTAGAAGACATTTTACTTAAGCAAATTAAGGATAAAATTCAGGAACAAGAGAAATTGGAAGAAGAAGTAGTATGCTTGAGGAAGAAATTAGAAAAAGCCCAAAGGAAAGTGTCAATAAACACTCCTCAAATGACAAGCTCTGATAAGTTGAATGAAATTCTAGATGCTCAAATATCTCCTCTAATAAAAACTGGGATAGGCTATGAAGGAGAATCAAGCAAAGGCAAAGAAAAGGAAAACAAAAATATCATTTTTGTAAAAGTTGATAAGGATAATGAAGCAGCTCAGAAGGTTCCTACAGAAGAAGAAACCTGCAATGAAATAAACAGAAACCAGAAGAAACCTCAAATGACAAAGAATGAAACAAATAAACAGTCAACTGAAAAAGGCTCATATACTCCTGAATATGTAAAATTTGGAAGCCATCAAAGGAGATTCCTCCCCCCTATGAAAAATGTCACTTGTTATGCCTGCCACAAACTGGGACATATTGCTACATACTGTCATACAAGGAGAATCGATTCAAACCAGCAAAGGATGCAAACAGTGAAAATACTACCTCAAGCAAACAAATGAAGAAGACAACCCTTCATCAGGTATGCAAATTTTTTTTATGGATACTATTTTTACTGTAAGGAATTTGGCCATAAAATCATAGAATGCAGAACATATGGACAAAGACTGATGTTCAAAACCTCAAGAAGGTTTATGAATCATGGAGAGTTTACTCGTATTCATAATTCTTCTAAAAATATGATCAAATTCTGTGTATGCCGTAAAATTGGACATATGTCTTCCAAATGTCCTCTCAGAGAATGTGGTCCATCATCTCAGAAAAGGTACCAAACAAAAGTATGCATGTAGTGGAAAAAGAAGGTGAATAAATGTGACCTGGCTCTAATAGCTCAAGACCTAAAAAGCCAATGGTATTTGGACAGTGGATGCTCAAAGCATATGACTGGAGATAGAAGCAAGTTTATAACCTTTGATGAAAAGAAATCTGGAAATGTTACTTTTGGAAATGATAAAGCAGGGAAAATAAAAGGAAAAGGCTCAGTCAGTCTCGATAATGGCAAAGGAAAGGCCCAAGATGTACTATTTGTGGATGGGCTGAAAGAAAATCTTTTGAGTGTCATTCAAATGTGTGATAAAGGCTGTGAAGTTCTTTTTAGAGCACAAGACTGTGAAGTAAGATCAAGCACCACAGGAAAGACCCTGATCAAAGGTGTTCGAATAGAAAGTAATGTCTACATAGTGAAAGAAGAGAATGAAGCATGCCACCTTAGCAAACTTGAGGAGTCATGGTTATGGCATAGAAGATTGGGACACCTAAACTTCGATCATATCATAAGTCTAAGCAAGAAGAATGCAGTCAGAGCTATGCCAGTCATAAAGAAGCCTTCAGATACCATATGTAAATCCTGTCAACTAGGTAAGCAAACCCGCACATCCTTCAAGACCAAAGAGAAACTATCTACAAGCAAACCTCTTTAGCTTGTTCACATGGACCTGTGTGGACCTTCAAGAACTAAAAAACCAAGTGGAGAATCCTATTTCATGCTGATAATAGATGATTTTTCCAGAATGACATCGGTTGCATTTCTCAAATATAAATCGGAAGCACTTGAGAAATTCAAGATATTCAAGGCATTGGCAGAAAATCAAACAGGATGCAAGCTAAAGTACATCAGATCAGACAAAGGAGGTGAATTCACAGACTATGATTTTGTAGACCTATGCAATGAGCATGGGATAAAACAACAGTTTACAATTGCAGGTACACCTCAACAGAATGGAGTGGCAGAGAGACAAAACAGGTCAGTACAACAGATTTCCAGAGCTATGATGAAAAAAAGTAACATTCCCCAAACCTTCTGGGCAGAATAAGTACACATAGTTGTTCACATTCTTAACAAAGCTCATCTAAGACCAAACTGTGACAAGACTCCTTATGAACTATGGCATGGTAAACCAGCATCAATCAAGCACTTTAGAGTCTTTGGAAGCAAGTGTTTCATAAAAAATAATGATGAAAATTTGGGAAAGTTTGATGCAAGAGCAGATGAAGGAATATTTCTAGGATATGCATCCAAGAGCAAGGGTTACAGGTGCTACAACAGAACACTACATAAAATTGTGGAAAACATTGATGTAAGATTTGATGAAGATCTACCAAACAAAACAAGAAGTACAAGTTGCTGCAAACCTCCAGAATATCATGAATAAGAGAACCAAGATGATGATGAAATAAGAAAGACAACAGAAGATACTAAATTGAACTCAAAAGGTCCCTCAAGACACACTCAAAAGAATCATCCAAAATATCAAATCATTGGGGACAAGAGTGTGGGAGTCCAGACAAGAAGACAGCTAGCTGAACAAACAGAAGAAGTATACCTGGCTATGTTATCCCAAATAGAGCCAAAGAAGTTTGAATAAGCCAGCAAAGACAAATATTGGGTGAAAGCTAAGAATGAAGAACTAGACCAGATTAAGAAGAATAATACATGGGAGTTAATACCAAGACCCACAGGGAAAAATGTCATAGGCTCAAAATGGGTATTCAAGAATAAAATGAATGAACAAGGACAGGTAATCAGAAATAAAGCCAGACTTGTATGTAAGGGATATTCACAAATTGAAGGTCTTGATTATGATGAAACCTTTGCCCCTGTAGCTAAAATGGAAGTAATCAGAATGTTTTTGGCCTTTGCATGTTATCATGATTTCAAGGTATATCAAATGGATGTGAAGTTTTCCTTCCTGAATGGAGATTTAGAGGAAGAAGTCTACATGGAACAACCCGAAGGATTCTCCTTAACAGATAAACCAGACTATGTGTGAAAATTAAAGAAAGCCTTAAATGGGTTGAAACAAGCTCCTCGAGCAAGGTATTCGAGGCTGGAAAAATACTTGCAAAAACAAGGGTTCAATAAAGAAGGAGTAGACATCAATTTGTACATAAAGGCTCATTAAAATGAACTCTTAATTGTAGTAGTGTATGTAGATGACATCATGTTTGGAAGCAACAAAGATGAGTTAGCAAAAGGGTTTGCTAAAGAAATGAAATCAAAATTTGAGATGTCTATGATTGGAGAGCTCACCTTCTATTTAGGACTTCAAATTCAACAAAAGAACGCAGGCACATTCATCTCACAAGAAAAATACTTAAGAGAGATGCTGAAAAGGTTCAAAATGGAATACTGCAAACCTGTGTCAACTCCCATGATCACTGGATGCAAACTTCATGCAGATGATGGATCAACAGATGTAGATCAAAAACTTTACGGATCCATGGTTGGAAGTCTGCTATACCTAACAGCTTCTAGACCAGACATTGTGCTGGCTGTAGGACTTGTGGCAAGATATCAAGCAAGACCAAAACAAAATCACTTACTAGCAATCAAGAGAATATTCAGATATCTACAAGGAACTGCACAACATGGGCTATGGTATCCAAAAGGCAAAAACTTCACTTTGACAGCAAATACAGATGCAGATTGGGCCAACTGTGTGGATGACAGGAAAAGCACAAGTGGAGGAGCATTCTATTTGGGAAAAATTATGGTGGCATGGCTAAGCAAGAAGTAAACTTCCATCTCTCTATCTATAGCGGAAGCAGAATACATAGCAGCAGCAGCTTGTTGCACACAAGTAATGTGGATGAAACAAACTCTCCAGGACATGAAGGTAAGCATTGATGAACCTATTTCTATCAAATGTGACAATACAAGTGCAATAAGTATATCAAAAAATATTGTACTTCATTAAAAAACAAAGCACATCCCAATCAAGTACCATTTCCTCAGAGAAAAAGTAGCACAGAAAGTAGTGAAGCTGGAATATGTACCAACAAAGGAACAAACAACAGACATATTCACAAAACCTCTCACTAAAGAACCTTTCAAATATCTGAGAGACAAACTAGGGGTAGTATCTGTAGATGTTACTCTCTGACATGAAAAGAAAGCACCATTCCAGGGGGAGATCAGTCAACAAGTTATCACAAAAGAGCCAAAACTAGTGAGCAGTGCATGGAACAGGTCCTCAAGATCAGATTTTTTATAGACAACAGTTGGAAACCACACCAGGAAATGGGCAACCCCTTTACCATTGAAGTCAAAGGGGGAGGAAAATCAAGCATCAGAAGAAAGGGTATACTAAAAGGCAAGCAAAGGAAGTGTATTGCCATCAATGCCAAAGGGGGAGACTGTTGGAAATATTGTCATTGATGGCAAAGGAGACAGCATAGAAGCAAAGAGATAGCAAAAGAAGACTGACAAGGATAAAATTAGACATGAAGAAAGGAAAAGAGAGATTGCAAAAGAGGCAGCTAAGATGTAGAGAGGTAGTAGAGAGGCACGAGAGACCTGCATAGAGCTAGATAGATCTGAAGAGGATGCAGAGGGTCGAGCAACTGTGAAGAGGGCCATTTGAAGAAGTAGCTCAGCAGAGACAAGGCCATTTGAAGAAGCAACTTAGCAGAGACAAGGCCATTTGAAGAAGCAGGGTAGCAAAAAGAAGCAGCTCAGACACCAGGAAGAAGCAGAGATAGGGCTTTTGTATCTGATTTTATATATTGGATCCATAACTCTGTCCAGAACCCTATTTAATTAAATATAGAACCAATGGTATAAAGATGAGATTGGAGCCATAACTCTGTTCAGAACCCTATTTAATTAAATGCAGAACCGATCGTATAAAGATGTAACCAAAAATATGGAAAACTATGGCGAAACTACGATATGAAAACAAAAGGGTGAATAAGAAGAGCGAGGGCGGAAGTTATACATATATGGTAAAGGTGCTGCTGGAAGAGTAATCCGACTAGTTCTGCAGATGAGGATTAACCTTGGCTAACAAAACGTGAGCTAAGTTGAACGAGGTATGAAATTTTAATGTGGCAGGGGTTGAAAAATGAAGAAATGTAGTGGTGAAAGGCAAGACTGAGCTGGTTAATAAAACGAAGTTGGAGGCGGAAGTTACAAAGAAATATGATGAATTGTCGAGCATTTCACTATGTAGGAGGAACGTCGTGTTAATATTTGGGTGAATTAAAAGTTAACATATGAAAAGGCAAAACTGAAATAAAACGGAAAGAAGCAGAACCTTGAGGAGACGGAACCATGACGGAACAGTAAAGGTGGTTCAGAAATCAAAACCGGCGGTATTCGCGTTTTTTAAAAGTGGTAATTGGAATCTCTCAAAAAAACGCGATTCCATAGAGTGATGGACGCGTGGCAAAGGTGGTATAAGTGAAACCACTTTTATCGCATGATTTCAATGTGTTAAAGTTCGGACGGAGAAAAAATGCAATATGCGTTTATGTCTGTTGGATCATCGGTGTTTGTGCGACGAGGCATCAACCGTTGGATGTGAGCGGGAGTTAACCACTGGGCCCCAGTTCATTGCATGGATTTGGAGAGATAGACTCCGTGCAAGTGGAGCGCGTGACTACCGTTGGATTATTGTATGGTAGCGCAACAGCGTTACAGCCGTTGGATGGCGTAATGGTTTATGAAGGTATGTTATAATGCATTGTGGGCCCAGGTGTTAATGGAAGTTCAGGAGTTTACATCTGAGTTAATAGAAATTTGAATATTAATTCAATTTATTTCAAG
Source organism: Pinus albicaulis (assembly GCA_034641835.2). Classification (NCBI taxonomy): domain Eukaryota; kingdom Viridiplantae; phylum Streptophyta; class Pinopsida; order Pinales; family Pinaceae; genus Pinus; species Pinus albicaulis. Next base: position 1,084,020,443 of record CM076582.1, read on the forward strand.
AAGGGTTATAAAGCCATGGTTCATTATATAAAGGCACTACATGTTAATATCAAAGATAACCTATATATATGTGGGCCCAAGAGAAATACAAAGGTTAATGGTGCGTTGGACTTTTGGCTTGAATAAAAGTCGAAGTACTGTGGGCCCCATTTTTCTTATATATATATTGAAGTCTGGGTTTTAATCAAAGTTGAGATATTGATTGATGCATTCATAAAGCAGGGTTCAATATAGCTTATTGACCATTGGAGTCAACTTATAAAAGAGTTATACGCTGAGTCTTATGTATATATGGTTTGAAATTAAAGTGCAGTGGGCCAGTTTGAAATTTGGGCGAAGATTTAGTGTTGGTTTAACATACGCCAGAACCATTACACAATATACTTTGATATGCAAATAAATAGAGTTGTGGGCCCACAAGTCCCTATTGATATGTGCATTTGTGCGTTGATTTAACAAATTCGTGGGCATATATGTGATGGTTGATATGTTGTGGCTCATCATATAATGAGTCTATCAATAAAGTTTAGACATTGAATGGAAACTCACACAAAAATGAGGGCCAAGACCTACATTGAAGGATAGCAAAGGCGAACATTATATTCATGAAATGGACTTGAATATGGTTTTAACCATAGAGAATTAAAAGCAGCTTCCGTATATAAAGACCTATGTTATTTTATTGTTGGGTTCTATCCATAGTGTTAAGAACAGAAAGGTTACTTCCGCAATGATTTATGAAATGAGCTTCCGCAATGAACAGAAATTTCCCAGATCGGAATTTGTATAGAGCACATTAATGGGAATGCATTTTTACATGCACATGAATGAAAATGTGGGCTTGACAGGTGTACATACACAGAAAATGCAGGAGAATATGTAGAACAGTTACACTACAGCAGCAGAAAAGACAAACTCACAGAGAGCCAAAAACTGAATGGATTGAACTGAAATTATTATTGTAACTGAAAATGTAAATGTTTTAATTGTTTTTATATTGTTTGTGATGCAAAGGCAAGTCTCCGGAGGAAAATAAATATCCCACTGTAATATTGAAATTTATACATATTGTTATATTCCTCTGAATGAGCCGGGATAAAGAAATGAGAAGGCAGAAGTCAAAGAGTCATGGTTGTTCACTTTGAATTCCTTGTGGAATAAAAACAGTCATGTGATGAACTCTATAAATGATATCACATTGATATGCATAGTGAGGTTAGAGAATGCAGAATTGAGGCAGAGAAGATAAGAAGAAGGAGGAGCATAAAGAGATGCTGTGAAAATTCAGAGATGATATAAGACAGATAAGAAAGCTGGAGGACAGCAATGAAGAAGGTACAGAACAAAGCTGATATCCAAGGTAAATCAGCAAGTGTTTTCTTTTGAAAGAGTGAGGAAGTTGGAGCTTCCCTATCAAGTTGTAGCTTGATAGATGTCAGAAGACAAAACTTCACGACTAGAGAGTTGAGCTTTAGTTGACATCACTTTGCTTGTTGGGGGTTTTATGATCTGTTACCCACCACTTCATGGGTGATATCCCTAAGATGATTTTTTTTTCCATGATGGACCTCAACTGGCAGCCAACAACCCCTTGTAGCCCTCAACTAGCTTTTTGTGCCATTTCTCTGCCACCTGAGCAAGCCATGCAGTCCCTCACCCATTTGTATTGATCGTATGTTTGAAGATGGGCCTCCCGAATCTAAAGGTATGTATTTTCATTTGGTAATTGAGTATTGGGTTTACTTATCATGGACACTTCTGGGCATGGATTGATGCGGGGATTTGGAGGAAAGAATGGGCTTAGTTTGTGCTCTTGTCCCCTTAATCTCTTTTGAATGTTACCCTTGGATTTAAGTCTCGTGGGATCTCCTTTACTGACCATTTGGTTCTAGGGTGGTACTACTTGGGAAACCCCAACTTTGGTTGTGTGGTGTCGCTCCCTTATCCACATATACTACTCCCCTTCCATTCACTATACCCCTTGTTAGTGTCACTATTTGCATCCTGCCATCAATGATCAAAATCCTCTTTTCATATCGTTTTAGGAGTCCCACTCAGAATTTTTTTATCATTCCATTAGGTCATGCAAAAAATTTACTCACTGATGGTAGTCCTAGTCCAAAAACATCACTCCTCAAAAATTTGTACTTGCTGGCCCAGGTCAACAAAAGTATGAGAGTGATCCAAATAATATCCCTTTACCATCTAAAAAGGATTTGCAAGCATGATCAATCTGCAAAGAAAACAAGGCAGAGTTAAAGGGTATTTTTCAAGGTTTTAAAGGTGAATTTGAACATAGCAAAGTGGGTACCAAGAACTAATTCATTCAATCCATCAAGTATAAAGGCCATTAAAACATCAAAGAGGCACTCATTTTCTCTCTAAGCCATTAATATCACACTCACCTACACTCCATCTACCGCCCCTAACCTTTTCCCAAGCCCATTCCTCTCATTTCCCTCGCCTTCCTACAAACCCTAGCCTTTTGCTACACTTTTGGCACCTTCCGAGGTTAGGGCTGTGTTTTTCCCTTTTGGACCCCTTCCCCTCACTCATTTCTAGAAATTCCACTTCCCTATACTCTCTAACATCTATCCCTATACACCAAAATTTCCCCAATAATTTAGACAACCCCCCCTAACCCCTTCATTTCCCTCCCTCTAGAAGGTAGTCCTAAATCCCCTGTTTTGCCTACACCAAACCCTAATTTCCTCTCCCACTGAGCTAGGGTTTGTTGTGGAATTAGAGGCATCTGAGCAGAGGAGGAATAAGGGATTTCATTTCATCAAAGTATGAGGCCATTCCAACTCATAAATATCATGTCTCCATCATTTTTCAAAAATTCATTCCAAGGGACAAATCATTTGCCACATATAGGGCCAGTTTTTCTTCAAACTGTGTTTCTGACAAAACATAGATGAATTTGACAAAAGAGAGAGAGTGTTTTGTCCATCATAGACCAAGGAAGAAAAATCTCCTTCAGTTTTTACACAGGTGTCATGGTTTTGGAGAAATGTCAAAAATACAGTTGCTATAAGAGGATTTCTGCACTTTTGGCGTGACCTTGGGAAAATAAATATTTATCCTAGATGGTGTGTCCAAATGACTTTCTTGATGCATCAAATGCTAACTAGACAGAAATATATTTCCAATGAGATATCCTGATCTCAATTTGGAGTTGAGGAAGGTCTCCAAAAGTTGCCTGCAAAAGCACACTTCATTTCTGAACTCTCATTTTGCACTTTTTGACTAGTCTTGGGAGAATTGCTTTATGAGAGGCTATAATTGATCATTTTTAGTGCTTGATAGGTCCATTGTGTAACCAAGAGAGAGATATTTCCAACGAACTATCATGAGCTCAATTTGGACATCGGTAAGGCCTCCACAAGTGGCCTGCAACATGGCGTTGTGCCCTTGGCACTAGCACTGCGACCTTGTTTGAGACATCTTTTGGCCAAAAGAAGACCACCACAAGATGAAAAATGAAAAATAAATTCTAGAAAACAATGTTTCTAATCTTGGTTTGGACAACTGGCAGGTGAAAAGGTGAAAAAACACACAAAAAATCAATGTTCTGCCTCCTTTTTTGCCTTGGCACTGCGCCCTTGACCAGCTGTGGGAAAATCACTTTTGGACAAGGGAAATCAACTCCATTCAGAAAACTAAAGATATATCTGGAAATCATATTGGATAGGCTTTCCAATGAGCTATCATGAGCTCAATTTGGACACCGGGAAGGCCTCCACAAGTGGCCTGCAAGTTGGGGTGCACTAGCGCTGCGCCCTTAAATGTCTGATTTTTCTTAGTTTTTACCACAATTTTGATTTTCACTTGGGAAAATGATGAATTTTACTTATGTAATTGATGGAAGTAAATGTAATTATCATGTTTTTACTGTTACCTAGGGTAAATACATTAGATGAAACTTCATGATGAGGTGTGATGAATCATTTCACTTAAGTTAGGGATGAGTCAATTTGACCACCCTATACTCTAGGTCTTCAACTCAGTTTTGGTGGAACTGCTCCTCCTCTCATGGATTCGATGGATTCGACCCTTGAGGTTGGGAGGAGTTTGTTTGAGGACTATATCATATAGTTTTTTAGTGATTTCACAGGTTGTAATCAGTTGGATGTTGGCATATTGATCAGAGACTCTATTGTAATCATTTTGGCAGGAGCTTAATAAAAGTGTTGCAATTATTTCTTCGGGATACCTGTGATATGGTTGTCTAGCATTGTTTCTTCTTATGTCTCATTATGTTTGAATGTATTGTCTTCATAATTCATTGCACTTCTATTGTATGATCACTTTCAAGTTTATAAACAGGATTCATCTCACATGCTTTGTTTTGGGAAAGTTTTCATAGTCTGTTCATATTTCTTTCAGTTTAGGAAGAATTCATCTTTCATTCTCTTCTTAGCTCCTCACCTGTCTGAATCATTCCATCCCAAGAACCCTAATGTGCTAGCCTTCCTACCTACCTTGCCCCATTGAATGGAATGTAACCCTAATCCTATTTTCCCTAACCTAGCGTCTTTTACCTAATATCCTCATCCAACAACCCAATCAAATCAAAACAAAACAAACCCTTCTGCAACTCATACCTAGCCTAAAACCATAATTTATCCAACCCTCTTGGTTATGACCTTGTGGAGAGAGCCCTCTCCGGTTTGGTAGGGCTAGATACCAAGCCAAAAGATTGGTTTGTGGTTACCTCTGTTGGGATTTTTTCTTCAGCGTTATAAATTTGGCGGAGTGATAACATACTGGCATCATTGCCGGGGAACGAAAGATCAGATATTCCCTAGGAAAGAATGACAAAGTTTAGATCTAATTGTTGATGGTGAACAGCAGTTGGACACATAGGAAGGCCGTACCATTCACTTGGCGACTCCATTGACTGAAAGATCCAGAAAATCAACACTTCATGGCCATTCCACTACATGAAAATCAATAGCTTGAAGAAATTTTGAAGATGGAATTTGTTGCAAGAAGGTATGCTCCAATGAAAAGAGATCACATTCCAGGTTTCCCAAATAAAATGCCTAAGGTAGATTGGCAAAGGAATTTGCCTATGTTTAAAGATGATGATAGGAATGATGTTTCTTTACATCTGGTTAAATTTCACATGCATACACGCAAGTTGAAGGTTGAATTTCCTGAAGATTGTCTCTTAAAGATGTTCATGGCTTCTCTTGAAGGAAAAGCATGATCTTGGTATGAAGTTTTGCCACCTGCCAGTATTTGTTCTCTTCGAGTTTTCCATTCAACATTTTATGAAGAATACAAGGAGTCCTACCCTTCTTTGTATTTGGTTAATAATGTTGTGATCATTTTGAGGTTTTCATTCAAAATCTAGAGAATTCTTATGATGATAATGAGTTCATGGATGAGGAGATCTTGGAGGCTTTGCATGACAATCCTTTTCATCACCAAAAAGAGCAAGTGTTTGCTCTCATGGAAGAAAAATATGATGTATATTGTCTTGATGTTCATAAAGACTTCCCACAGGAGACAATTCTTACAGCAGTACAACAAGTTGATCAGCCAAAGGTTAAAGAAGATATTCAACATCCTTGTGAATCTTTAGGAGGGAAAGAACACAACTACCGTTTCATCCAAAGAAAACAAAGAATACTTTCTCCTTTGTCTAAAGATGAGATAGATTAGCTCCTGAACAATCATGTTATAGCCCAAGCTAATGCAGGTTTGCAGTGTTCACATAGTCAAGAAGGTGTTAGTAAAACTTCTTCCACTTTTGAAAATGAAAATCTAAGTTTAAATGAGGACAGTCTCAAAACTAGATTTATAGAACAACATGAAGAAAGACAATATCCTTTTTCAATGTTCTTATTTGATGAAGTTTCTCCTGAACCTGATTTGCCTAAGTACTATAAATATGAAGATAATTTCGATGAGGAGTTTGATGAAACTATACAAGAAATTGTTGTGAGTAAACCAATTTATGATGATGATTTCCTGCAAGGAGATCAGCTAACAGATATTGTTTTCTTTCATGAAGATGATAACGCTGTCATGTTTAACAATCTTGAAGATTATTTTCTGTTCAAAGATCATTTAGAATATGAATAGAAGGAGAATGATTCTGAGAGAGACAGTATGCCAAAGATAGAATCAGAGTTGGCCATGCTTGAGGAATTTACAACCAATACTCAGACAATAGAAATTCATACTTCCCTATGCTCTCCTATCGATCAACAACCAAGTGTTCTTTCAGATCAGAATGAAGGGAGTACTTGTATTTTTGTTGCTGGATCTCAAGACAAGGTAATGCTTCAGGATTTTCAAGATCCTTTCGGTAGTCTTTTGCAAGCATTGGAGAAGATGAATGTTGTCTTGTTTGTCAGCATAAGACTTGGTTTCAGTTTTTATTGTGAGTTGCCTACATGTACATCATTCTGCCTACTCGAGGAAAGTGAGAGAAGAACTTCAGTAAGTAGCCATCTCCTAGATTGGTTACACTGGAAGGATCATTTCACCTAATCAGCAAATGTGCAGCAGATTAAAGTAGGTTGGTATCATTTCAGTTTGATTTTGTAATATTCCTAATTAGCGACAGCTAATTGGAATATTCGATTTTGTTCAGTTTTGCCGTCTATAGTTTATAAATAAATAAAAAGTGAGTGGATAGGGTCTAACTCACTTAAGTGGAATAAAACACCCTCCTAGTAGCACAACGTTGTGACTTAAGGGGGAGCCAAGGGGGCCAAGCACCACGTAGAGAGGGGGCCCACGTATGCTCTAGAAGCTACTGCGCAGGAGAGGATGAGCACGTGGCAAGAGAGGCAGGCTACGTTGAGGAGATGGGCCTTAGGGTTGGAGGAAGGCCAACGTTATAAAAGAGGGAGGAGCCTTCTCATTTGATTCATTCTGTTGTTGATGATATTGAGCTAGTCGTTCTGACTTCTTGAGCACGCTCACTGTTTAGCTTGTCTGCAGCACTGTTTAGTGCATTGAGCGTCTCCGGTCAGAGATCTCGCCCATAGCCCCGGAGGACTTCGAGTGCCTGCTCGGGCAAGGTTATTTCTTCAGTATTTTGAGAGAGGTTTTGGTGTTTGGGGTTGTTGCGGAGCTGGGCATTTATAGAGACTGCGCAGTCACTGGGAGAGAGGACGCAATTCATTTTGGAGGTGTTCCGGATCAGGATTTTTGCAGGAGATTGAGCCGAGATTTTAAGCAGAGGATCAGCCTTTGCCTTTGGGAGGATTTTGGTGGAGTTTGAGGCGGTGTTTCAGTCATTCTCATTTAGCCTTTGCGCAGAGCCTTGGAGGCCAGCGTAATTCCCCAAGGGGGTGTTTCTCGGTGTTTTTCGGAGGTCGGCCATTCTTGATATGGTTTCTGGGTTTTGTCAAGATTGGTGAGGAGAGGCGGATTCCAGATTTTCAGCTCATTCCGGCAAGGGGAACAGCCCCTAGTCTTCAGTTCATTCCAGCAGTAGCAACTACACGGCAGTTTTCTAGCAGCTAGGACGCAGTTCAGAGGGCAACCATTTCCTGTATATTTTGAGAGTATTTCTTCACTTGCCTTGAGCAAGATTAGGTGCCATCACTTTGATCACCTATTGTACTTCATTATATTTCTCAGATTAATAAAATGGCTTAGCATTCTCTCTCTATATATTTCTGGATGATTTGTCGTATATTGCTTCTATGTTATTATATGTTTGCTGCACTGTTATCATTATATATTTTCGGGTATTCTAGTTCTATACCACTTGGTGTGTTTATCTTACACTCTTAGACAGAGTCTGGAAGGGGCCAGGTAGCCTCCGGATTTTGTCCTCTTTTCAGAGGCGGCATATCCGGTAAATGCCCTCCCAGTCTATCTCTGGTTGGAGTTTGCCGTGTTTTAGAAATATCCCCGAAACGGGATATTACAGATTTGATTTTGTTTTTAGCAACAAGTTTCTTTCAATATTCAGTTTTATGCAAGTGTGAAGTAGAAAAGCACTGGAGTTCGAAGCCCAAAGTGAAGGCCATGGAGCTTCATTGACTTTCTGCCATTTCGAGTTTAGTTTTCAGTCAAGTAAGTAAAGTCTTGAGTCATTTTTTCTGTCAATTTCAAGACAGTTCAAAGTCAGTTTGTGTCATTTGAGTTGTCAGCATTTAGACGTGTTTTTCAGTTTGAGTTTTGACTGTATTGGCCCAATGGATAAGGCATTGATCTGCAAAATCCAGAGTTCTGTGGTTCTTGACACCTCTTTCAGAGCTATCATACCCAATAAGGCCAATGTTAGTGTCAGTATTTGAATCCTGCCATCAGTGATGAAAATCCTCTTTTCATATCATTTTAGGAGTCCCACTTAGAATTTTTTTATCATTCCATTAGGTCATGCAGAAAATTTACTCACTGATGGTAGTCCTAGTCCAAAAACATCACTCCTCATAAATTTATACTTGCTGGACCAGGTCAGAAAAAGTATGAAAGTGATCCAAATAATATCCCTTTACCATATAAAGAGGACCTGCAAGCATGATCAATCTGCAAAGCAAAAAAGACAAAGTTAAAGGGTATTTTGCAAGGTTTTAAAGGTGAATTTGAACATAGCAAAGTGGGTCCCAAGAACCAATTCATTCAATCCATCAAGTATAAACGCCATTAAAACATCAAAGAGGAACTCATTTTCTCTCTAAGCCATAAATCTCACCCTCACCTACACTCCATCTGCCTCCCCTAACCTTTTCCCAAGCCCATTCCTCTCATTTCCCTCATGTTACACAGTAATTTGTCACTGTCCTTACCATTCCCCATCCCACACAATGGAGGACCCATTCTGTGACCTGTGGACATTTTCATGCCTTGAAATCATCATCAATGTATCCCTTTGAACATGAGCTTCATTTGCCCTTGAGACATCTCCTTGCAAAAGTCAGGAAAAACAGCCCTTTTGGCATTGGCGCGGGAAAGCAGTTCAGTCCTCGCGCCAATGGAGAAATTAATGCAAAGGGGTCGCGCCACTTGGCGCTCTGTCATAGAGCCGTAGTCGCGCCACCCAATTTGGGAGTTGTTTTTTAAATATGGATGGCGGAAGTTGAGTTCTAACAAATCCACAAACCATCACCTATCTTGAGTTGGGAGGTTGGCTGCGGGAGTTCTATGGAGGGAAGTGGTTTTGCCACCTCCCATAGAACCTTCCTTGTTGATAGGGACAATCCCATAATAATAGGGATCCCAACTCCTCCTTCCCCATCTATAAAAGCTTGCTCAAATCAATGGCAAGCTAGTCTTGAAGTGCCTAAGCTCTGAATCTCCATATTCCCAAGAGCCTTTGTGTTGTAAAGAATCCCTTCTCTCCCTTAAGGCTGACTCAAGTAAGGAGACTATTCTCACGAGACTCTGGAGAGGTTTTTCCCTTTCCTTGGCGAGCTTTGCGAGACGTGGACTACTGGAGACCCGTCCGAAGGAGACCGCGACGTCAGAACTTGGTTGTAATCTTTCTTCGCTGGTTATTTAATAGATGATTATGATTATGGTTCCACTCCGTTTTCCATCATGTTAATGCGAGTAATGTCCTTTCTGACTGATGTTTAGTTACGCATGCTGGTTTCTATGCTTGTATCTATTCGTTTCTTCCATGTGCAGGTGTTCATCCGCGGAGATCGTGGAGGGATTGTGATCTGCCAAGCTTGAGGAACGGGGACGCTTCTTCTTCAGATCCTAGCGTTGGAATCCAGGTAGGCTCTTATCTCCGGCCTTTTCATTCGTAATTAGGAACCTGCGTCATGACATTGTTTGTTTGTTGCTAGACCCCTGCTGGGCTAGTAGGGATCGCCTCTGTCCGCAGAGGGGATTTACCTCGTCAACACCTCACCTTCCTACAAACCCTAGCCTATTGCTACACTTTTGACACCTTCCTAGGTGAGGGTTGTGTTTTGCCCTTTTGGACCCCTTCCCCTCACTTATTTCTAGAAATTCCACTTCCCTACACTCTCTAACATCTATCACTATCCCCCAAAATTTCCCCAAAAATTTAGATAGCCCCTAACCCCTTCATTCCCCTCCCTCTACAAGTTAGTTCTACATCCCCTGTTTTGCCTACACCAAACCCTAATTTCCTCTCCCACTAAGCTAGGGTTTTTTATGGAATCAGAGACATCTGAGCAGAGGAGGCATAAGGTGGGTCATTTTAGCAAAGTATGAGACTATTCCAACTCATAAACATCATGTCTCCATCATTTTTCAAAACGCCATTCCAAGGGACAAATCATTTGCCACACATAGGGCCAGTTTTTCTTCAAACAGTGTTTCTGACCAAATAGAGATGAATTTGACAAAAGTGAGAGAGATGTTTTTCCATCATAGGCCAAGGAAAAAAACTTTCCTTCATTTTTTGCACAGGTGTCATGGTTTTGGAGAAATGTCAAAACTATAGTTGCTACAAGAGGATTTCTGCACTTCTGGAGTGACCTTGGGAAAAACAATATTTCTCCTAGATGGAGTGTCGAAATGACTTACTTGATGCATCCAATGATAAATATATAGAAACCGCTTTCCAATGAGCTATCCTGAGCTCAATTTTGAGTTGAGGAAGGCCTCCAAAAGTTTCCTGTAAAAGCACACTTCATTTCTGCACCCTCATTCTGCACTTTTTGATCAGTCTTGGGAGAATTGATATTTTAGGGGCTATACTTGATCCATTTCAGTTCTTGAGAGGTCCATTGTGTATCCAAGAGAGAGATATTTCCGACAAGCTATCATGAGCTCAATTTGGACATCGGGAAGGCCTCCAAAAGTGGCCTGCAACATGGCGCTACGCCCATGGCACTAGCACTGCGCCCTTGTGTGGGGCACTTTTTGGCCAAAATAAGACCACCACAAGATGCAAAATGACAAATTCATTCTAGAAAACAACGTTTCTAAGTTTGTTTTGGACAACTGGCAGGTGAAAAGGTGAAAAACATACAAAATGTCAACGTTCTGCCTCGTTTTTTGCCTTGACGCTGCGCCCTTGACCAGCTGTGGGCGAATCACTTTTTGGCAGGGAAAATCAACTCCATTCAAAAAACTAAAGATATATCTAGAAAGTAGACTAGATAGGATTTCCAACGAGCTATCATGAGCTCAATTTGGACACATGTAAGGTCTCCACAAGTGGCCTGCAAGTTGGGGGTGCATTGGCGCTACGTCCTTGGCACTGGCGCTGCGCCCTTGACAAATGTCTTATTTTTCTTAGTTTTTACTACAATTTTGATTTTCACTTGAGCAAATAATGATTTTACTTATGTAATTGATGGAAGTAAATGTAATTATCATGTTTTTACAGTTACCTAGGGTAAATACATTAGATGAAAAGTCATGATGAGGTGTAATGAATCAATTCACTTAAGTTAGGGATGAGTCAGTTTGACCACCCTATACTCTAGGTATTCAACTAAGTTTTGGTGGAACTGATCCTCCTCATGGATTCGACCCCTGAGGCTGGGAGGTGTTTTTTTGAGGCCTATATCTTGTAGTTTTCAGTAATTTCACAAGTTGGAATCTGTTGGATGTTGGCATATTGATCAGAGATTATTGTAATCATTTTGGTAGGAGCTTCATAAAAGTGTTGCAGCTATTTCTTTGGGATACCTATGGTATGGTTGTCTAGCATTGTTTCTTCTTATGTCTCATTATGTTTGAATGTATTGTCCTCATAATTCATTGCACTTCTATTGTATGATCACTTTCAAGTTGATAAACATAATTCATCTCACATGCTCTGTTTTGGGAAAGTTTTCATAGTCTGTTCGTCTTTCTTTCAGTTTAGGAAGAATTCATCTTTCATGCTCTTCCTAGCTCCTCACTTGTCTGAATCATTCCATCCCAAGAACCCTAATGTGATAGCCTTCCTACCTACCTTGCCCCATTGAATGGACTGTAACCTAATCCTATTTGCCCTGACCTAGCCTCTTTGACCTAATATCCTCATCCAGCAACCCAATCAAATCAAAACAAAACAAACCCTTCTGTAACTCATACCTAGCCTAAAACCATAATTTATCCAACCCTCTTGGCTATGACCTTGTGGAAATAGCCCCTCCGGTTTGGTAGGGCTAGATACCAAGCCAAGATATTGGTTTGTGGTTACCTCTGTTGGGATTTCTTCTCCAAACTTAGAAATCTGGCGGAGTGATAACACCCCCGTAAATCATCTCTCCTACCTGGGTCCACATTTCCTCTCTGGGTCCACACAGGGTTAGCCTCCCCATTCCCTTGCCCCCACCTTGGGTCAGACTTGGAACGATGCCCCAGAGGTTGAAGCAGCTAAAAAGAAAAGTAAAAGCATAAATGGCCACATTCAATAGGAAATTGTACCACAAAATGCAAAAGATAGCCGGGACAAACATAATTAGAATGTGGCAAAAAGCCAATACATGAGCTTTACCCCATAGCCATGGTCATGACCCTGGTTCCATACGCCCTAGATGAGCCTCCTTTATCATTCAAGAGCCCATAATTGTCCCAACCCCTAGAGGGCAATGAACTACCTTACCAAAAAAAGGGATAACCATTGCTATCTTACACATCATGCTCTTGTCCTTTGAGCCTCGAGAAATTAATCAAGGAAAAATCATAAAGGAAAAAGGCATATAAATAAGGGTGGAAAAATCAAGGCCGGGGCACCTCATGTACCACGATTTCTCCCTCCTACACATTATACACCCAGGTGTGGGCTTCCCTTTCTTTAGCTACCCTTGTGCCCTGATATGTGGCCCAGTGTTTCCCCTCTCATTCCCTATTCCATTTAACCTCTTTGTCACATGCCACCACCATTTGAGGGATGTACCTTGGAGATACCATCCCCTCTAAAGGTAGAAGCAACCTAATAAGGTACCTGGCTAACCCCCTTTGGAGATTGGAGACATTAACATATGCCAAAGGCCACTACGGAAGGGCATGCCCTTATGAAGTGCCCACCTTTTTTCCATGGTTTGTAAGATTTTTTACACAATAACTTTAATGACTTGTTGTACTAGAAGGCTAGGAGACGCATTGGATCTTATGCAGGATTGCAGATGGTGTCCATTTGGGTTTGGTCTCCCTATACGGGGTCCTAACCTCTCAAAGGGCTACATTGGCACATATAGGGTGTGTGTAGAGGGACATGGGTCTCCACGACAGTATAAAACACTCCATGGATCCCTAGAGATGTTCAAAGATGGCTAGAGATCCACCTTTTGGACGAGGAAGATGCATTTGGTACATTGTGCCTAGTTGGCCCCATAGGTGCACCACACACTTAGCAGGTGTCCCAGGACTTGTACGATGACATGGAAACATCCATTCCATCATATGAGCCTTACGGATGGTCTACAAGCATCTTTGACTCATATGGAGGCCCATGAGGTCATTGGTGTGCCCCCACACCCACTGGGAGCACCACAGGTTTATTGTTTGGAGAACAAGGGGCCACCCCCTTGTCCATAACTTTGGAGGATTTTTTTCATCATTATGGCACTTATGGACATCATCAGGCCTCTTGGAGGGCCCTCTGACATGCATAGATTATTATTTGATCTCCTTAGAGGCTTATTATTTCATTTGTGAGCTAGTTTGGTGGGCTTGTCACCAAAAGTTAGTTAATTTGCACATTATTTTATTTTTAGGGACTAATGTAGGCCCATTAGGTAATTTGAACTCATGATTGGTGTATAAATAGGAGTTGGATGGATTCATTTGTATCATCACTTGGATTGGGATCTCTCTCTTTTAAGAGAATTTCACATTTTTTCCTTGGTGGAGATTTTTGGATGATGGATGAGTTTTGATGCATGGATTTGGGTTCTCTCTATCTTGGAGCTTCTTATATTGCGAATGTGATGCTGGTTGGATGTAGTCTATAACGTGTAAGTGCAAATTTGATGTCGTTTTTCTTGTTGCTGCATACATTTGAAGTCCTCTATGATTAGGGTTAATCGCTGCATATGTTAAATGTGGAATTATGTGTCTATTTTAGCGTATATATGTGTATGGTCCATGTTATATGAATGAAATTTCCTAGAGATTGTGTTATCTTGATAAGCCTTCACCATTTGCAAGAAGTATATGTTGGACACCTAATCCTCTATGGGTAGGTGTAGAAGGCGAATGTACATAGGAAGTCCAAGAGACCTTGGAATGTGGAATCCAAGGGTCACCTAATGTACTATAAATGCATCATTTGTGAATAATAAATGCATCCACGCCGATCTTATCTCCGGATGTGTGTTTACCATACATGAGTTCAACATGGTCTTAGAGCAGGTGAATTCTGACCCTGCTCAAACTTGAGCCATTGTTTTTGTGGCTTTGCCCAACCACTGGTTTGTGGTCTTCATTACCCTATTGGGCTTGCAATTTTGAAATGGAAACACATAAATTTGATTTGAGCTTGGGCGCTCAAAACGTTTCTGCACTACCATCCACACCAATTAAAAGTTGTCAGACTTCCATTCTCTGTGTCCTTGCCATGTACAGTTTTTAAAATACGCTTCTTGCCATATCTGCTCACTGTTTACCTTGGCAGAGGCGTTTCCTTTGCGCACCAAACGTGCATACAAAAAAAAATCCTCACTGTTGCTCCTCCTGTCATGGCATAGGTCCCTCTGCTCCTGTAACTCCTATTTACTTGCCATTATTCCCTGCCATTGAGAGAGTGTTCTCTGCTTCCTACATTGAAAGATTTGGTATGTGTGTATACGATGCTCTGGGCACTGAAATGAGTTAAATGTTTGATTGTACAATTGTGCGTTGACGAAAATTTGTTTTTGCGCTGAGCTTGATAAGGTTATGGTCTGTTATGCATTCATTTCTAACTGTATGACCATGGAGACCATGGAGACCAGCGCTGCATTCAAATATAGAGTGCAACATATGTGCACACAGTTCATTGGCTAGCAGCATAGTTTATATGTGAGTATGGTTCATTGATGCGTTACTAAATGTTGTGCAAATTGACTTGGTGAAGAATTAATTTGGTATGCACGATGTTGTGTGTTAATAGTTTTCTATGAGAATCAAACCATGAACATATCACTGCTCACTGGTTGAGCTCACATGCATGAGCCCTGGGTACCTGCATGGTCCACCACTCCACCGCTATCCTCCTCCATGCACCGGTCTCTCCACCGCTTGGTGCACCATACTCCTTCCGGCCCCTCCACCTTCCTGCACCTATTTGTGTTATACGTTGGACTCCTCACCTTCCCTCTGGACCCCGACTCCCGCTACCGCTCCTCTCCCATATTCATCCTCCCCTAGGCATGTAATATTCCTTTTTTTTGGTGTCACCTATGACAGGGCTGGGAGGGACTTCCAGAGTTAGGAGCAGATCGGTCACAGGTATAGGTTGGTGTCATCAGCGGGCCTAGGGGCTTTTTGGAGGATTTTTGAGGAGTTTATATGTGTTCGGGTGGCATTCACTTGATATATTCCATCATCCGAGCAGTTTGGATTTTGTTCCGGTGCATTTCGACAACTTTTGGAAATTTGAGTTATTTATGGGCTTAACTCAGCTCATTACGCTCACGGTGGCATTCCGAGAGGAATACATGACAGAACACCTTAGTGTAATAGCTCATTGGAACTGGGACGAGGATACCTCCATGATGGGACATTTGGATATGAGTTTCAGTGACCGGAGGGGACGTGGTAGCCGATTTACTCTTTTCTGCATTAAAATGGAATATTTTAATAAGAGGGAAAAGTGCTCCATGAATAAAATAATAATAAAATAATGCTCTAGAAGGCTCCAAGAGATCTATAAAAGAAAGGGAGGAGGCCATTGAGGGATATCTTTGGGATCATATCATTTTATTGGATGAGAGGTGTGAGACGTGGTTCTCTACTTCAGTCGTAGTCCTAGGACGGAAACCCTCGGGTGATTTGTGAGTGTTGGACGAAAACCCAACTCTCTTGAGGAGACTTCACTTAGAAGTTTCGCAGAACTTCAGAGATTGGTGTGAGGATCATTCAGATCTTCAACTTGGGCTTCATCATCTTCAGTGGGTTCAGTGACAGCTGTTTCCGGAGGGAGAGTGTAGCAGTTCAGTTTTGGAGGCCATTGCCGTGTAGCAGTGCAGCAGATTGTATTGTTGGCCAGTTTTCCATCTCAGCTCTTTTTGGGTTGGATCTATATGTAAACCCCTCTTATTAGTTATAATAAAAGTTGAGATTCTTCCTGTTCTATATGGTATTGGATTGTAGTATTTTATGTGTTTAATTTTACATGGCAATCTTCTGTTGAATAAATGTTGATTTTACGGCATAATGTGGAGTTCAGATAATTTTTTGCATTTTTAGTTAAAATATCCCATCTGGGATATTATAGTGGTATCAGAGCTTCAATCTTGGATCAGCCTGCGGGTTTCCAGTTTTCAGTTGCAGCTATTTTGGTTAGAAGGGCCTACGCAGCCATTGGAGGAAGCTCATTTGTGGGAGCTGCATTGGTGGGATTTTAGAGCTGGGGTATTGGGAGATTTATAGGAGAGCCATTTGAGGAGGTTGGCAGGAATTTTGGAGAGCAGTGATTGACAGTAGTAGCTGCAGTGCCAGAAAACGAAATTGGAAGAGGGCCAAACTACAAAGGGTCATATTTTAAAGGTTGGCATTAGAGGAAATCCTTTCTGGGTTTTTCTGGGTTTTGGGCTAGGATCACCTTCCCAAATTCCTAGAATTTTCTGAGTAGTTTTCAGTGGGTAAATCAGAGGCCAAAGTCAGGCAACAATGTAGTCTTGGAGCAGCAGTTGCAGAATTTCCAGAGTCGGCGCAGAGCTTGAGGAGAGATCATTTCCTTGCATCTGGGGTAACATTTTTCTCACCTGAGATTTTTTAGATTGCTTTGATAGGATGAATTCATATTGTTGTGAAAAAATGATTTTGCCAAAGCCCAATTTGTGCAAAAATATTAGAAAAAGCTTTAATGACTTAGAAAGAATTCAGCTACAGTTCAAAAAATCACTTGCACAAGGTGCTTGGAGCTACAATGCTTCCTTGGATCAAAGAGAAAAACCAAACAACAAACCCTTTTCAAAGGGGATACATGCCATCCTACAGCTAGAGCAAATAAGGGATTTGCAAAAAGAGTTTGAGGTAGGGAATTGACTCTTTGCACTTGGATCTGATTTGAAGGACCTAAAGATGACCGCAAAAATTTTCCTTAATTTGGAGAAGTTAGAATCACATCTTCCTAAAGTGAGCCAATCAGATTTGAGGGTCCTAAATTGGGCACTTAAACCAACAATGCTTGCTTTAATTCATCCAAGATTCTTGGAGCATCCTTGTGAAGGAGTCAGACTTATAGTAGCTTCTTGTCTCAGTGAGATTATCAGAATAACTTCACCTATGCTTCCTTATAATGATGACGTTATGTAGAAAGTTTTCCAACTAATAGAAGAGAATCTTCAGGATCTACATAACTTCTAGGGTCTTGCCATTGAGAAGAGGATGAAGATCTTAGAAATCATGGCTGGAGTCATGGGTAACAATGATGACATTTGCAGGATGCTACAGACCAGATTGTTGACCATTGGAGGAGAGAACAATTGGTTTCACCTATTGCTTATAAACTGGCTGAGAGTTTGGTTGAGCAAAACATTGGGTGTTTCAGGAGAGTGTTTACCAGGGAGTAGCTACTCCAATTTGGTGGATCAGGTGGCAAGAACGAGTTGAGGAGGAAGGGACTTTGCTTCATCTGCAAAAAACCTTGGGGGCCTGATCACTCATGCTTGAGTGATGCAGCTGATGTGGCAGAGGCAGAACAGAAGGGCATTCCTTTTGTATGCCAAGGTGAGGACTCTTCTTCAGATGAGTCCATGGGACCAGTTGAGGACGCTTTTGGGGAGAGAGAGCAGTCATGCAGTGATGATGACAGTAGGCCGGAGTTGTATTCCAGTGTGCAGGGTGAGCAGTCAGGGGACTCTAAGGGAGATACTCTGCGTGATGAGTCACTTGTGACGATTCAGCCAGAGCAACATGTGATGGAGCCTGAGTCAGTAGAGGAGGATACTATGCACATCATGCATGATAGTCCTTTGAGGGAGAGCCAGATGGAGGCTCACATTGAGTCTATGATGGATATGCGGCTAACCTTGGGGTCAGCCACTGAGGAGGAGCAGTCAGATGCACAGACACCGAGCATAATGACAACAGTTGCAGATCCATATCCTCTAGAGATGTTGGAGGTTGATGGGATAGTTCTGCAAGGGGCTAGGGGGCAGCAGGAGCATTACATTCCCAAAGAGAGGGATGAGTTTTTGGAGATGGTGGAGCATCCATCTTTGGGCCAACACATTGATGAGGTGCAGATAGATGAACATGGAGTTAGCAGAGTTGCGGTACTTTTAGCGAGTAGCACTCTCCAGGAGTACATCAATGGGGCTTGCAGCATTTCCTGCCCACTTTGGCCCATTATAGAGAGAGGGGCTTTATTCTACAGGCATCTTTCGTTGGCAGACAGGGCAGAGCAGTGTGCATTGATTACGGGCTGGCGACAACACTCCAGGCGTGTTCCGTATATAGTTGTTGCTACATTAGATTCTTCTTCCATGATGGATTGGCGGAAGATCATGAGTTGGTACCCTCTTGATGGTACGATTTTCTTCGTAGGGAGCACAACAGAGTAGGGGCCCTTAGACATAGCATATGTTACAGGTTCTAGCTGGCAGTGGGGCCCAGGTCATCATTTCTTCATCACTCCATTCCGATTTCAGGAGAGCAAGATCAGCATGGGATTGAGTCGGGACTTGGATTAGAGAGAGGTGATGAGTTGGTATCTAGTTGGTGGGGCAGCTTATACAGCTAGAGGTACAGCACAACAGGAGCCAAGAAGCATTGATGCTTGTTGGCAGGCTTCACTTCATGGGGCATTAGCTATAGCTAGAGGCAGTGCGCAGCCTGAGTCGTGGGACTTGGGTGATGATTGGCCATGGTGGCGTTGGGATTCGGGAGGATTGCTTGTTGATTGGTACAGTGAGAGATCAGTTTGGGATCCTGGCATTGAGGGGTCTATTCCGAGTGGTTTGACACAGGTGCATAGAAACACCCAGAGGTTTGTATGGGATCTGGGCATTGGGTCTGAGATGCGGCAGGCCAACAGAGTGGCCCACATATTTTGATTGCTTGAGAGCAAGCAATCTTGGGGCGGAAGGTCTGTAATATTCCTTTTTTTTGGTGTCACCTATGACAGGGCTAGGAGGGACTTCCAGAGTTAGGAGCAGATCAGTCACAGGTACAGGACCCAGGTTGGTGTCATCAGCGGGCCCAGGGGCTTTTTTGGAGTTTTGAGGAGTTTCTATGTGTTCGGCTGGCATTTACTTGATATATTCCATCATCCAAGCAGTTTTGATTTCGTTCTGGTGCATTCCAACAACTTTTGGAAATTTGAGTTATTTATGGGCTTAACTCAGCTAATTACGCTCACGGTGGCATTCCGGGAGGAATACATGACAGAACACCTTAGTGTAATAGCTCATTGGAACCGGGATGAGGATACCTCCATGATGGAACAGTTGGACATGAGTTTCAGTGACCGGAGGAGACGTGGTAGCTGATTTACTCTTTTCTGCATTAAAATGGAATATTTTAATAAGAGGGAAAAGTGCTCCATGAATAAAATAATAATAAAATAATGCTCTAGAAGGCTCCAAGAGATCTATAAAAGAAAGGGAGGAGGCCATTGAGGGATATCTTTGGGATCATATCATTTTATTGTATGAGAGGTGTGAGACGTGGTTCTCTACTTCAGCCGTAGCCCCAGGACGGAAACCCTCAGGTGATTTGTGAGTGTTGGACGAAAACCCAACTCTCTTGAGGAAACTTCACTTAGAAGTTTCGCAGAGCTTCAGAGATTGGTGTGAGGATCATTCAGATCTTCAACTTGGGCTTCATCATCTTTAGTGGGTTCAGTGACAGCTGTTGCCGGAGGGAGAGTGTAGCAGTTCAGTTTTGGAGGCCATCGCCGTGTAGCAGTGCAACAGATTGTATTGTTGGCCAGTTTTCCATCTCAGCTCTTTCTAGGTCAGATCTATATGTAAACCCCTCTTATTAGTTATAATAAAAGCTGAGATTCTTCCTGTTCTACTGCTCCTCTCCCACAGTCATCCTCCCCTAGGCACCATGACATCTACATGGAGGGAGCGGAGGTAGGAGATGAGGCCTACAATGTATCGAGTGATATATTCCACAGTAACAAGATCCTCAATAGTCAGTCTATGACTTTGACACTCAATTCTAGTCAGAACAAGAGCATCTGCTTTGAGCCCTGCATAAGCCAATGCAATGTGTTTATCTGCTGGACACATGTGAGAGTGCAGTGAGAGGGCAGAAATGCCACAAGAATTGTGCAGAAGGGAGAGAGGGCGGAGTTGTATTAACGGGATGGCAGAGGATGGTATGGATGGGAGCGTAGTGAGACCGCAATGAAAATAGTCACAACTTTTCCTTCATTCAATTGCATCGAGTAAGCATACAATCGACATCACGTTGAGTCGCTTCATAAACAGATAGGCCCTCCTGGTGCGTGGCATCGACAACAAGGTTGTTTTGGTCATACATATGTCGGTATTGAAGTGTCAAAAAAAAAAAAAAAAACTTGTGTTGAATTTTTTGAGGACTGAACTCTGCTGGTGAATGCTGGTCAAAACTATAGTGACCAGGTTGTCACAGTTGTGGCCTGAATCTCTGCAAAGCGTAGTTTTTCAAAGCTTGAAGTTGTTGAATCCATAGAAAGCTGCAACAAGTTTTGGAAGTCATGTTGGCACTGTTTCATTATGCTACGAATTGTTTAATGGCGGTGCATTGAATTGAAGACTACAATAATACCAGTGTTGAATGGCCTGCTGGTATTGTTTGCCCTTTTTTTTTATAGATGTTGTATAAACCAATTCTCCTTTGTTATTGTTTCTAACATAGTATCACAAATTATGAGCGTGTGTGGCTGAACTTGCCCTTCACGGATGCATGTGTGTGGGTGGACCTTCCTTTGCTGGTGTTGTTGGACTATTCTAGCACTCAATAGCCTATGTATTGAAGAAATAATTCCTGTGTATTGGGGACACAATTACAATGAGTATTAAGGTTGGTTGAATTCCTCTTCTTGTAGAAAACAGGCCATTTTTTGTAGAAATATAATCAGTTCTAGATCTGAAGGTTCTTCTTGATCCGAGCCTTTCATCTGGTAGTTGATTGGTGGCCAAATTTACTGATATATTCGGGCTGATTTCCTCACCAGAAATGAGTAAACTTCAGAGAGAGTAAAGTTTTGATTGTATTGCAGCTTAAAAATTTGTAATCATGGCTCTAATTGGTGATGTATTAGAGTTATTAAATATTCTCAGTCATTCAACTATTGATGAGATGGTGAAAATCAACAAGAACACTCTCATGGACATTAAAACTTGTCTGCAAAACACACATGAGAAAATTTATTTTTTATAGCTTGAATTTCTACTACAGAAAAAGGAGCTACAAAAGCATAGTCATGATTCTGAATTTAATAAAACCATTTTTGAGTCCAAAGTTGACTGTAATTAGCAGCAAGAAATTCTTCAGATCACTGAGCCCAATACAAGAACATATTTGAGTTCAGAAGCGAAAATCCATCCAGCACTTCCCAAGCCCATCATCAAACCTTGGGAAGAGCTTGTCAACGACAAGCACAAAATTGGTCTTGGATATGACAAGGATGTGTTATTTCATATTCCGAACTACTCCAAGCCCATCAATTTTAGAGTGTCAGATTTCTTCATGATAGCTCACCTTCAGTTGTTCTAGATTTTGCTCCTCTTCCACAACAACAACAACAGATTGTGAAATGCCAACACTGTGACCGAGTTGGCCATATGAAAGATCACTATTTTGATCTTCACCCATGCAAGCATTGTGGTCAACGCACTCATTCTTCACATAGATGCTTCAAAAACAGGCCTCCTGCTGTTGAGATTTGTGGATTGTTGGGGCTGCTTCGGATGTGCTCTAGATCCCAAACTTTGTGGAGGGACTTGAGTACATGAGATCTACAAGACCTAGAAAGGGATTTGAGAAATTCCATCTGGTTTAAGAGAAAATTAATTAATTAATATTTTTAATTAAGGACCCTAAGTCTAACTTAGGAAAATTAAGATATTAAAGGTAATTAATTTAAACATGTGATGGAAATCACTTAAGTCACACAAATCAAGCTTTCTTTTAATCTTAGCTGTCGAATCAAGATTAGATTGCGACCGTTGGTTTCCCAAGGAAAAAAGTATAAAGGAAAGGCTTGAGGTCAGTTGGAGAACACACACGGAGGCAGAGCACTGAGACTAAGTTGGAATTCTACGGCGGGTTTGCTAAGAATTTCCATAAGTGTTTTAGCTGCAGTGAGGGGTAGTATTGGCTAAGGGGATGATCTGATCCCAGAGCCAAGAGTCAGCAAGAGGGAGAGAAGCAAAAACCAGGAGCAGCGCAGAGAAGCAGAGGCTACGCAGTAGCTGCGCAACACAGAGGGTTTCAGCCGCTACGCAGATGCTACGTAGGCCCAGAAAGGGTAGCGTAGAGGCAACAGGAGGCCATCAGGGCTTACGCAGGGCCAACCAGGGCAATATAGGGACTGCGTCACCCAGTCTGGGGTTACGCAGCCCTCTTCTAAGCAGCGTAGGGGCATCAAAAGGCTAGTAGAGCTGACGTAGAGGGCTTTAGAGTAGCGTTGGGGTTTCTAGAGGCTGAAAGGGAATGAGTTCTGTAAATCCTGTTTGAGGGTATGAATCACTCTAGTTTTCCGTCTCCGGAATAGCAGGTATTGCTACATATCTTATATTTCTCTGTCGGGTTAACCAATAAGGTGCTCAGATTTGTTGTACTTAGAATATACTTAATAATATAAACCCTCCAGCAGCCAGAAGGCCGATTTTCCTGCATTGGATTTTTCCGGGGACAGTTGTCTAGAAAATTTTGTGTGTCACTTTGTCTGTGTGCATGTATTTTGTTAATATTAATACTGAAATTTCAGATTAATAACTTGATTAAGTAGGATAAGTATAACCAGATTTAACAGTAGGGTTTCTGCATGAGTAATATTCAGAAATTTTCACATAGTATCAGAGCGATTGTAGATCTAGCAGGATCACCAGCAAGAAGACTGAAGAATCTTTGTTGCAGAAAGCAACAAAGAAAGTAGCAGCAGCTGCAGAAAGTGGGACCAGAAGGGACAGCGCAACAACAGAGGGGATTAGAGCCACGCAAAGGCCAGAGTGACACAGTCCCTACGCAGGCCCACTTACTTACTGCGCAGAGGCAACGCAGAGGCTGTACTGGGACTGTCTGCCCACGTAGAGGCCAGCCAGGGTGACGCAGTCCTGAAGTTGCTGCTGATGTTGAGTGTCGGAAGCAGTGCTACAGAGCTTCAGTAGTTGTTGGTGGGACTAAATTTCTGAAGTTGCAGAAATTAGCCTGAGCACTAGTTGACAAAGAGCGAGAGGAGAACAACTTCTCAGAGGATTTCCAGCCAAAGAAATCTGTAGATCGATCTGAGGATCGAAGAGAGCCGATTCATTGGTGCAGATTTCCAAGGAGGAAATCAGTTGTCAGAGGGAGCAGAGGGCGCCTTTTCTCCAAGGACCCTAGATTCGAGCTTCAGTTGAGAAGTGGGGAGATCTTCAGAGCAGATGGCACCTCACGAACTACATGATCAAGATAGGTTGGACGGTCTGTCCAACTTTGCAGTTTGGAAGGCCAGAATCCTAGTGGTCATGTAGGCATATGGTCTGAGGGAGCATGCAGAAAAATTCCTAGCCACGCCGACCGATACTCTTCTCCTAGCGAAGCATAATGAAGCAGCGGCGCATGACAAGGGCTTCATAATGGACAGGGTTAAGGATCATGTTGTACCACATATAGTCGATACGACAATGGATAATGAGATGTGGAAAGCCTTAACCACCCTATATGAGTGAAGATCCGTCCAGAGGAGAATGCTTCTGGAGACTTAGATGCGGTTATTCATGATAGCCAAGGGAGAAGAGATGGAGCCCTTCCTTTTCAGATTACAGGGGATCAGGGATCAGTTGACTGCCATGGGATTGAAAGTGGAGGATGATGTGATGGTGAGGACCGAACTCAATGCGGTCATAGAGGACTGGGAAACTTTTGTCCAAAGTATCTTGGGCAGAGCGGACCTTCCCAACTGGGACAGTATGTGGATGATCCTCCATCAAGAAGAACTTCGTCGGTTCACCAAAAGACAGTGCGGCACCGGATCAAGTAAGGTGAAGAAGGAATAAGAAGAATATGCAACCTTGGCATCAAAGAGGAAGCAAGGGAGGAACAAGCGTGATCTATCCAAGATCAAGTGTTTCCAGTGCAGCGAACTAGGACATTTCGCCAGCAATTGTCCTCAAAAGAAGAAGGACAATGAAGCTTCTACCTCCAAGGTTGTTGTGGCGGACGATGGCTCCAAAGATGATGTAGCCATGAGCACTCATGAACCATGAAAGTGGGCTGACATGGATCTATAGAGCAGCTACAGAGTGGTGGCGGGATCCTTGAGTAGCCCAAATCTTGAACCACATACGAGCTACGGGAGCCTTAAGACATAGCGGGACAAGTGGAGTAGTGGGTGCAGAGAATCACGGATTGAGCAAAGGCAGAGCTGGATGGTGAGAGGGAGCAGCGCAGTGCAGATGCAACAACAGCGTTGCAGCGCAGTGCAGAGGGGGCTAATGTGACTTTAGCAGCGTAGTGCAGGCTGGCTTACAAAGAGCAGAGCTGTAGCAGGGCAGTGGCTTCAGGAGGACAGCGCAGAGTAGCAGCCTATGGAGCTTCAGTGATGAGGATGCAACCCAACTAACTTTTCTATCAAAAGATTGGGCAGGAGCTTTCAATTTTTTCTCTCAGTAACTGAGTTGCAGTGCAGCAGTTGGCAGCATGATGCAGCAGATTGAGAGGGAGCAACAGTACAAATGTGGCAGTGGCGGTGGCAGCATCATGGGCAGCAGTATTGCAGAGCAGTAGCAGCGCAGTGATGAAGGGCAGCAGGCCAAGCATCAGTGTAGAGACCCACACTAGAGATTAGTCCAGAGCTTCGAGGTGATGTAGTGTTGTGCTAGAGCACTTTCCTCGCTAAGAGGGAGTGTTGAGATTTGTGGATTGTTGGGGTAGCTTCGGATGTGCTCTAGCTCCCAAACTCCCAGACTTTGTAGAGGGACTAAAGTACATGAGATCTCCAAGACCCAGAAAGGGATTTGAGAAATTCCATCCGGTTTAAAAGAAAATTAATTAATTAATATTTTTTATTAAGGACCCTAAGTGTAACTTAGGAAAATTAAAATATTAAAGGTAATTAATTTAAATCAAGCTTTCTTTTAATCTTAACCATCGAATTAATATTAGATCACGGTCGTTGGTTTTCCAACGAGAAAAGTATAAAGGAAAGGCTTATGGTCAGTTGGAGAACACACACAGAGGCAGAGCACTGAGACTAAGCTGGAATTCTAGGGCGGGTTTGCTAAGAATTTCCAGAAGTGTTTTAGCTATAGTGAGGGGTAGTATTGGCTGAGGGGATGATCTGATCCTAGAGCCAAGAGTCGGGAAGAGGCAGAGAAGCAGCAACCAGGAGCAGCGCAGAGAAGTAGAGGCTACGCAGTAGTTGCGTAGCGCAAAGGGTTTCAGCCGCTACGTAGGCCCAGAAAGGGCAGGGCAGAGGCAGCAGGAGGCCATTAGGGCTTATGCGGTGCCAACTAGGCAGCGTATGGACTGCATCACCCAGTCTGGGGTTACGCAACCCACTCCTAGGCAGTGCAGGGGCATCAGAAAGCTAGCAGAGCTGACACAGAGAGCTTAAGAGCAGCATTGGGGTTTCTAGAGGCTGAAAGGAGCTGAGTTTTGTAAATCCCGTTTGAGGGTGTGAATCAGTCTAGTTTTCCGTCACCGGAATAGTAGGTATTGCTGCAAATCTTATATTTATCTGTCGGGTTAACCAGTAAGGTGCCCAGATTTGTTGTACTTAGAATCTACTTAATAATATAAACCCTCCAGCAGCTAGAAGATCGGTTTTCCCACATTGGGTTTTTCCGGGGACAATTATCCATGAAATCTTGTGTGTCACTTTGTCTGTGTGCATGTATTTTGTTTAGATCCGTATCAGTGAGTACTATTAATGTGTTTACTTTGATATTAATACTGAAATTTTAGATTAATATTTTGATTAAGTAGGAGAAGTATAACTAGATTTAACAGTAGGGTTTCTGCATAAGTAATATTTAGAAATTTTCACACCTGCAAGAACAAATATTCATATTGGATGGATCGCATCTTGGCAATGGGCATCAACAACCAAGAAGATGTTTAATTCATATGTCAGAACTTGTTCTAGAGTATTGAACAATCTTGTAGTTGAGTTTTCACCCTCATCTCACCTTGTATCTAACACGGGGGAAAACGATGGTCATCTACAAGCTTCAAAGCCACCTCAAGCGAGCCTGACCCACAACTTGTCATTCCAGATTCAGAGTTGTAGCCAGAGACACAGAAGTTCCAGCGAGCTTGAGCCACAACCTCCCATTCTAGATTCAGAGTTGTAGCCAGAGAGACAGATGCCCATGAGCATGCTTTTGGTTGGTGGTCAGCCTTAAACCATCTATGTGAGGTTGATTTTCATCCTCTTCAAAGAATTCAGGACACTACCTCTAGCAGAATACTTCAGCTTCTTGCCAGTTTTGGTAGAGTTCCAGGAAATGCTTTAAGCATTCCAGAGTTGGTGGTCATCCTTAAACCATCGCAAGTTGTAGACCTCCCTTCTTTCAGGTTGAAGGTCTCCCTCTTCAAAATATGAGGAGCACTTCCTCTAGCAGAAGACCTCAGCTTCTTGCCAAATTTGGAAGAGTTCCGGGAATTACACTAAGCGTTCCAGTGTTGGTGATCATCCTTAAACCACCTCCTTATGCCAACATTTCAGAGAGCACATTCAGCCTAGTGCTGCCATTTTGTATTACAGCTATATTCTTGGACTCACACATACCCTTCGGATTAAGGGGGGGGAATGTTGGACACCTAATCCTCTATGGGTAGGTGTAAAAGGCGAATGGACATAGGAAGTCCAAGAGACCTTGGAATGTGGAATCCAAGGGTCACCTAATGTACTATAAATGCATCATTTGTGAATAATAAATGCATCCATGCTTATCTTATCTCTGGGTGTGTGTTTACCATACGCGAGTTTAACAGTATAAATGTTTTAAAGTCACTTTTCTTCTCTAGCCTCTAACATTGGACGAAGTTGACTTTGAAGCCTCCTTGAATGCTAGAAATACATTCCATATTCTTAATTATCCTTGAATCCATATCCCAAAGTGAAATTAGGCAATTATCCTTTATAGGGTGATCATTTTAACCCTTATTTTTTCCTTTTCTCCTTTTTTCACAGGTCTAGCCCCATTAGGTCATCCAGGGCATCACTTTCTTGGAAATCTGGCCATAGGAAAAATTCGATCTCCTAAGGTCAACTGCCTTGGAAGATCCCCAAGGTATCCTTGAATTTTGAAGACTTTTCGACGGTGGAATCTCGAGATATCCCAAGCCCTAACTCTAGGATCAAGTCTTGCCCTGTGTTTCCCAAGGATAGTACCTGGCAGGATCAATTTTACCTTTTGAAATAAAAATTCTTGTTTGATCCTTTCCTCTCACCTTTTCCAGAATAGAAACATCATTGGTTGCTAAATTGCATCCTCGAACCTGGGTTGAGTCCACTTGGCCCCATGTGGTCCCATTTGTTGTCAAAGACTATTCATCAAGGACTATTTGGGAATCCAAGTTCTTATAGGATTATTGGGATCGAGAAGCAACTCTATAAGTTATACCCTTCATCCTCACCTTCTAATCCTCACCCCCTCTCCCTAGAAAGTCAAGTCCCTTGCTTAGAGAGCAAGCAATCTCCATTCTTCACCTCCTCCTAGGGAAAGGGTTTAAGGGGTAACTTCCCATCTATTCATTGATATATCATTTATAAGTGGCTTCCCACAAGCATCGAGACTACTCCCATCGGTGAAAGTTTTTAAAGAGCAGGGAGCCTTAGCTGTGGTGACAGTGGGCTAAGCCTCCACCATTTCCCTTAACCTAGTAGTTGCCTTCTTAGGAAACACTTTTAGGCCCCCTACTATTTTAAGTGGTAACATGACCCATTTTATGAATTGGAAGGTCACTTTCATGCTTCCTGGAAGTGCCTTGACTTGAGACATTGGAATGGGCATTCAATTGAGACATATTTTGAAGGTTAATGAGCATTATTTGACACTTTTATGGAGTTGTTTTGTGTGAGTCAGCCCCCCTTTCAAGGGTTTTTTGCACATGTAAAAGTATCATTTACTTGTAATTTGACTTCTTTAAGTTTTTTGGATGCAATTCACTTTCTGTAATTCATTAGGCTAAAATTAAGGAATAAAGAATAAGGGTAATTTGACTACTTCAGGTTTTGTGGATGACTAGTCAGTGTTGTGTGATTCGATAGGATAAAATTAAATAATAAAGAATAAGGAGTTGTGGGCCTCATCTATAAAGAAGGTCCGCCTCTCATTCCAAATTGGTGGGTAATGTCGGAGAATATTTTTTGAAGCCATCAATAGAAGACCTTCCTTAGTGCTTTGGTGTTAAATCCATTGAGCTCTCTCTTCCTTGGTTTTTTTTTTATTGATTGATTGAAGATATTATTGTGAACAATTCAGGACTTTCACTAGCTTGCAAGATCGATCCATTAAAGGGGAAACTTTTGTCACTTGGAAGGGGGACATCTAGGATCTGTATCTCCCACATTCTCCTCATTTTGTGTTTTAAGTGCTCAATCTCTTGTTTTATTTAGCTTTATGCTCCTCGATAGGGGTTTTATTATTCTTTTCCATTCCATTGTTGATCTTGTTGGTGAAGGATATTCCTTTTAAGAAAACCCTTCTTGTAGGGCCTTAGTTTTCATGACTTTTATTGATTAGACAAACCATTACTTAGCCTCTAAACACTATTCTATTATTCTAATCCATAGGCATAAATAACCATTTCTTAGAGGGAAATCTTACTTGACACCATAAGGCCTAAAGTTGAGACAAGACACTAAGCTTACTCTAATCAACCAACCAAAAAAATCCAAAAAATTCAAACTGTTTTCTTTTATGTTATTACCCCTCTATAAGTGAGGGTACATAGATTTTTCAGCGGATCATTCACCATCATTGTAAGCCATGTGAGCTGAATTGACTCGGGGAAAGAGTCAAAGTTGACAGAGTCAACGGTAATGGTTTTGAGCCCATGGTTTTTTGGTTGCCCATGGTTTTGTGTTAATAGATTGCATATAGTGGAGTCTTTAAAATGATGGGAAGAACTCTATTGTAATGTGCCAGTGATTTGAGTGGTGAAGGCTCACTTGGCCTACTTATCTGGGGTTTAGCCAAGGGATCTAATGGAATTCCATTTACTAGGTTTTTCTCATGGTAAACATGGTGTAATGTTTATGTTTCAATGTTTGATTCTTTTGTTGCGTTAATGTTTCTCTCAGTAAATTGTTTATCTCCAGCAAAATTTCTACATTTTTTAACATAGCCAGGTTTGGCTTCAAGGGGACGCCTTTGCTGCCAAGGTTTATTTTTCCTGGTGAAAAGTGTGAAGAATCAAGCCTGTCTGTGTGTGTGACCTTGCATGCCATGTATGGTGGCAAGTCTATGATGGCTCGAGAATGAAATTTGAGGTTAGAAAGAAGTGGCATGGAGGGTCATTCTTCTAGAAAATATATTTGAACCACCAATAGTCATGTTGTTTCATGTGACAACCCAACTCACGACTAGGGTTGGAAGTAGAGTCATGAAAATGATTTCGGATTGCCATGATGACTAGCTCATGGAGCCCTAAAGAGCATGAATCATGGAGGGTGCTGCAATTTTCTATGGATCACAAGTTAGAGGAGGCAACAACTTCTATTTGCAATGGCATTGGGGGTGGAAGGAGTATAGTGGATGCTAATATTCCATTTCTGACTAAGCACATCAACAACCTAATACTACAAGAGGATAGATGTGTTTGAGTGAAATGGAGCTAATGGTAATTGATCTGAAACATGATCATGTGGTGCACAATTAGTTATGCAATTTGCATTTTAGAGTATCACTCCTAGTACACCCAGGATGAAAATGAATAGGCCGTGGCTAGGAAGATAATGGGTGTGGTTGGTGATCTATGGAAATCCGGAAGGCCTACAAAATGAAAGCAATACAGTTACTGCCACTAGCTCAAACAATAGCTCGAGAATGATTCAAGCACAACAAGACGAGTCAAAGGTGATGGCGGAAAGTGAGAAAGGAGCCAAATAAGTGTAATCAAGGTAAATAATGAGCATAAGATGAGACCAATGCTCTCTTGGTAGAATGGTAGTAGAGAATGAGATTGGGGAAGAGGGAAAAGACTGTGGCCAAGTCCTTGAGGGTGCAGGTAGAGGAGCCATCATTTTAGAGAGAAGGTCGAGGGACTTTGTGTTCAAGGCACTCATGTGAGAAGAGAGAGCACAATCAGAATCAAGTTCGAGAACCTACTGGCCTCCTTCATGAGGCTTAGTGTGCCTACCATCACAACGATACTCTCATGTTTATAGAGAGTGTGAATAGATGATCATTTATGTGGTCTTGGGAAGTGAGATCTAGTGCCCCTACTATAATGGGAGATTCGTGGAAACGATTGAGGGCTTGTCAAAACCACCAAGGGCCACCTCATTATTTTTAGATTTGTCATGATTGGTAGCACTATTCAGTATCTCTGCCAAGTCCGCTTGCAATTTGAGATAAGCAAATATGTAGAGAGTGAGAGGAAAATGCAGATGGTTTATTTAGGATCAAATAAGCATAGGAATTTACTGCTATCTATAGCACCTATGATTTGTAAAAGAATACTATGCAAGGATGGGATCTTAGAGAAAGTTGAGTAGGTTGTGGAGAAATGATGTTAGTAACTTAGTTGTGATAGTTGGAGTTATTTACAGCTAAGGGGTTTGATAGGTCAAGGACAACATCGGGACAAATGGGTTATACACATTAACTAATTATGTTAGCTGGAGAATTTTCTGTGAAGGTTAGTGGTTGTAGGTATGTTGAATGTTTAAATGAGATGCAACCATGGAAGTTAGCTTTGGAGAGTCAAGTTGACCGGGTCAACAATAGTGGTTTTGGGCCCATCGTTTTTTGGTTTCCCATGGTTTTGTGCTAGTGGATTGCATGGAATGGAGTATTTAAAAGGTGGGGAAGAACTCTATTGTAATGTGCCTAAAGAGGCGGGTGGTGAAGGCTCACTTGGGTGGCTTCACTGGGGTTTGGCAAAGGGATCTAATGGAATTTCATTCGTTGGGTCTTTCCTTGAGGTTGGGGTTTTCCAAAAGTAAACATGGTCTAATGTTTATGTTTCAAAGTTTGAGTTTTGTTGTTGTGTTAATGTTTCTCTCAGTAAAATTTCTACACCACCATTCTATGATCCAATTGATTTTTTAGGTATGAGGATTTTCCCCATGGTTATAAAATTATGCCTTAGGGTAGACTGATTTTCCATTGATATGGGGAATTACTCATAAATCATATTTCTGCATTAATCCAATATTGTAAGAAAAATGACCTCATACACGAGGGTGTTATGATGATTCATTTCACTATAAGTTTGGAAGGGTCTAGATGAATTTGGTTCAACAACCTCGACAAGGATGTGTTTTCATCCCTTACAAAATTTTTGGAAGTATTTTGTGCAAGATGGAATCATGATTTAGAGAGTTGGCTTCCCATTATCCAAGAAATAGAAGGGATTTATTTAGAACAAAAAATTCTAGAAGAATGGCTCCAATCCCAAAAGGCGAAGAGTAGCAAAGGGTCCCATCTTCTTGAGGAAGGCCAAGTGGTGGAATTGAAAGAATACAATTCTACGTGTACTAAAAAAAAGAATAAGAATTTCCTCGCTCTCCTAGCACGATTTGAGAAATAATTGAAGAACAGTGATATGATGAGAACCTTGACATTAGGATATTTCAAGAACCCACCCACCCTCCTCCAAATGAAAGCAGAAGCTCAAAAAGTTACAATCCTCTCCAAACACTTGATCTTCATGACACACTTGCTAACTACTTGGAAAAGGAGGATTCCACAAAAGGCATACTCTTGAAAAGGATGGGAACCACAAAGAGCTTGAGAGTATTGATGCATTCCCTTGGGTTGACAGGCGCAAATGGGATATAAATTATACCCATTTTTATAGTGATCCCATTTATAACATAGACACCAATAGAAATCAGATTGTTGAATTTTAGCCTCATGTAAAACCAAGTTATCCCATAGAATATGAACAACCATACCAACTCATATAGGAGTAGGCATATATATATGTACAAAATGTCAACTTCTAGATTCAAGATCCAGAAGAAAGTCTTTAGTAGTGGATTTCCTTAGCACGTCTTCTAAAATATATAAGGATTCTATTGAAAATGAAGAACTCAACCCTGTAGTGGTGGTCAAGCAACATCTTCTGCAAAGTTCCGGTATGCTTCAGAAGCTCTCAACTTCTTTCCTTTTAATATATTAAAATACCCTTTTAATTTAGGAAAACAGTAAATCGGCCGCCATCACTCCTCCGACCACTGAAAGTCACTTCCCACCATTTTATCATGTAGATCTTCTCATTCCGGTTCCAACGAGCTATTACAGTAAGGTGTTCTGTCAAGAATTACTCCCAGAATGCCACCTTAAGCATAACTAATGGAGTTAGGCTCAATAATAACCCTATTTTTCGATAGTTGTTGGAATGCAATAGAAAAAAAGGCAAGTTGTGCGGATGATGGAATATGCCAAGCGAATGCCATCGGATCCCATAAAAATTGCTCCAAACCCCATGAAGCCCCTCTAGAAGCCCCTGGGCTTGCTGATGGAGTAAATCTGCTTCTGTAACCTAGCTGCTTCCAACCTTGGAAGTCCATCCTGACCATGCTATAAGGGAAACCAAAAAAGGGAACATGAAAATGCATCAACTAGACATTATTCTTCTAATTGATTAGAAATTTATTTTGTTTACGATAAATATAAAATAATTCACTGATGCATTCTTCGGAAATAAAATATGATGCGGAAGTAATATAATGAATTGAGAATAGATACACACAAAAAAAGAATTTGACACAGTTATTTTGGACTAAAAGTCCCAAAAAAAACCTCGAAGGGAAACTTCAGTGCAACAAATGAAGGTTTATTTTATTATTATGTAGCAAGTTTGAGAGTACAATAATTTGGATGCCATAACCTCGAAGGGAAACTTCAGTGCAACAAATGAAGGTTTATTTTATTATTATGCAACAAGTTTGAGAGTACAATAATCTGGATGCCCAATTGGCAATCCTCCATCAAATACACTAGAAAAATAATATGGATATCCCAGATCTACTTTTCTAAACTACTCAACGTCCTCTAGCCTATTCGAACCCACACTGGCTACTCGCACTACATCCTGGAACTCGCACTGCTGGCTCTAGATAACTCACACTCCCTTGAAATTGGCTCCAAGTGAGTCGTCCTACATCCCTCTACCTCTAGAAGTGACTCACTCTCCCTCCTGGAATCTAATCCGGCCTCTCGCAACTAAATCCACTCTCTTCCGACAACTCACTCAAGGGTTTATAGATATTCACACTGGCTTCTATGACCCTCTCTACAGATAATTCAGCCTCCTATATCCTGGCACTCTAGCATGGGAGAAACATGGAAATTTCTCTGGAATTCTACTACCTCTTTTTGATGCTGTCCCTCTGGCTTGAACTGCGCCCTCACTGACACTGTGAATTGGGTAGCTCGATCTTCCTTTCTTACTTGCTCTCAACTTTGTGTGTCTATCTCAATCCCATCGACTAGCCCTTATAATCTCTTGTGGGGGCATAAACGGCCAAGATCTAATTGTGATCGATGGCTAAGATCAATTTGACTCCATCAATATACTTGTCCAGAAGTCTTTAGAGTAAGAGTTGATTTCCTCAATTAATACCCATTAATTAACCAATTTTTCTCATTTAGACTTGTTAGTGTCCAAATGTTCAGTGATCAAACATACTCTTTCAATTGTTTTCCTAAAAGTCATATGTCAAAATTTCATGTTTCAAGTCAGTTTTCAAATAAAATTTTGTTCACTGAATATGTCTAGGTCTGAAATGCTACTCCCTTCACTCCATTCATGGTCGTCATCATTTCAAAGGTCATGTCATCCATCAATCATCTAGGTTCTGAGGTCATTCACCACACCTTCATTTGGATCAGAGTCTAGGTCTCATTTGTTTCGCCACCATAAGAGTCAATTATGTCATAAAAGAAAGCGAACAAAATCTCATTTTCACCATACAAGTCATTTGCATAGGGATTTAGCTAAGATAGGGAAATAAGTAAAGATCTCCTCTCTTCTCACCATCATACTCCACAGCTGCCATGGGTTGAAGAAAAATAAGCAAATTTGTACCAACACTACCTGTGCTACGCTTCTAGGTGTGTTGCGCAAGTGCCGCGATTTTGGTGTTTGAGCTCCAAATCAGTTCTCCAAGGTTCAAAACCACTGCACAAATGTTCATACACTTCCTAAACAATAAGTGGACACCCTCCATACCTCTCTCAAGTCAAAATTCATCAGCAAATGAATGGTTTCCTTCATTAGGTTACCTCCACTACGTTTTTGGTGTTTTTCATCTTTTGTTTGTTTCAGCTGATAAAACCCTAATATAACCATCTACAACATTCATATAACCTTCATACACCATACCCTAACATCTCCTTTCACTCACAGCCCTCTTTTCTATCAATTTCATTAAAACCCTAACTTTCACTACATTTTTGCAAAAAAACTAGTGAAACCTTGTGTTTTAATCTTTTGGGTACCTTTCACATGCCCATTCCCAAAATTCCACTTGAATCCTGTAGCCAACTCATCACCCTACCTCCCAAAAGTTTTACGGATTTTTCCCTAACTTCCTCCCACTTCATTTTTTCCCCTAAAACCACTCTACCATTATCCCCTGTTTTCCTAATTTTCCACCTTCCCTATCCACTACATCAAGATAGGGATTTCCTTGTTGAAAAACATCATAGAGGGTGAGAAGAAGGTCCATAAGAGAGGTCAACATTACAGGTTTGACCCAACTCAGACCCATGGCATCATTTTTAGAGCTTCGTGATCAAGCTAGGGTTTACATTGCACACAGGGACAATTTGGCTTCAAAATCAGTTTTTGAAGTAATGGAGATGAATTTTACAAAATGGAAAGAGGATTTTGTCTATCATAGGAAAAATAACAAAAACCTCCTTTAGTTTAAGCACAGGTGTTATGGTTTTATAGAAATGCTCAAAATACAGTTGCTCCAGGTCATTTTCTGCACTTTTGGACATGTTGTCTTCAAATCAATTTTCTAGGGGTTTGGAGTAGGGGTTTGCAGTGCGTGATGACTCCATTATGTATCAGACATCCTAAGCTTTTCAACCATACCACTTTCAGCCCCAAAGTACTTTGGGAAGGCCTCCAAACTCCCTCTCAAATTTGGCGCTACGCTTCTGCTCAGAGTGCGCTACGCTTCTACAAATTTTGAGTGATCAACTTCAAACTTGGATTCTGAGCTAATGGGAAAGTATTTTGGAAAAATGGAGGTGTTTGTTCATAACATTCCAAAGAACAAAAGCCTCTCTCAGTTTTGCAAAAAACTTTATGGTTAGAGAGATATTGATCCATCTTTAAGCCATATGTTTGCAGATTTTTGGCAATTCCTTTGTTACGTTTCTGGAATCAGTTGTTACACTTTTGTAATTTGGTTTTTCATCTCTAGAAAGGGTCTAGAATTAGGTTTTTGACTTCAAATCTCTTCAAACAAGCTCAAGGATTGTGACCATTACTCCTTGGACCTCTCACAAATAGTAAGTTAATACTCTCATACCCTCCCTTAGTCAAGTTATCGATTTTCAAATCATTTTCATGCTCACTCCATATTACACCATATCATCACTTCTCCATGTCAATGAAAGACTCCATTTGATAAATCCTAACCTACTCCAGCTAGATAAACCCTAACCCTAGTACCTAAACATTATCCTACACCTCTCATATGCCTCATCCTCACATCTCAAATCATCCATATCATCCCTAACAACTATTTTCATGAAACCCTAGATTCTAGCTATTTCACAATGAAAAAACTTGAAATTTCCTATGTTTGCTAGGTTTAGCCATCCTCCACACATCCATTTTTCCTCATTCTACTCAGAACATGGAGCTAAGACACAACCCTATCTATTGAATTTTTTGTAGAATTTTTCCTAGCTTCATAACCCTCTATCTCACCCTCGAAACCTACACCACCCCTACACTCTGTTTTTTCCAGATTTCACTACACATGCTCATCCCACCAAAACACTAGGGTTTTCGTCCTTCCATTGTTAAAAAATATGGAGAGTGAGAAGAAGATGTTCAAGGGAGGGCGCCACCTCAGGTTAGAACCCTTCACAATGCATGAACTCAATGCCTCGCCATTGGCCAGAAGATGTGTTGAGAGGACTAGACGTTTGAGGTTCTGTGAAAAGCTCATGGAGGAATGATATCATCTTCAACTGACGTGCTTATTTTCTACAAGCTTCAGCATGGGAAAGACCAAATGCAAGACATGGAGGCTGAAAGACAAACAAGAAGACCAAAAACAAGAGGCCTCAAAAGGGCACTGGAGCTAGAAAGACAATCAACTCATCCACATGAAGAGTTGACCTTTGATGAGCTTATAGCCATGGAGATTAATGAAGAGAGAGATTCGGTTTTCAAGGGTATATGAGCATTTGGAGAATCTCTTGAAGAGAGCTAAGAGGGACAATAAACTGCAAAGACACATGGAAAACCATTATCTCACCAGGAACACAATTTCTCAAATAACGTTGAAACAATTGAAGAAAAGGCTAAAAGAAGCACAATGAAGCTTAAGGAGAAGGATAGCTTGGATTTGTTGGCTGAAGCTTCTTTGTCTATTCAACCCATCACTCACAGGTGTCACAGAACCAATTTTGAGAAGCTTTGATCAATTTTGGAATTTTTTGTGACTTTTGCAAAATTTTGGAAATTCCTCATTACAGAAGGGTAACAAACTTTTGTTAATACTATTTTGGGGGCATCCAAACGATGATTTCTTTACATGGATGGGCGTATTTTGATGGGTAGATCACATATCAAGAACCTCCATGGCATGACAAGCTGTAATTTTGGAGAAAAAGTTCAAAAACCACTCATTTTTCATGTTTCTGCCACCTTTTTGGAGCCTCTGTTACGCTTTTGGAGTAACCTTGGGAGAATGGATTTTGAAGGCCTTCCCATGGGTCATTTTGAAAAATTCAAGATGTTATGGAAACCAGACACACATGACTAGTTGAACGTTCTTTCAGAAGTGGATTTGGACTCCTAAAAGTGCCTCCAAAGTTCTGTTACACTTCTACAAATTTTTGTTACCCTCCTATTAGAAATGTTAGAAATCAACATTGGATATCTTAGGACACTTTTCAAGCTCAGAAATTGTCACAAATTCGAGGTTTTTCTGTCCTATGAGTTGGTATTAGAGTTATTTAGTTGGTTTTTGCCTCTTATCATGAGGGAATATGTAATTTAATGTAAGGGACAAATACTTGTAGTTCATAGATGAAATTCAGGGAATGGTTTCTAACCTCCCTAGAATCTAGGAAATGACATGCTGTGTATTTATGATTCATTTTGGATGGGATTTCGACCTGATGAGGTGTCATAGTCCATATTTTCGATAAGTAGACTCTCTTTAGTCTTTTGCGGGGTTGGATAGTCTCATATTGTAGTG
Source organism: Pinus albicaulis (assembly GCA_034641835.2). NCBI lineage: Eukaryota > Viridiplantae > Streptophyta > Pinopsida > Pinales > Pinaceae > Pinus > Pinus albicaulis. The sequence goes on from CM076582.1 coordinate 1,084,058,262, forward strand.
GAGCTCTTGTAATCAGCAATTTGGAATGAAATCAGAGATAGATTTGCAGGAATTGTGTTGAGATACTTGTAGTATGATTTGAAGAATCTATTTTTCTTATGTATGTTTATCATTTCATGCTTAATACGATGTCTTCTTCTTCATATATGTTTATTTTGTCAGTGTATGAGCAAAAATCATGTTTATGCATGCTCTCTTTCAGACAAGGTTTACGGTGCTATGTTTATTTGCTTCTAAACTGAATGAATTCACCTCAATGCTTATTAAAATTCTCTTCTACTTCATCATATACTCAATGACTTATTAAAATTATTTCAAACTACCTATCTTGCCTCACATATTCTCTGCAGATTCACCTTGGAGTTCAGAGCTAAAAACGTTATACACAGTCTACTCATTGACTTTTCTATCCAGCACTCAAAACATCAAACAAATTCTATTTATTGAGCTTACATACCTAGCCTGAGATCATTAGATACTCAATCATTCCTTTGACTGTAAAAGTAACAATGAGAGAGCCCTCTCTGGCCCTGGTAGGGCTAGCCACCTGACCTAAAGTTTGGTTTGTGGTTACCTTTCTCCAATCCTATTGTTAGTTTTGGGAAGTTGGAGAGAGTGATAACAAGACTTAGGAACTTTTTAATTATTGATCAATTAATTTAATTGAGAGGTTTATAAGTGTTTTCTCTCAAAACCTCTTATGGGTTTTGGAGATCTCGTGTCCTTAGACTCTCTGACATCTTAGAGACTAGAACACCTGTCCGATGCTACCCCAAATTCACAAACTAATGGATATGAGGGAAGAATAAGCTTAGCGTAGGCACAAGAAGAGACAAGCAAGGGTTATAAAATCCAATTCATCTTCTTTAGATTTATTTGGGATTTTCTATATTATCTGAGATTTTTAGAAATGGATTCAACAATATTGAGAGATCTGGATAGATTGTATGCAGCCTCAAATTTTGGTGTTTGGAAATCCAGAATTTCCTTATTGCTAGAAAAGAATGGTATCAAGGAATATGTGACGAGTGTTGTAGCTATATCCAGAGATCTAGCATAGCTCACAACATACAGGAAGGAGGATGCCATGGCGAGGAGAATAACTCTTGGAGTTAAGGATCATATTGTTTCGAATATAGCAATTCTATATACAACGAAGAAGATGTGGGATGCCATGCTAAATTTGTACCAGAATGCTACCACGAATACAAAGTTGATCCTTGGGGAAAAGCCGAGGAACACCCGAATGAACAAGAGTAAAGACGTTGTTAGTTACCTCACCAGACTTCAACTTGTTAGGGACGAGCTGCAGTTGGAGATAAACCAAATGATGACATGCTAGTGCATATAGCCTTGAATGGGTTTACTAAGCAGTGGGATGTCTTGTTAAGGTCATCAATGGATGAGACAACTTATCGAGTTGGGATCAACTATGGAGTGATATCACTTAGGAGGAGCTTGGACTAAATCTTGTTAGTGGCAGCAACAGTAAGATTCGGCTATGGGAGATTTTTCCTATGAACGAGGAGGATAGGCCGAACGTTACTTACAAAAGGTACAGGAGCATGGAGAGGGAATTGGAAGTTACACCTGATGTTGAGGCACGTGGGAAGGCCATAGTAGTGGAAAATATGGGGGAGACAAGGAGCAAGGAGGAGGAAACATTTGACAGTCTCTTGAAGGCCCTGAATGACTTAGCCAAGGGGCAGAAAGAAATGTTGACGGAACTCAAACAACAGAATAGAGACAAGAGTATCCACCGTGAGTTCCTTTGGGGAGACTTTAGGGGCATCACAACAGTATGACCACCCTTCCCCAACTACTCACCCACCAAATTTCAATGGACCAACCAAAAACACGCTACCTACATTTTTTCCTTCAGCAGCGAGTGAGCAGGGTGGACCAGATGATCAGATGCCTATGGGAGATTATTTTTTGGGAGTGGCAGTCAATGGGGTAGGATTTCAAGGAAGCTTTATCTTTTAGTGTGATGTCCCCATTTTTATTTTCTTCCATAGTACAGTGAGGGTGGATTTCTATGATAAGGGATGGCTAGGCCATTGTAGCAGGTTCGTGTTATTAGGTTTTCAGAGGGAGTTTTGAGGAGTTTTTACGGGATCTAATGGCATTCTCCTGGCATATTTCATCATCTGCACAATTTGTCTTTCGTTCCATCGCATTCTGACAACTTTTGAAAATTAACATTATTATGGAGCCTAAATTAATTAATTATGCTCGAGGTGGCATTCCGAGAAGATTATTTGATGGAACACCTAAGTGTAATAGCTCGTTGGAACCGGAATGAGAAAATCTTCAGGATGGGATGCTGAGAAGTGACTTATAGTGGCCAAAGAGAGTTTGGTGATCAATTTACCATTTTCCTTAATTAAAAATGACTTTGATTAGTCATTTAATTAAAGGAAAAATAATTAATCGGAGGAAAAGACTCAAAAGTGACTAAAGTGAGATAGAATTAAATTAAAAAGTCACTAAGATCAAGTCAATGGAGGATCTTCTAGAATAATAATAAAATAATAAAACAAGATGCTTCTAGAGGCTTGGAGATCTCTCCATCAAATCTATAAAAGGGGAGGAGGAGGTCATTTGGAGATATCTTGGATTTGATCATTGTCTTGTGTGAGAGATTTAGAAACTTGGTTCTCTACTTCAGAAGTAGCCCCAAGACGGAAAGCCTCGGGTGATTCAGTGAGAGTGGGCGAACACCCATCGCTTCCGTTGGTGGATCCATTTAGGATTCACAGGTTGCAGTTATTTGATTTTCAGTTTGTTTAGAGGCCAGTTACGACATTATTGTAGATCTATTTGTGGCCATTACCTCATCCATTTCTAGTTTGTTGTGCCAGCAGTTTCTATATTAATAAAATAAGGTTGAGATCTTTTGCATGTTTATATTTTCTATTATTCAGTTGCAGATTCTATTTTCCATTTTTGCCATAAATATTGTGGTTTATGTTGTGAAAATTGTTTATGATGTTGACGGCTTAAATTTATGAAGATATATTACATGGCAATTTTCTGTTTAGGAATGGAAATTTTATTTGAAGATTTTCTGAGTTAAAATTTCAAGAGCATTCCAATTTTTTGGGATTTTGGACATTACAGTGGTATCAGAGCTTTGATCTTGGCTCAACCGTGGGATTGATTTGAAAAAGAAAACTAGTTAAAGTGTTTATTACAGATAAATTTTGAGACAAGATTGTGGAGTATTTTGGGAGCTCAAGTCAAGGTTTCAAGAGGAACTAGTTTTTGAAGATTTTGCAGTGCCGAAGATTGAGTTACAGTTGTTGGGGATCAAAATTATCTTCAAGATTTAATCTCTTGGGCCGAGTTTATTTTGTTGGGCCAAATTTATTTTGCGGGGCCAAAATTATTCTACCATGTTGAATTTTTTTTGATGGGCAGTTATTTGTTAGGTTGAGTTTATTTGTTGGAGCCCAATTTATTTTCGCAAGCCTAGTTTATTTGCGAGAACCAAATTTATCTATTGGGGCTGAATTTATTTGTTGGGCCAAGTTTCTCTGTCATAACCTAGTTTATTTTTCGGATGTTTTGCAGGAGATTTATCTCATTGGAGCCAGTGATTTTGCAGTGAATCTGTTGGACTGAAGTGTAGGAGCATTGTGGTACAAATTTATCTTATTTGGAGCAATGTGCATGGTTGCGCAGGGTAGGAAACTTGCACTAAATTTTGGCTTTTTGTATTTTTTGGAATCTACCTAAGATTTTTCTGGGTTTTGTGAGAGGATATTGTGGTTAAAATTTCAGAATTTTTTGCGCGCTATTCGGGTGAGAAATCGTCATTCTTATAGCAGGGTGAATTGCTAGGTTAGTTGGGATTTTCACACTATTTTAGCATTTCGGGTCATTGGAATTAGCTCAAAATATTTTTCAGTTTTTGTGGGTTTGTTGGGAGGAGTTTGTGGTTGTATTTGCAGAATTTTCCAAGTAGTATTCAGGCTAAAAATCTCCTTTTTGTTCAGTAGTACGTTTTATTATTCAACTAGTAATTGCACCAATTTTGGGTAATTCTGGGAGGTCGGAATTAGTCCAAAATATTTCTAGGTTTTTTCGACCAGGGGTCAAGGAGTTGGATCCTAAATTTGCAGAATTTGTGGGGGAGTTTTGGTGCCCCAAACATACAGAATTATTTGGAAGCTAGCGAGAAAGGAATGAGCTGAAATTTTGGGTCCCAAATGGCTGGTAGATGAAGCGAACAAAGTTCCTTCTCAAGTTCAAATACTCCAGAACATTTGGAATACAAAGATATCCATGATGATACAAATATTATATTAGATAGTATGAAGAATGAGATATGAGATAGATGATTGAATGTTACAAATGAGGCCTGCTTATATACCTACGCAGGTGCCTCTTCACGAAAGGTCATGTCTTATCAGACATGGCCTTTCAACCTAATTACTAATTAACTAATTAATCACTATTTACATTATTTTATTCATGACATTGCCTTCCTCTCAAAAAGCTTTGTCTTCAAAGCTTGTTGATGAAAGGCCTCGATTTCTTTTCCTGCTACGAACATCTTCTTGTCTTGGGGCAATCATCCTTGTCGATACAAGTTGATATGATCCTCTAAGTGTCAAACATAATTGTCGCACTAAGAATGGATCAGACCATCCTAAATCAATCTTCTGTGGGATCTTACGATGACTGGCAACTTGTGATGATTCATTAGTATTCTTCAGAATATCAACTTGTTTCTGTTCTGAATACATAGCTTGGTTGAGTTGTCTGATCCCGTGATTTGGATGTCGATAGGGAACTTTTTTGGTTTGACTTTGATTTTCTTTTGGTGAGGATGTTATTGAGTAGGTTACAGGACCTTCACTTAGTATGTTCCTCGTCTGAACTGCAATATCGAAATTTGTATCTTTTGCAACTTGCTTGTCTTCTTCTTGAGTTGTGACTTTTACTGGACCAATGTTTGTTTTTTCAACAAGTTGTTGCACTTTGTTTTCCAACGACTTCTTATCCTTCTTCAATTTCTTAATTTGCGTTAGCAATTTTTCGTTGTGGTCCTTGAGGCGAGCAATTTCTTCATTCTTGTTAGTTGTGATTTTGTCAATTTCCTTTTGCATATTTTGGATCGCCTTTTTACTTTCTTGAAGAATTACTTTTGAGATTTCTTGTGTGTCTTCAGGCGTCACTGAATTTGGCTTCAAGTTAACGTCCTCTAATGTTATTTTCTTCTTTTTGTAGGAGAATGTTAAAAACTTTTTTTTTGTATTAAGGATGAATGACCCTAGTGATTCTATCTAGAGCGAACCCAGAATTATATCACTATCATTACAAAATAAGGATATAACGGTAAATTGCGAGACCAAGGAATACTCCCCAATACTTAGGTGTAGATTTCTTATGTCGTATTATTTTTCGTTTGCGTTAATTGAATTTGTTTCAATTATATTTGATTCAGGAATCACTAATTGGTTAGCACATTTGGTACTAATATAATTATCCTTTCGATTAAGATCGATAGATATGAGAACTTCCTTTCCCGCAAGTGACCCTTTGATTCTAATTAGCGCACGAACATACATACTATAATTTTCAGGAAATCTTCCTTCTTTTCTTTCCGAATTGGACTCCATTTGTGTTTATCGAGGTAAAATTAGGGTTTTTAAAGGTAGAATAATAGTTCTTTTGTATATAAATTTTTTTTAAAGTCACCCCTCTTTTAATTATAACTCTTTTTATATATTTCAAACCTTTTCTTTTCCTAGCACTCTTCACTTTTATATATATATATATATATATATATATATATATATATATATATATATATATATATATATATATATATAAGTAGGGTTTTTTTCTATTTCGGATTAAAAAAAAACTTGATATTTAGGCTATGCCCTTCTTTTATATATATATATATATATATATATATATATATATATGGTACCTTGTAACTTTATAGTAACTATTATATAAAGTTAATGTATATATATATATATATATATCTATATTTTTCTTAACTTTCCACTATGTAAGGACACTAAAGAAAAATTCCAAACGATTCCAATACATACGTGACTTTTGACCGATGGTCGCAGCTCATTTTTATGGAAATAAGCCACAGGCAAATAGGAATTAAGTCACAGATGGAAAGGTGACTGGATGAATGGTCAGTATCGATGACGGTTGGATGTTAGAAATAAATGGTGGCTAGAAGATAGGAAAAATTATGCTTGGCTGAAGGAATGTCGATCTAGTGCTGGTTTGAACAATAAACATTCAAAGCACAGGTGGTCGACCCAAAGAACACGCAGAAGAAGATGCGAAAATTGGGTGGTTTATACTGTGGTGGGAAGGTAAGCGCGACAATGGAATGAGGAGAATGGGATCGATCGGTGGTGTGAGATGGCGGAGCAGATGCTAACAGAGGCAGGGAGTGAAACGAAATTGATCGGGGGGTGGGTCGGAGCAGTGTGGCTCGGAGGCGGAGAAGGGACAGCGTGCAGCGTTACAACAAATGCCGGGAGACAATGATTGATGGTGGAGAATGCAAGGTTCAGGGAGCGGGAAGAGTTGCGACCGTGGCAGATAAGACAACACGCAACAGTGTGACTGTGTGACGGTGGCAGCGGTAGGAGTTGGTGGTGGTGGCAGAAAGCGACTCCGAGTGGCAGAATTGTTGGGGTTGCAGAATGGTGTAGCGTTGGGTAAGGTGAATACACAATCAGGGCGAGGGCACGATGTCGTCGATAACAACCACCTGTTGGTGGTGGTTTCAGAGGAATAGGCAGCGAGGTGCAACTGTTCATTGGATGATCCTTTTTATTATTGTTTTCTTTTTTTCTTTTAATATTCTATTTTTTTCTATATTTTGTTTTTTCAATAATTTTTTTTTTAAATATCTTTCTATATATATATATATATTTTTTTTTTCTCAATATATATTGACTTTTTCCTTTTTCTTTTATATATATATATATATATATATATATATATATATATATTTGACTACATATATATTGCTTTTGTTTCTTTTTTTTTCAAAAATTTCCCTTTTTTTCCTTCAAATTTTTAATTTTGGCCAAAGGCCTACTAGTGAAATTTCTTCAAATTTTTAATTCTAGCCAAAGGCCTACAGGTGAAAATGGAGAAACTCCAAGACTGGTAGCGAAACGCTTCGACGGCAACAATGTTGACGAATTTTTGATGGCCAACGGCCTGGACTGAGGAGCGTAGCTCTGTGCAGTGATGAGCGGCTAGAAGATCGAACTGTTCTGATACCAAATGAAGCGAACAAAGTTCCTTCTCAAGTTCAAATACTCCAGAACACTTGGAATACAAAGATATCCATGAGGATACAAATATTATATTAGATAGTATGAAGAATGAGATATGAGATAGATGATTGAATGTTACAAATGAGGCCTGCTTATATACCTACGCAGGTGCCTCTTGACGAAAGATCATGTCTTATCAAACATGGCCTTTCAACCTAATTACTAATTAACTAATTAATCACTATTTACATTATTTTATTCATGACAGTAGAATTTGCCAAAATCCTTTCTGGGTTTTTTTGGGTTTGTGGTGGAGAGCCCAAGATTAATTTGGCAGAATTTTATGAGTACTTTTGGAGGTTCAAACAAGGGTTCCTTCCATCCAGCAGTTGTAAAATTTCTAGGGTCAGCACATAGCTTGAGGAGAGATCATTTACTTGCATCTGGGGCGACATTTTTCTCACATGGGATTGTTTAGCTTGCTTTGGCAAGCCCAGGGTTGAAATTATTTTACTAGGATGAACTCATCTTGTTGTGCAGAAATTATTTTGCTAGAGCCCAATTTATTTACTAGAGCCTAGTTTATTTACTAGGGCCCAATTTATTTTCCAGATCCTAATTTATTTGTCGGAGCTAGATTTATCTATTAGGGCGGGGTATTGTTGTGAGCAATGTGAGGTTCTATCAGTTTGCTGAAAAATTATATTGGTATGCGCTGCTATGTGTGTCGTATAGTCATACTCTAAGTGTATGTAAAGTTGAGTAGAGGTTGAGTCAACTTAATATACTTGTTATCATTGGGCTAATCCATGGAGAAATTCCTAAACAAATTGAGAAAATTAAACATAGAAATTAGTTCCTTGAACCGCCTTACATCATTGGACCATAAACCCAAGCAAGACAACAAACCTATATCAAGAGGGGTCCATGTCATTCTTCAGCAAGAGCAGCCAAAGGATTTGTAGAAGGAGCCAGAAATAGGGCACAAAATCCTTGCACTTGGAAAATATTGGAAACACATGAAGGTCACATGGAGAGTTCTTTTCAAATTGGATGAGCTAGATGCGCTCCTTTCCGAAGTGAGACAGTTAGAAGGGAGAAAACTAATTTGGGTTTGGGCATCAAAACCAACTATGCTTGCTCTCAGACAACACAAGTTCTTGGAGGAACCTGGTGATTGCATCTTATCTAAGTAACATCATGAGACTAACCGCCCCTATAGCCCCTTACAATGATGATGTTATGAGGAGATTTTTCAGACTAATAGTCTAGTTTTTTCGGGACTTGGACAACAACACAGGCTCTACCCTTGGGAAGAAGCTTGAAATTCTAGGAATTATGGCCATGATTAGATCTTATCACATCATGTTTGATTTGGAGTGTGATGACCTGATCCTGCATATGTTCCAATGCTTCTTCAGCTTTAGGAAACGTCACCCTGACACAGTCATAGCACACATGCAGTCCATTTTATCCTCATGTATGGGAGAGCATGATGCCATTTGCAGGGAGTTGTGGACTAGATTATTGAGCATTGGGAGGAGAGAACAACTGGTCTCACCCGCTGCTCATGAGCTAATCGAAAGGTTGGTTGAGCAGAATATTAGATTGTTCCAGAAATAGTTGACTAGGGAGGAGTTGTTCAAGATTGATGGACCATGTAGCAAGAATGAGTTAAGGAGCGGTGGTATTTGATTCATCTGCAAAGAACCTTGGGGACCTAATTAGTCATGCTTGAGTGACACTGTAGAGATGATAGAGGTAAAGCAGGAGGATATTCCTTTTGATTCCCAGAGTGAGGACACTTCTTTGGACGATTCCATGGGCTCATACGAAGTTACCTTTGAGGAGCATGAGTCATGCAGATTTGTTGGTAGAGGACCAGATTTATATAGTGAGCAGTCAGTGGGCCCTATGGGAGACATTCAGGATGATGAGTCGCCAGTGATGATTTAGCATGAGCAACATATGGTGGAGCATGAGTCAGCTAAGGGGGATGATATGCATAGTATGCATGATGAGCCTTTTGGGGAGAGCCAGTTGGAGGTTCATATTGAGCCTATGATGGATGAGCAGCTACCCACGGGGTCAGCCATTGATGAGGAGCAGACAAATGTATTAACATCTAGCAAGGTGACAGTAGTTGGAGACACTTATCCTCAGGAGTTGTTAGAGGTTGACAGGGAAGTTTTGCGGGAGGCTAGTAGACAATAGGAGCATGGAGTTTCCGATCAGAGGAGGGAGGAGCTGTTGGGGATGGTGGTGCACCCATCTTTGGGCCGACCCACTGATGAGGTGCAAGTAGATGCACAGGAAGTTAGCAAAGTTACAATACTTTCATTGAGTGACATTCTCCAGAAGTACATTGACAGGGTTTGCAACACATCTTGGCCACTTTTGCTTATTATAAAAAGAGCGGCTTGCTATTTCACACAGATCTCGTTGATGGATTGGACAAATCAGCATGAGTGGAGGATGGACCGGCAACAACATAGTAGACTTGTTCCATATGTGGGTGTCCTTGCATTCGATTATTTTCCTGAGATAGATTGGTAGGAGATCATGAGTTGGTATCCTATTGACGGAGTATCATTCTTAGTTCGAGGCACAGTACAACAGGAGCCCTTAGATGATAGGGTTATTGCATGTTTTAGTGGGTAGTGGGTTGCGGACCATCATTTTATCAGTATTTCAGTAGCACTAGCCCAACATCAACAGAGTAGTGTTAACCTCGGCCTATGCTAGAGGTTGGATTGGAGAGAGGTCATGAGTTGGTATTCGCTTGATAGAGCAACAACACAGTCTGAGCCATGGGACTTGGGCGATGATTGGCCATGGTGGCATTGGGATCTAGGAGGATTGGTTGATGAGAGGTACAATAAAATATGGGCATGGGATCCAGGTATTGCGGGTTCCCGTCATGTTTGGATTACTTGGAGGCATGATGTGGACCAGTGGTTCATATGGGATCCTCTTATCAGTTTGCAGATACCTCTACAGTGAACAGATGCAGATTGCTTGAGGACAAGAAATATTGAGGCAGGAGGATTTGTAATGTCCCCATTTTATTTTTCTCCATAGTACAGCCGGGATGGATTTCCAAGATAGGGTATAGCCAGGCCATTGGAGCAGGTTCGTGTTATCAGGGGTTTTGAGGGAGTTTTGAGGAGTTTTTACGGGATCTGATGGCATTCGCTTAGCATATTTCATCATCTGCACAATTTGTCTTTAGTTCCGTCGCATTTCGATAACTTTCAAAAATTAGCATTGTTATGGAGCCTAAATTAATTAATTATGCTCGAGGTGGCATTCTGAGAATATTATTTGATGGAACACCTCAGTGTAATAGTTCGTTGGAACCAGAATAAGAAGACATTCAGGATGGGATGCTGAGAAGTGATTTATCATGGCCAGAGAGAGTATGGTGGGAAATTTACCATTTTCCTTAATTAAAAATGACTTTAATTAGTCATTTAATTAAAGGGAAAATAATTAATTGGAGGAAAAGGCCCAAAATTGACTTAAGTGAAATAAAATTAATTTAAAAAGTCACTAAGATAAATTCAATGGAGGATCTTCTAGAATAATAATAAAATAATAAAGTAAGATGCTTCGAGAGGCTTGGAGAACTATCCATTAGATCTATAAAAGGGGAGGAGGAGATCATTTGGAGATATCTTGGATTTGATCATTATCTTTTGTGAGAGGTTTGAGAACTTGGTTCTCTACTTCAGTGGTAGCCTCAGGATGGAAACACTTAGGTGATTCAGTGAGAGTGGGCGAGCACCCACCTCTTCCCTTGGTGGATCCATTTAGGATTCATAGGTTACAGTTATTTGATTTTCAGTTTGTTTGGATGCTAGTTGCGGCATTATTGTAGATCTATTTGGTGTTATTACCTCAGCCATTTCCAGTTTGTTGTGCCAGTGTTTTCTATATTAATAAAATAAGGCTGAGATATTCTGCATGTTTATATTGTCTACTATTCAGTTGCAGATTTTATTTTTCGTTTTTGTCGTAAATATTGTGTTTTATGTTGTGCAAATTGTTTATGATGTTGACGACTTAAATTTATGAAGATATTTTACATGGAAATCTTCTGTTTATGAATGGAAATTTTATCTGAAGAGTTTCTGAGTTAAAATTTCAAGAGCGTTCCAAATTTTTGGCATTTGGGACATTACATTCAGAGATTACTGCCAACACAAGCAGAATGAGAGAAGTCAGAGTAGTGGGGGATCTAGCATGCAAAACTCGGAGTTGTAGCATACCGTTGGGAGGATGTTCTTCCCATGTATGATGGATCGACCAAGTGCACAGCTAAAGCTTGGGTGGAAAATCTAGACACCTATTTCCAGCTCGAATGGATGATCGAAGTGGAAGCCATCAAAATGGCTACCTTGCATTTGGAGAGAGAGTCACATGAATAGTGGTTCCATGGCTTGACCACGCTAGGGCATGCCAATGTGACCTTGTATGAGTATTTTACACAGAGAGTGGTGGGACACTTTGACAGGAGAGACCCGGAGGCCCATTTCAGAGATCTGACCTAGCTCAGACAGACTGGCCATCCAGAACATTACATATTTGAGATCTTGAGGGTTTCAGTCATGGTGCCAGATTTTTCCGATGCCAGGAGGGTGTACACATTTGTAGAGTGCCAACTGGAGCCATTGCATGGGATGGTGAAGTCATGCAAACCCACCACCTTGCAAGAGGCTGTGACTTGTGCCAAAGATTTGTAGGGGAGCATCCCCAAGACTCGAGCACCCATACCTTCACGAGCTCCATACCCACAGAAGGGGCATGACACTTGGCCCTCACCAGAGAGAGAAATTCCAGGATGTGGGCAGTTAGATGAGGAGACCAAAAGAGATCTCCATAGGAGGAATTTGTGCTTCACTTATCAAAAGCCTTGGGCACCTGGCCACAGATGCTCAGCAGGCAAGAACCATTACATCGAGGTCTTCTCAAATAGTGACTAGGAGGATGATGTGGAGTTGGAGACAATGGGGTGACAGTGAGATTCACGCAGAGAAGGGACCACCACCACCACTTGGGGGAGCACCTTTCGCACCCTATGGGGGAGTCATAGCTTCATTGCATGGAGTCCCAAATTTTTTTACCTTGAGCATCAGAGGCACAATGCAGGGGAAACCTATCTCGATTTTGTAGTGGGGCCACCCAAAAATTTATCGATGCATAGATGGTACAGATGAGCGGGATAACCACAGAGGAGTTTGTGGGATTTTCAGTTTTGGTGCCAGGGGATAGGACTATGCAGTGAACCTGATATGTCCTCGCTCTGATATTGACCATGGGGAACTACTTAGTGACAAATCATTTCTTTGTTGTGGATGTGCTAGACACCAATGTGGTGATGGGTGTCCACTGGCTTTACTCCCTTGGCCAGGTCACTACAGATTGAAGGAAGTTGGATATGGAGTTTGTCGAGCTAGATGAAAAGTTGGTTTTTCTATGGGGTATGCATTCATATCCTCCACAAACAGTTTCAACACATAGGATGGAGGTTGATTTGAGGCATGGGACATAGCATGGGCAGTGGAGTTGAGGATTTTAGACGCTGGGGGAAAGCCAAAACCACCTCACCCCAACATACAGGCTGTGAAAATTCCTAGATCTAACAATCTCAAGAATCCTACTGCAACCAGCTAAATCTACTTCACCTACTTTGTAAATTACATTACAAAATTATTTTAGATTACTTCTTGAAACATTGAAGTAAATTACTGAAGTAACCTACACTTCATTAAATATGATTCTGAAACAAGGAAACTAAGCTAAGAAAAATATACACATAGGACACCGTTATTTTTGGACGAAAGTCCTCGGAAAAACCCAATGCGGGAAAACTAGTGCAACAGATCTGATGTTATATTCTTATTAAGCAGTAGAAAATTCTAAATACATCTCTGAATACCTCCAAGGTTATTCAGTTACAGAGAGAGAAATACTTGCAGAAAAATTGTGAGTTTTACCTCACACAATCACTGGAATTTCCCTGCCGATTCGGATGCTGGATGAGGTACCTCTGGAGGGCCCTGCGATGGCTCTGTGTAGTTAAAGCGTAGGGCCTGCGTCACCTCCTCTTGGAATTGTGTCACCCAAGCTGTAGATCGATTTGCCTCTTGTAATCTCAGATCTTCACCTTGGTCTCACACCCCAACTCCCAGCTTCTGAAACTAATCCGATAGAAAAATCTCGGAAACCCTCTTAGCCACTGTGCAACTTCTGTGAGGCTCTACGTTAGCCTCTCTGGCTCTACAATGGCTCTACTAGATCTCTCTCTACCTCTCTTTGCTGATGATTCTCCTGCTGAGAAAATCAGTCTCTTCGGAAGCTATCTCTGCCCCTCTCTGCGCTGGAATCACTTAGATCTGATATTTCTCCAAGCACTTGCTCTATCAGAAGAATTCGATCACTAGATTCATTCGGTGTGTCTTTCCAAATGACCCTCAAGCCTTCCTTTACAGTCTTCTCATTGAGACATTAACGACCGAGATTAGATCTCCAATCAATGGCTAAGATTATAACTTGACTTGATCCATGTTATATAGAATATTTACACTTTGTTTTAGTAATGCCCTTTAATTATTTAATTTTCCTAAGTTTAGACTTAGGTTTCCCATTAAAATAATTAATTTTTTCAATATAACACATTCTGAGTAGAATTTCCACAAACGATTTCTGGGTTCTTTAGATACATTTACCTAAGCCTCTCCACAAATGTTGAGACATAGAGCACTTCCGATGCTAACAAAAATCAACACTCCCTCTTAGCGAGGAAAGTGCTCTAACAACATGCCTATTGCATATTGCTCTGACCCTGAAGCATCCTCTGCATTGTTGATGTCTGACAAGTTGTCCACCAACCATTGCATTGTTGTTGTAGTTGTACTACTGCCCATGACACTGCCACTGCCATTTCTACATCCGTACTGCAACTCCCTCTCATGTGCTACATCTGACATGCTACCAACACTACCATTGCTAACACTGCATCTGCACTGCAACTTTGTTGCTGAGAGAAGCAATAGAAAACCACCCAAAAGTTGAACAAGCGTTCATTGGATGCACCTTGGTGCTAAAGATCTGACTTATGATAGCTACTGCGCTGCCCCTCTGATGCATTGTGTTGTTGCTGCTCTGCACTATGTTGTTGTTGCTCTGCACTGCGTTGTTGCTACACTGCTCTGCACTACTTAGAAGTTGGCACTGCTACCCACTGCATCTGTCGCTTAATCACTCCTTGGCTCCAACTGAAGACTCCTCCATCCCGCTATTGTTGATCATGGGCACCCGTAGCAAGGTTGTGATCCAAGAGGTGGGCTCCTCAAGGATCCTGCCAAACTGAAGTTCAAGGTGAACTACAGTTCCATGTCACCCCATCTCCCTCCTGGAGATGCGTGGGCACTCATGACATACTCATCCTCCTTGATCTTCGTGGCTGCAACCTTTGGATTGTGCTTCTCATCCTTGTCCTTTTTCTTTAGAGGACATTGCGATGCAAAGTGGCCCATCTCGCCACATCTGAAGCACTTCACCTTCGAAACATCTCTCTTTTTTTTTCCATTGCCCTTGCTGTCCCTTCGAAGTGAGGGCTGCATTCTCCTCCTTCGGATTCTCCGATCCGCTCCCGCTACTACCGTCAAGTTTGCACTTGACCAAATCTCTTCCCAACTCCTCCTCCTGAAGAGCTGCCCACATCAACTCCCAACTAGGTAGTGTTTCCCTTCCCAAGATACTTTGGACAAAAACTTCCCACTCCTTAGTGACAACTTTAAGGGCCAACCTCACCATAGTTGTAGCAATTGGGGTAGATCCCACCATCGCCAACTGATCACGGATTTCCTGAAGTCTCATTAGGAATGGAGCAATCCGCTCCCCATTCTGCATCTGGATCATCCGGAGCTTCTGCTCCAAGTACATCTTCCGTTGCTCAGAAGTTCCTTCATATAGCATGGACAAGGCCTCCCATATCTCCCTCGTTGTGTTCTTGCCAGCTATATGAGAGACTATATGATCCTTAACACCATCAAGGATAAGTCTCTTGGCCTTTGCCATATTGGACTTGTGCTTTTTATTTTGATTCGGATTTGTAGGTACATCAACCACATTGTCTACGAACGCCTTGAGATCATACTCGTCTAGAAGGAATTTGATTCTTTCCTTCCAGATCACGTAGTTGGAGGATCCCTCCAACTGATCCTGATCTCTAAGTCCGTGAGATGCCATCTCAGCCAAAAAACTCTCGAACTTCTCCCTTTTTCTCCCTACTGCGTAGCTTCTAGGCTGGCTTACGCACTCCATGATGGAGCTGGTAAGTTGTTGCTCCTCTGCTACCAAGAAAATGAGAAAAATTGAATTCCTCAGCAAAGGAACTCACTAAGGAAGAATTCCCTCACTATGTGCTCTTCTTATTCGTCTGACACTTCTCTGCCTAGCAACTGCTTGCAGAAAAATTGTGTCTCTCTGGCTCTGCATGAAGGCTCTGTGTTGCTCCCTCTGCCTCGGAAAGATCTCGATTTGGAAGTCTTACCTCTCTTTCGACCTACTCAGAGAGTGACCATCTCAAAAATCCATCCCTTCTGGCTAGAACTGTGCAATCCCTCTGGGGATCCGATCTGCTGTTACTGCAGCAATTCAACGTTCGCTTCAGTGCTAGATCTGCTCTTCCTGTTTCACATCAAACACTTTGATACCATGTGAAAATTCCTAGATCTAACAATCTCAGGAATCCTACTGCAACCAGTTGAAACTACTTCACCTACTTTGTAAATTACATTACAAAATTATTTCAGATTACTACTTGAAACATTGAAGTAAATTACTAAAGCAACCTACACTTAATCAAATATGATTCTGAGAAAAGGAAATTGAGCAAAGAAAAATATACACATAGGACGTTGTTAGTTTTGGATGAAAGTCCCCAGAAAAACCCAATGCGGAAAAACCGATGCTGCAGATTTGAGGGTTTATTCTTATTAAGAAGTAGAAAATTATGAATACATCTCTAAATACCTCCATGGTTATTCAGTTACACAGAGAGAAATAGTGGCATAAAAATTGTGAGTTTTACCTCACTCAATCACTGGAATTTCTCAGTTCATCCGGATGCTGGATGAGGTACCTTTGGAGGGTCCTGTGCTGGGTTTGCGTAGTCACTGCGTAGGGCCTCCGTCACCTCCTCTTGGCACTGTGTCACCCAAGATGTAGATCAATCTACCTCCCGGAATCTCAGATCTTTGCCTCCATGTCTCACACCCCGCCTCTCGGCTTCTAAAACTAATCCGACAGAAAAATCTTGGAAACCCTCTTGGCCACTGCGCAACCTCTACGTAGCCCTCTGTGGCTCTGCGATGGCTCTGCGTTAGCCTCTCTGGCTCTGCTGAATCACTCTCTGCCTCTCTCTGCTGATGATTCTCCAGCTGAGAAAATCATTGTCTCTGGAAGCTATCTCTGCCCCTCTCTACGTTGGAATCACTTAGATTTGATCTTTGTCTGAGCACTTGCTCCGTCAGAAGAATTTGATCCCTAGATTCACTCGGCATGTATTTCCAAATGACCCTCATGCCTTTCTTTATAGTCTTCTTGTTGAGACATCAATGACCGAGATTAGATCTCTAATCAGCGGCGAAGATTATAACTTGGCTCTAATCAAAGTCTAACCAACCCACCAAACCTGTGCGAAGCTCAAACCTGTCTACCCGAACCATACATAGCTTACTGAACCTATTTTCACTGGGAAGATACAGTGCGAAGCTGAACCTTATCTGCCCGAACCATCCTCTCCAACCTAATAGTCTAGTTCTAATCAGTGCAGCCCCAGTAGTTCTCATCCAATCCATGTTCTTTAGAATATTCAAACTCTATTTTATTAATACCCTTTAATTATTTAATTTGCCTAAGTTTAGACTTGGGGTCCCCATTAAAATAATTCATTTTTTCAATAAAACACATTCTGAGTAGAATTTCCACAAACGATTTCTGGGTTCTTTAGAATACATGTGCCTAAGCCTCTCCACAAGTTTTGAGACATAGAGCACTTCTGATGCTACCAAAAATCAACAATCTTGGACAGGTACCTGGCAGTGTTTGGAGACATACCACCAGGGCAGCCCCCTAATAGGGGATTTGAGCACACCATCGAGCTAGAGCCAGGGGTACAGGAAAGTATCGCCACTCCTTATAGGCATCCCAATGCCTACAAGGATGAGATTGAGCATGCCATTAAGGAGTTGTTGGCACTTGGCCATGCCAGGTCGAGCTCTAGTCCCTCGCTTCATCTATTCTTCTGGTAAAGAAGACAGATGGGACTTTACGCATGTGCATTAATTATAGAATGCTCAACAAGAAGACCTTGAAGAACCGTTACCCTATCTCGCACATTGATGAGTTGATGGATGAGCTTAGAGGAGCCAAGTACTGCTCTAAGACAGACTTGCGCTCGAGGTACCACCAGATCAGGGTGAGGGATCAGGACATCCCCAAGACAGCTTTCAGGTGACACTTTTGGCATTTTAAGTTTTTGGTTATGCCCTTTGGGCTGACCAATGCACCAACCACATTTCAGTCATGCATGAATCATGTATTCTATGGACAGTTGTGGAAGTTTGTACTGGTGTTCTTTGATGACATTCTGATTTACAACAGGACGTGCGAGGAGCACTTGCAACACTTGGAGGTGGTGTTGCACATTTTAGAAGAGCAGCAATTTTACGCTAAGTTGTCCAAGCATGAGTTTGGGCTGATAGATATGCTCTACTTGGGGCACATCATTGGCGTAGAATGAGTGAAGGTGCATGAGGAGAATATCAGGGACATCTGAGATTAGCCAGTGTCCCGAAATGTGACTGAGTTGAGGGGATTTGTGGGCATATGCAACTATTATAGGAAGTTCGTAGAGGGCTTCTCATAGTTGGCAGCTCCCCTCTCAGATCTGACAAAGAAGGGGGATTTTGCATGGACAAATAGAGTGCAGTTATCATTTGATCTCCTCAAGGATGTGATGAGTATTTGCCCAATTTACGCACTCCCAAATTTAACGTAGTCGTTCACCTTGGAGTGCGATGCATCAGGCGAGAGGGTTGGCCCATTATTCTCACATGATGGAAAGCTCATCGCTTTTGAGAGCCAGAAGCTCCTTCTGCATGAGAGGTTGTATTCTATTTACAAAAAGGAGATGTTGGCCATCACGCATGCGTTGGTCAAATTCCGACAGTATCTGGTGGGAAAGAAATTCGGGGTGAAGACTGATCACAATAGTTGGCGAGCCTTGGTATTGCACCAAGAGTGTTGCAACTCCTCAGGGCTTCTCAACTCTATTTATCAACCTAGGGTTCGTAAAAACTTAGAGGTGACAGTGCTATATGCACAATAGATGCGATTCTATGCATGCCACCCTTAACTATGACATTAGATCAAAAGTGCTCAAAGACCATTCCTCCTACTGAATTAGAATGAAAGCTTGCTGATGAAGATACAATTGAAAGCTAATTCTAGCTATGAAAGAGGAAATGCCATTGACTCAACTTGTAAATGCTAACTAATCAATTCATGAAAGGACAAAGGCTAAACTACTTACAGAAAGAAAGCCATTTTATCTTGCAACTTTCATCAAACTACCAAATCTACTTGCAGAAAGGAAGCTATTTTCTCTTGCATAATTCATCAAACTACCAATCAGAATTGCATGTACCATCTACCTAGTTCACACTTGCTTATAAATCAGTAACCTTCTTGCATCATATTTGTGATAAAGAAACTAACTTTACTCTGTTGTTGCAGTGAAGAAAAGGAAGGTTTAGAGTGGCCTAGGAGCTTCCCCTGATCATAAAATCACAGCTGGGGGTCATTATTCATCTAGAATAAGTCAAAATTCCAGCGGGGGTCAAAATTGATGAAGGAAAGTGGTGCTACAGGGTTGCTACATGAGCCCTGTATTGCTATAAGAGGGCTTGTAATGGTACAGGAGGGCTTCCAAGTGGCTTTTGAAGGTGAAAATGATGTCTTGAGGGTATGGAGAGGTGGATGGAGGTTGAAGCAAATGAAGGGAGGTTGGGTTAAGCCCCTAGCCAAGCTCAGGGTGTCTTAGAGGCCTGTATTGCACTAGGATAAGTGCTCACAGTGTACCTCGGCAAAATGACTTGTGAAACAGAGTTTTGGGACATAATTTAGAGGTGAAAAGAGAAGGTGAAGGGGCTCAAGATGGAAGTGGTAAAGTTGCCCTTTCCCGCAAATCAACACAACCCTACAATCAATCACATGCATACATCCATTTATCATTGACAAAATGATATAACTTATGATGGAAAAGATGAGTTGAATTTAAATAACGTCTAGCTTATGACAGAACTCTGATCTAATCACTAAACTGATTTCTAAGCTATAGAAAGCAAATGTAAAACAAGACAACTAACACTAATCTCTTTCCAAGAAATCATAAACATAATACTTTTGGATTGTTGTTGTGAATCCTTCCACTCATTCTTCCACAAGAGAGGTGATGTAGACGCTGCAACCACATATTTTGATAGATTAATCTCTATTGAAATGCAAGAAACTAAGAAATACTTGAAGCTAAGAGAAACACAAATACACAAAGGGGACCTAAGCCATTGGGCTGGGCCCAAGCACAAGGGTCTCAGCCCTCTGAAGCTACCTCAGATGCAACTTAATAACCAAATTTTCATTATCATAAAACAAAGGTCTTATACATTAGATAAAAGTCAAAATAACAGTTCCAAGCTCTTGAGCTCAATAGCTACACCTAGCTAAAAACACACTTTGAATCCTAATAAGTTCTTCTTCTTGCTTATTTATACAGAAAGGGTAGCTGCAACAGCTCCCTTGAAAATAAGAGTGATTGCCTCCTTCATCTAGAACATGGTTGTTCTTGTCCTCCTTTAGCTTCACTTGCACTAGTAGTGGCTTGGCTTGTGAAAATTACTAAATCTACTTAACAGAAATTTCTACTGCAGAAATCTGGTTTACTTCTCCTACTTGTGTTTTTACATTTACAAGTTATTTTCAGAAATATTTAGAAAATAACGAATTAAACACACTGTAGATCTACACATACATACAAATCAAGTACTGAAGAATTAAGCACAGATGGCAAAGAACATAATATTTTTCGGATAAATGTCCCTGGAGAAACCCAATGCGGGAAAACCGGTGCAACAACTCTTGAGGGTTTTATTATTATGCAGAATTATGAATACAAACAAGGGCACCAGTAATAGTTTGCCCAACAGAGAAAATCCCGACATATGTACCTCTATCTTCGGAGACAGAAAATATGGTTAATTCAGCTGAGGATGAGGAACCCCACAGGTGCCTACGCAGTCACTGTGTCACCCTTCAGTGTGGCTGCGTCACCCCTTATGGATCTACTGAATACGAGCCCTTTCTGGCCCACTAAAAGCCTGCGTCACCCTTCTGTGACCGCTTCAGCCTCTGCGCTGGCTCTGCATGAGTTTGGCTGCGTCTGCATCACCCCTGTTGGGTCTACGCTGCCTCTGCGTCACCCTTCCTGCACTACCCTGACTCTCTGCAATTGTATTCTCGGCCTCAGATCTGAAATCCCTCTGTCGATCTGCCCCTTGCTGCACTGCAAGCTCACTCGAAAATTCTCAGCAAACCGCACCCCAGAATTTTGACTTAGCTCAAGTGCTACCGCTCTGTGTCTTCTACAACTGACCCCAAGCCTTCTTTTATGTAATATTCCAAAATAGCAGTCAGCTAATTGGAATATTAATTTTGTTAATTTTTGCCTTTCCTAATGTTTAACATGAAATAAAATGGACAAGGAGGAACCCACTAATAAACCATAGGATTAATTCACTTTCCTAAAGTCACTTAGACAAATATTAGAGTTGAAGTGGGGCCCATGAGGCTAGCCACTCGAATGGGACTACATCCTAAGTGGCAGCGCAGGGACAGTGCAACATAGGTGGGTCCAAGGGAACGTTGGAGGATCACTTGGATAAATATGGGGTGAGAGCAGCTCATTCCTTATGCATTCAATCACTGATTTTATGTCTGATAGACTGTAGCACGCTTGAGCTGTTTAATCAACTCTGCAAGTGTTGTTTAGCACAGAGATTTCCGAGCAGAGATCTCAACCTCTACCTCAGGGGCCTTCGAGTGCCTGCTCAGGAGAGGAGATACCATCTAGTTTTGAGAGAGGATTGACATGAGCACATTCAGGCATATGAAGTGCCTCCAGGAAAACATAGAGGCCACGCAGGTAGAAGAGGGAATACGCAGTCCAGTTGAGGAGTAGCGTTGGGAGAGTGGGAGAAAGAGCAAATTTCAGTCTGGAGTTTGGAGGAGAGGTTAGCCACCTCCTGCCAGACTTTTGGGTAGATTTCCAGTAGCATTTTCTAGTGGTTCAACCAGAGAACCAGATTACCCAGCAGAGCAGCGTGCCAAGCCCAAGGGCTCTAATTTTTGGGGTCAGGATTTTTGGAAACCATTCATAGGTTTTTCTGGGTTCGTTGAGGAGAGCCCGGTGTCTAATTCCCAGAATTTTACGAGCAGCACAACAACCTTAGCACAGTCCGTTTCTAGCTAGCAGTAGCAGTTCCAACAGGGCATCGCAGAGGAGGGGCCACACAGAGTAGCAGGAAGGTAGGGTTTCTCTTCGGGTTTGAGGAGTTATTTCAACCTGTCAGGTGCAGCCCAAGGTGCCATTCTCTTGAGCACCTCATTGTACCTTTTTCCCATCAAAAAATCAATAAAATGGCTCAGATGTTTTTAGCTCATTCATGGTGCTTTTAATGACTCTTTATGTTTTGTTGTAGTTTTAGTCTTGTATGCATTATATTACTGTTTGTTCCCAATTTGGGATATTACAGTGGTATCAGAGCTCATAGACTTGGCTCAGCGTGTGGAGCACTCGGTTTATGACACCAGAGGATAGGCAGAACATCACATATCGAAGGCAGCGGTATAGAAGTAGAGAAAGGAGGCTTGAAATCACACCAGACCAAGTAGACAGTGTTCCAGTGGAAGAAGAGAGGGGAGTACTTCGCTGAGTATCAGTCTTACGGGCCGAAGTTTAGAGATGCCCTCACCTTCAATGAGTTTTGTTAGTTGAAGAATAACAACAGACCACAAGGCCAGACCAGAGGAGGAGGGTACCTGCAGGGCAATGACCTGCAACGTACCGTGGGAAGATTTTTCTTGCCTACATTCGATGGGTCATCGAAATGTTCCACCAAAGCTTTGGTGGAGAAGTTGGCCATTTATTTCCAGCTTAATTAGATGGCGGAGTTGGGGGCCATCAAGGTGGTTGCTCTGCATCTTGGCGGAGAAGCCCATGACTGGTGGTTCCATGGGAGGGCTACACTGGGTCACTCAGGAGTGACAACGTATGATGAGTTCACCCAGAGATTGATAGAGCAGTTTGATCGAAAAGATCCGGAGGATCATTTTGTTGAGCTAACCAAGCTCAAACATATAGGGAACCCAGAAACCTACATTTCCAATTTCCTGAGACTTTCGGTGATGGTTCCAGACTTTTCCGTGCCCAGGAGGATATATATGTTCATTGACGGACTAGTTGAACCCTTGCGTGGGTTAGTGAGGTCTACTCGGCCTACTACGCTGCAGGATGTAGTAGGGAGAATCAGATATTTGTAAACGCTTTGTTGAGGACGAGGGCTCCCATGCCCAATAGACCAGTGTTCCAATAGAGAGGGAGGGATGTGAGAGGCCCACCCCTGAGAGGGAACCAGGGCTGAGTGCCATTGGATGATGACACCTGGAGAGATTTGAGACGAAGGAAGCTCGGCTTCACCTGCCAGGAGCCATGGGCACCAGGTCACAGATGTGCTAGAGGGAAGGCAAATTACATTGAGGTCTTCTCCGACAGTAAGGGAGAAGAGGAGTCATGTGATGAGATGGGAGGAGATGCCGGAGCACCAGGAGAGAATCCTCCACCACCACATCCCCCAGGAGCAGGTGGATCAGCGTTTGCATTAACCGGAGGGGTCCTTGCATCTTTGCAGGGAGTACCCAAGTACCTCACGCTAAGGGTCCGACAGTTCAGGGGCAGCGTGTCTCAGTGCTAGTGGACAGCTGGGTTATGCACAATTTCATTGATGCCCAGTTGGTATAGAGGAGAGGCATACAGACAGAGGGCTTTGATGGGTTTTCTGTGCTGGTTCCAAGGGCCAGGACCATGCAGTGAATGCGTTATGTCCCAACATTTTCAGTGACCATGGGAGAGTACACATTATCACATCACTTCTTCATGGTCGATATTCCGGACACCAACCTAGTGTTGGGAGTCCAGTGGCTTATCACTCTTGGGAAGGTCACTATAGATTGGTAGACTTTGGATATGGAGTTTGTGGATAAAAAGAGTGGGAAGCATGTGATGCTTAGGGCCATTCACACATACCCTCCTCAGACGATTTTTGTGCATAGGATGGAGGCATATTTCCTGAAGGGAGACATAGAGTGGGCTGTGGAGTTGAGGGCTTCAGATGCAGGTGTCTCAGGCTAGCCTACGCACCCAGATGTGCAGACTCTCCTAGACCATTACTCTACGGTTTTGGGGGACATTCCACCAGGACAGCCACCAGTTCGGGGCTTTAAGCTCACTATTGAGCTAGAGTTCGACATTCAGGCCGTGATCACCACCCCCTACAGGCATCGCAAGGCCTATAGAGATGAGATTGAGAAAGAAATTGATGATCTCTTAGCATTGGGGCACATCAGGCCCAACACTAGTCCATTCACTTCTTTAGTGGTCTCGGTGAAGAAGGATGACACATTGCGGATGTGCATCGACTACAGGTCTCTAAATAAGAATACCATGAAGAACCGCGACTCTATTCCTAGGATTGACGAGTTGATGGATGAGTTGAGGGGGGCGAAGTTCTTCTCCAAGATAGATTTGAGGTCGAGGTACCACCAGATCAAGGTAAGGGACCAAGATGTCCCCAAGACTGCATTCCGATGTCACTGTGGCCACTTCGAGCTCTTGGTGATGCCCTTTGGGTTGACCAATGCTCTGGCTACTTTTCAGTCTTGCACGAACCACATTTTCCGTGGTCAATTGAGGAAGTTTGTGTTTGCATTGTTTGACGACATCCTCATATACAGCCGCACATGGGAGGAGAATTTGTAGCACACAGAGACAGTGTTGTGTATCCTAGAGGAGCAACACTTCTATGCCAAGTTGTCCAAATGCGAGTTTGGGTTGATAGAGATGCTCTATTTGGGGCATATCATTGGAGTGGACGGAGTGAGAGTCCACGAGGAGAAGATCAGGGCCATCCGAGATTATCCAGAGTTGAAGAATGTGACGGAGCTCCGAGGGTTTGCTGGTATTAGTACCTACTACCGGAAGTTCTTCAAAGGATTTTGACAGCTTTTAGGACCCCTCACAGACCTCACCAAAAAGGGGGCTTTCAGTTGGACGAGACTACGTAGAGGGCCTTTGACAGGCTCAAGGAGGTGATGAGCAGTTGTCCGGTATTATCCCTGCTAGACTTCACATAGCCGTTCGTGTTGGAGTGTGATTCTTCAGGGGAGGGGGTAGGCGCAGTACTGATGCAGGGGGGCACCCCATAGCTTTCGAGAGCCGAAAGCTACTTCCGCGTGAGAGATTATACCCCATCTACGATAAGGAAATGCTAGCCGTCATGCATTCATTGGCCAAGCTGCGATAGTACCTTGTGGGAAACATGTTCAGGTGAGGACAGATCACAACAACCTTAGATTCTTCCTTGAGAAGAAGTAGCTGCAGGAGGGCAACAAAAATGGGTCAGCAAAATCCAGGCATATGATTTTGACATTGAGTATGTCAAAGGGAAGAACAATGTGGTAGTTGATGCATTGTCCCGGAGGCCAGCGTCTTTATGCTTGATGAGCATTAACGTAGATTGGAGGGCTCAACTACTGGTGGAGTACTACAGAGACCGGTTTGCATGTGAGATCCTAGATGGGTAGATGACGGATGTCCAGTACAGGGTGATGGATGAGGTCATCAACTACTGTGACCGGATCTTTTTGATAGGCAACTTCCAGCTACGGGAGAAGATTATACATGCAGCACATGACTCACTTCTTTCAGGCCACCGGGGATTTACCAAAACATATCGAGCCATCAGGGAGAGGTTCTCTTGGAAGGGCCTGAAGGAGGACGTACTCCGCCATCTGAGGAAGTGCATAGTATGCCGGAAGAACAAGGGGGAGTTGAACCATCCGGCAGAGTTGTTGCATCCGCTTCCCATTCCTGAGGAGAAATGGGAAATAATTTCTATGGATTTCATCACTGGGTTGCCCATGGTACAGGGCAAGGATTGCATCTTCGTGGTGGTTGACTGGTTGACGAAGTATGCCCATTTCTTCGCCATTTCAATTTGGTACACTGCATCACAAGTGGCTGAGCTATTTTTATGCACTTGGAATAAATTTGATATGCATGGGGGCTATAGCAAAAGCCCTTCTCAAACTAGAAGAACTTGCTTCACTCCTCTCCAAGGTGCATTATTTAGATGGGAAGAGCTTGATTTGGGATCTAAAACCATCCATGCTTGCTCTCATACTACACAATTTTTTGGAGAATCCTTGTATAGGGGTCAAGCTTCCAGTTTCCTCTTCTCTTAGTAGTATCATGATGTTGACCACACCTATACCTCCTTACAATTATGACATTATGAGGAGAGTGTTCGAATTGATAGTGGATACTTTTCAAGATTTGTATAACAGTGAGGGCCCTACCTTTGGGAAGAGGCTAGATATTCTAGAAGTCATGGCCTTGGTTAGATCCTATGACCTCATGTTTGAGCTGGAGTGTGATGATTTGATCCTACAGATGTTCTAATGCTTCTTCAACATTAGGAAACATCTTCCTTACACAGTCATAACACACATACAGTCCATCTTGTCATCACGTATGGGAGGCCATGATGCCATTTGCAGGAGGTTTCAATCTAGGTTGTTGGCCATTTGGAGGGAGGAACAATTGGTTTCATCTGTTGCGTATGAACTAGTTGAAAGGTTAGTAGTGCAGAACATTGAGTTGTTTAGGAGGCAATTGAACCATGAGGAGTTGCGAAGGATTGGTGGACCATGCAGCAAGAATGAGATGAGGAGGAAGGGTCTTTCCTTCATTTGCAAGGAACCTTGGGGACTTGACCACTCAAGCATGAGTGACACCGAGGAGATGAAAGAGGTAGATCAGGAAGAGACTCATTCTGACCTTCCAGATGTGGATTCTTGTGTAGAGCATCAACAAGCATGTGGGGATGATGGCAACAACCGTGCTATGCATAACTATCTGGTTGATAGGTTTGATGAGCAACATATTATTCCTATGTGTGGAGGAGACCAAGGAGATGAGATATCAGTGGCGATCCAGCATGGTGAGCACATAGAGGACCATGAGTAGACCTGTGAGATGCTAACAACAACACAGATATACATCTGTGTTCGATGAGTCAGCATGCGCAACCCACAGTGGAGCACAATATGTGTGATGGGCCATTTTTGGAGAGTGAGCTAGTGGCTCATATTGATCCCATGGTGGAGGACGAGCAACAGTACTTGGGGCCAGCTATTGATGAGGGGAATACAAATGTGTAGGCTACTGGCAGGGAGGTAGTATTTGCAGACATTAGTCATCAGGAGGCATTGGGACTTGGCTGGACAATTTTGCAGGTGTTGGAGCATTGATGCTTGTCCTTGGTGGCACTGGGATCCAGGAGGATGTGTTGATGTTAAGTTCAGTTAGAGATTGGTTTAGGATCTGGGCACTGAGGGGTCCATTCATGGTGGGGTGACATAAAGGCATAGCATCACCCAGTGGTTTGTATGGGATTTGGGCATTGGGTCTCAGTTGCATTGGGCCACTAGACTGGTCCACAGGTTTGGATTGCTTGAGGGAAAACAATCTTAGGGCGAGAGGATTTGTGATGTTCCTTTTTATGGTGTTCCTTATGGATGGAATTTCAGGGTTGGAGGCAGACATGTCATAGGTGCAGGTTTACTTCATCAGTGGGCCTAGGGGCTTTGGAGATGTTTCATGGAGTTTTGAGGAGTTTTTATGGGATCTAATGACATTCGCCTAGCATATTCGATCATCTGCAGAGCTTGCCTTTCGTTCCGTTGCATTGCGCCAACTTTCAAGAAACAGGGTTATTAATGGGCCTAACTCAATTAATTACGCTTAAGGTGGCATTCCAAAAGGAATACTCGACGGAACACCTTATTGTAATACCTCGTTGGAACTGAACGAGGAGATATATAGGATGGGATGGTTAGTAGTGATTTTCAGCGACATGAGAAGGTATGGTGGCCAATTTACCATTTTCCCACATTAAAAAGAATATTTTAATTGAAATAAAAAGAGGGAAATGTGCTCAATGATTAAAATAATCAAAAAATAAGAGGCTCTAGAGGGTTCCATCAAATTTATAAAAGAGGAGGAGGCCATTGGAGGACATCTTGGATTTGATCTTATTCTTGTATGAGAGGGTTGAGAACCTTTAATATTCCTAATTAGCAATAGCTAATTGGAATATTCGATTTTGTTTAGTTTTGCCGTCTATAGTTTGTAAATAAATAAAAAGTGAGTGGAGAGGGTCTAACTCACTTAAGTGAAATAAAACACCCTCCTAGTAGCACAATGTTGTGACTTAAGGGGGATCCAAGGGGGCCAAGCACCACGTAGAAAGGGGGCCTACGTTAGCTCTAGAAGCTTCTGCGCAGGAGAGATTGGACACGTGGCAAGAGATGGAGGCTACGTTGAGGAGATGGCCTTGGGATTGGAGGAAGGCCAACGTTATAAAAGGAGGAGGAGCCTTCTCATTTGATTCATTCTATTGTTAATGATATTGAGCTAGACGTTTTGTCTTCTTGAGCACGCTGGCTGTTTTTCCTGTCTGCAGCACTGTTTAGTGCATTGAGTGTCTTCGGTCGGAGATCTCGCCCTTAGCCCTGGGGGACTTCGAGTGCTTGCTCGGGCAAGGTTATTTCTTCAGTATTTTCGGAAAGGTTTTGTTGTTTGGGTTTGCTGCGGAGCTGGGCTTTCTTAGAGACTGCGCAGTCATTGGGAGAGAGGACGCAGTCCATTTTGGAGGTGCTCCGGATCGGGATTTCTGCAGGAGATTCAGCTGAGATTTTGAGCAGAGGATCAGCCTTTGCATGTGGGAGGATTTTGGTGGAGTTTGAGGCGGTGTTTCCGTCATTCCCATTTAGCCTCTGCGCAGAGCCTTGGAGGCTAGCGTAATTCCCCAAGGGGGTGTTTTCTAGTGATTTTCAGGGTTCGACCATTTTTTATATGGTTTCTGGGTTTTGTCGGGATTGGTGAGTAGAGGAGGATTGCAGATTTTCATCTCATTTCGACAAGGGGATCAGCCCCTAGTCTTCAGTTCATTCCAGCAGTAGCAGCGACACGACAGTTTTCCGGCAGCTGGGACGCAGTTCAGAGAGAAGCCATTTCCTGTATATTCTGAGAGTATTTCTTCACTTCCCTTAAGAAAGATTAGGTGCCATCACTCTGATCACCTATTGTACTCCATTATATTTTTCAGATTAATAAAATGGCTTAGCATTTCCTCTCTATGTTTCTGGATGAGTTGCCGTACTTTCTTTCTATGCTATTATGTGTCTGCTGCATTGTTATTTTTATATATTCTTGAGCATTCTAATTCTATACCACTTGGTGTGTTTATCTTTCACTCTTAGACAGAGTCTGGAAAGGGCCAGGTAGCCTCCGGATCTCAGCCTCTTTCAGAGGCGGAATATCCAGTAAATGCCCTCCCAGTCCATCTCTAGTTGGAGTTTGCCGTGTTTTAGAGATATTCCCAAAACGGGATATTACAGTGGTATCAGAGCATAGTTCTGGCTCAGCTGTGGTCTATGACATCGGGGAAAAAACCATATATTTGTTACAGAGGCAGGAAGTACAGAGACCGTGAGCGTAGGTTGGAGAACAACTACGGAGAGGGAGACTGTGTTCGAGTGGTGGACACAGAACAGGAGGAGCCTGTGACAGACGCAGAATAGGGGGAGCTTGTGTTAGATTCAAAGTTGGGGATTCCGATGGCAGATGAGGACGGGAAGAGATTTGTGGACCAACTCCTCAAATCAGTGCAGGAATTAGCTAGAGAGGTTGAGGTGATGGGTCAGAGATTTTTTGCTGTAGAGGCTAGACAGCGTGAGACTCCGTGGGTTTTCCAGGTAGGAGAGGGATCAGGTACATCCCACCATTTGCCAGAGCAGGGTGCTGCTCAGCGTGATACTCCTCAGTCGATGGCTTCATGTGCACCTACCCGCTCTACCATGCCCACTTTCTTGGGAGCAGACACAGGGGCAGGAGCCCAGCAAGAGGCAAAGCCTGGACACATAGGCGACTATTTTGCAGAGTATTAGGCCTACGGGAAAGAGTTCAGGGATGCTCTCACATTCAGAGATTTTGTGCAACTCCAGCGGGACAGTAGATCCCGCGACCATCATAGAGGGCACCGAAATTATCATGATGGAGATTCACACTTCAGGACGCTATCAGCAGGACCCGAGACTTACAGGATGCATTGCCCAGGACTCGGACACCTTACCCCCAGAGACAGGGTTTCCAGCCCAAGGGGAAGGATGTGAGGATTCCTCCTCCAAAGGGGAATCTGGGACGGGCACAGATAGATGATGATGCCAGGAGGGAGTTGAGGAAGAAGCGGCTGTGCTTCACTTGTCAGGAGCCGTGGGCACCAGGGCATAGGTGTGCTGTTGGCAAAGCGCACTTCATTGAGGTCTTCTCCGATGATAGCGGGGAAGAGGATGAGGAGGATGAGGAGGAGGCAAGAGATAGTCAGACGGCCCAGGATCAGTTGCCACCTCCACCTCCAGGGACAGGAGGTGCAGCTTTTGCGCCCACAGGAGGGACCTTGGCAGCCTTGCAAGGAGTTCCCAAGTATTTGACTTTGCGCGTACGAGGGACAGTATGTGGCCAGCAGGTGTCAGTTTTGGTTGACAATGGGGCAACCCACAACTTCATTGATGCACAGATGGTTGAGTGGAGGGGTATACCGACCGAGAGCTTTGACGGATTTTCAGTCTTGGTCCCAGGAGCCCAGACGATGTAGTGTGCCCATTATGTTTCAGAGTTGGCAGTGACAATGGGTACCTACACCGTGACCGATCACTTTTTCGTGGTCAACATACGAGATACCAATGTGGTATTGGGTGTTTAGTGGTTGATTACTCTGGGGAAGGTCACCATGGATTGGGAGGCCTTGGAGATGGAGGGGATGACAAGAAGACCGGGAAGCATGAGAAGATCCGCGGGATGCACAGTTACCCACCTCAGACAGTTTCGGCGCACCGGATGGAGGCGGACTTCTGGAAGGGAGACATAGAGTGGGCGGTTGAGTTGCAGGCATCAGAGGCAGAGACCACCGGTTGAGCAGTTCATCTGGATATACAGGCCATCCTTGACAAACATGATGTAGTGCTTGGAGATATACCACTAGGTCGGCCACCGAACCGAGGGCTTGAGCACACCATTGAGCTTGAGCAGGGCATCGAGGCAGTCATTACTACCCCCTATAGGCATCCCAAAGCCTATCGAGATGAGATTGAGCGGGCCATCCAGGAGTTGCTGGCTCTTGGGCACATCAGACCGAGCATGAGTCCGTTTGCTTCTTCCGTAGTGTTGGTGAAGAAGAAGGATGGTACCCTGAGGATGTGCATTGATTACAGGGCCCTGAACAAAAAGACCCTGAAGAACAGGTATCCTATACCTAGGATCGATGAGTTGATGGATGAGTTGAGAGGAGCCAAGTTTTTCTCGAAGATTGATTTGAGATCAGGGTACCATCAGATTCGCGTGAGGGAACATGACATTCCCAAGACTGCCTTCAAGTGTCATTATGGGCACTTTGAGTTTTTGGTTATGCCTTTTGGGCTAACCAATGCACCAGCCACTTTTCAGTCTTGCATGAACCATATCTTCCACAGTCATCTGAGGAAGTTTGTATTGGTCTTCTTCGATGACATACTCATATATAGCAGGACTTGGGAGGAGCATCTCCAGCATATAGAGGCAGTACTACGCATCTTGGAAGAGCAACAGTTCTATGCTAAGCTCTCCAAGTGTGAGTTTGGGATGATGGAGATGCTGTATTTGGGTCACATCATTGGAGTGGACGGAGTGAGAGTCCAAGAGGAGAAGATTAGAGCCATCAGAGATTGGCCGGAGCCGAGGAACGTGATGGAACTTCGAGGGTTCATTGGGATATGTACCTATTACAGGAAGTTCATCAGAGGTTTCTCCCAGCTTGCTGCACCCCTTATAGATTTGACGAAGAAAGGGGCATTCAGTTGGTCAGATACAGCGTAGCGAACCTTTGATAGGCTCAAGGAGTTAATGAGTAGCTGCCCAGTGCTTGCATTGCCGGATTTTACGCAGCCATTTGTCTTGGAGTGTGATGCGTCGGGAGAGGGGATCGACGCAGTATTGATGCAGGGGGGACACCCTATAGCCTTTGAGAGCTGGAAGCTCCTTCCACATGAGAGGTTGTATTCTATATACGACAAGGAGATATTGGCCATCATGCATGCCTTGGCCAAATTCCGGCAGTATTTGGTAGGGAACAGGTTCAGGTTGAGGATTGATCACAACAGCCTCAAGTTCTTTTTGGAGCAGAAGCAGCTACAGGATAGGCAGCAGAAGTGGATTAGTAAGATCCAAGCATATGACTTTGACATTGAGTATGTCAAGGGTAAGAATAACGTGGTAGCAGATGCCCTTTCACGTAGACCAGCCACGTTATCTCTTATGAGCTTGGATACAGATTGGAGGGCTCGACTTTTAGTGGAGTACTCCAAGAACAGATTTGCATGTGAGGTGCTGGATGGACAGGTGGCGGATGACAGGTACAGGGTGGTTGATGAGATCATCTATTATAGGGACAGGATCTTCTTGACTGAGGGGTCTCAGCTTAAGAAGAAGATACTCCAGGCATCACATGATTCTCCATTGACAGGCCATCAGGGGTTTACCAAAACCTACAGGGCCATTAGAGAGAGGTTCTCATGGAAGGGCCTCAAGGAGGATGTACTCCAGCACATTAGGAAGTGCGATGTTTGTCAAAGGAACAAGGGGGAGATGAGCCATCCCACAGGACTGTTGCAGCTTCTTCCATTCCGAAGGGGAAATGGGAGAGCATATCGATGGACTTCATCACAGGGTTGCCCATGGTGCAGGGCAAGGATTGTATCTTTGTCGTCGTTGATCGGCTGAAAAAGTATGCGCACTTTTTCGCCATATCCGCGCATTACACAGCAGGACAGGTGGCTGAGTTGTTCTTCAGAGAGGATTTCAGGCTGCATGGTCTTCCTAAGACCATCATCAGTGACAGGGACAGCCGCTTCATGGGCGGATTTTGGCAGGAGCTTTTCCGGCTAGCGGGGACGGAGTTGACACCGAGTACCAGTTATCACCCACAGACGGATGGACAGACGGAGATAGTTAACAAGTGGCTAGAGGGCTACTTGCGTAACTATGTCAGTGGGCAGCAGCGAGCATGGTTGATATGGTTACATTTGGGGGAGTACTGCTACAACATGACACATCACATGTCCATTGGTATGTCACCGTTTTATGCTTTATACGGGTATCATTCCTTATCTTTCGCTGATGTGATGTTCGGTGCTAGCAAGGCTCCTAGAGCCAAGATTTGGATCCAAGAGAGTCAGGACATTCTCCGAGCTCTCAAGGACAATATGGCTACAGCACAAAACCAACAGAAGTTGTATGCCGACAAAGGTCGGGTGGAGAGATAGTTTGAGGTAGGGGACTTGGTCTACCTACGATCACAGCCATACCGACAGTCATCGCTGAAACAGAAGGGAGCTGAGAACCTCAAGCCTCGCTTTTACGGGCCATACAGGGTAATACGCAGGATTGGGCAGGTTGCATATGAGTTGGAGCTGCCCCAAGGCAGCAAGATCCACAACGTTTTTCACGTATCATGCCTGAAGAAGGCGCTGGGGCAGCAAGTGACAGTGACAGATGAGCTACCACCCACGGATGATGAGGGGCACTTGGTGTTGCAGCCAGAGGTTATTATTGATACCAGGGAGAGGTAGCTACGGAGTAGGACAGTCCGGGAATTCTTGGTGAGGTGGAAGAATTTGCCGGATGAGGATGCCACTTGGGAGAGTGAGAAGATTTTGTAGCATCCATCACTTCAGTTGCTTGAGGACAAGCAACATTTTGCCAGGGGAGACTGTAATATTCCTAATTAGCGACAGCTAATTGGAATATTCGATTTTGTTTAGTTTTGCCGTTTATAGTTTGTAAATAAATAAAAAGTGAGTGGAGAGGGTCTAACTCACTTAAGTGAAATAAAACACCCTCCTAGTAGCACAACGTTGTGACTTAAGGGGAAGCCAAGGGGGCCAAGCACCACGTAGAGAGGGGGCCTACGTTAGCTCTAGAAGCTTCTGCGCAGGAGAGATTGGACATGTGGCAAGAGATGGAGGCTACGTTGAGGAGATGGCCTTGGGATTGGAGGAAGGCCAACGTTTTAAAAGGAGGAGGAGCCTTCTTATTTGATTCATTTTGTTGTTGATGATATTGAGCTAGACGTTTTGTCTTCTTGAGCACGCTGGCTGTTTAGCCTATCTGCAGCACTGTTTAGTGCATTGAGTGTCTCTGGTTGGAGATCTCGCCCTTAGCTCCGGAGGACTTTGAGTGCCTGCTCGGGCAAGGTTATTTCTTCAATATTTTGTGAGAGGTTTTTTTGTTTGGGTTTTCTGCAGAGTTGGGCTTTCTTAGAGACTGCGCAGTCACTAGGAGAGAGGACGCAGTCCGTTTTTGGAGGTGCTCCGAATCGGGATTTCTGCAGGAGAGTCAGCCGAGATTTTGAGCAGAGGATCAACCTTTGCTTGTGGGAGGATTTTGGTGGAGTTTGAGGTGGTGTTTCAGTCATTCCCATTTAGCCTCTGCGCAGAGCCTTGGAGGCTAGCGTAATTCCCCAAGGGGGTGTTTTCTGGTGATTTTCGGGGGTCAGCCATTTTTTATATGGTTTCTGGGTTTTGTCGGGATTGGCGAGTAGAGGAGGATTGCAGATTTTCATCTCATTCCGGCAAGGGGATCAGCCCCTAGTCTTCAGTTCATTCCAGTAGTAGCAACTACACGGCAGTTTTCCGGCAGCTTGGACGCAGTTCAGAGAGCAGCCATTTCCTGTATATTCTGAGAGTATTTCTTCACTTTCCTTGAGAAAGATTAGGTGCCATCACTCTGATCACCTATTGTACTCCATTATATTTTTCAGGTTAATAAAGTGGCTTAGCATTTCTTCTCTATGTTTCTGGATGAGTTACTGTACTTTCTTTCTATGCTATTATGTGTCTGCTGCACTGTTATTTTTTATATATTCTTGAGCATTCTAGTTCTATACCACTTGGTGTGTTTATCTTTCACTCTTAGACAGAGTCTGGAAAGGGCCAGGTAGCCTTTGGATCTCATCCTCTTTTAGAGGCGGAATATCCAGTAAATGCCCTCCCAGTCCATCTCTGGTTGGAGTTTGCCGTGTTTTAGAGATATTCCTGAAACGGGATATTACAGAACCTGATTCTTTACTTCACTGGTATCCCTAGGACAGAAACCCTCAGGTTATTTAGAGAGATTGGGCGAGTACCCATCTCCCTTTGGTGAATTCATCCAGAATTCACAGGAGAGATTAGCAGTGGCATTTCAATTCAGTTTTGGAGGTCCAATGTAGCGCAAAAAATTATCTTGGAGGCCAACTTTTCATCTGAGCTATTTTGGTTGTATATGCATGTAACCCAAGTTTATATATTATAAATAAAGCCGAGATTGTTCCTTCTCATTATTGTTATTTGCAGTTCTATATTGCTAAATTTTACATGGCAACCTTCTTTTT
Organism: Pinus albicaulis; assembly: GCA_034641835.2. Taxonomy (NCBI): domain Eukaryota; kingdom Viridiplantae; phylum Streptophyta; class Pinopsida; order Pinales; family Pinaceae; genus Pinus; species Pinus albicaulis. Next base: position 1,084,093,471 of record CM076582.1, read on the forward strand.
ATGAATGGAAATTCTATCTGAAGTATTTTTGAGTTAAAATTTCGAGAAAACCCCAATTTTTTTGCTTTTGGAACATTACAACCTCAGGGTGTTCCTTCAGCATGGGATCGAGAGTTTTCTATTAGTATAGTAAGAAGCAGAAGTCTATGGCACTGAGCTCTACAGAAGCAGAATACATAGCAACTAGCATGGAAACATGCAAGGCCATTTGGCTTCAAAAGCTATTAATAGCCTTGTTTGGTTACAGGGTTGAGATGACAGTGATACATTGCGACTATCAATGTTGCATCAAGGTATCTGAGAATCAAGTGTTTCATGAAAAGTACAAGGATATATACATAAGGTATCACTTCATCAAGGATTGTGTATAGCATAAGATTGTTCAGCTATAGTATATACCTACAAATTAGCAGGTAGAAGATGTTTTGACAAAGGCCTTGGGGAAGGTGAGGTTCATCTTCTTCAGAGATAAGTTGGATGTTATAGAGAACACCTTCCTCGCTAAGAGGGAGTGTTAGTTTTTGTATCTCGGACAAGTGTTATAGTCTCGAGTGGTGTTTGAGAGGCTAGAAACACAGATGGATTAATTTTCTCCAATACTCAAAAAACGTTTCTAATGGAAATTGTCTCAATTAGAATTAATTAGCCAGTTTAATTATTTTCCCAAGTCTAACTTAGGAAAAGTGGTTAATTAATTGGGATTAATTGATACAAGTTGATTTTCCTCTAATGACTTCTAGAAAAGTCATTTGATGGGGTCAAAATGATCTTAGCCATTGATTGGAGTTAAGTCATGACCATTGATTCATCAACGAGAGATTTTAAGAGGAGATTGATGGTCATTTGAAGAACACAATTCATGTGACAAATTTGCAATGTTAGCAAGGGTGTAGTGATAGCGTGGAGGACACCAATAGGGGGGGTTTCAACTAGAGAAATTATGGAGATAATTTCCAGAGAAATTCTTTCTAAATATTCCAGATTTTTGTGTGAAGGAAGGAGGGTGAATTATTTCTGCAGAGGGAGGTCGAATCACCTAGTGTGAATTGCCAGTTTATCCAGTGCGAGTTGTTGGAGGCTCGATTTTTTTGCCAGTTTCCAGATCGATTTTCTGGAGGCAATGAAAGTGGGTTTTTGGAGTTGTTGGAGGCAGAGAAATTTGTGGGATGATTTTTCGGAGGCAGTACAAGCTTCAGGAAGAGCCAGTGCACATTTCCAGTGGCTAGTGCGAGTTGTGGGAGGAATTGTGGGTTTTTTAGTAGAGGTTGAGTTTGTTGAGGTTTTATTTGGTCGGTAGATGTGAAGAAGTATTATTTTCCGGAGCTCTACCAGCGAAAGATAAGCAGTTGACGTAATCCTTGATTTGTTGAAGAATAACAAAACCCTCATTTGCAGAACTGGTTTTCCACACAGTAGGGTTTTTCCAGGGACAATTTGTCCAAAAATATCAATGTCTATTATTTTGTGTGTGATATTTCTCAGTTCTTGTGATTTAATTTTGGTGAAGTTGCAATAGTGTTTTATTTAGTATTTTCCATATACAATTTACAGAAGACATAATATTTTAAAATATAGGTAAATAATAACCAGATTAATTAAAAACAAATTTAAAAATTTCACAAAGATCTCTAGTCTCCTCTTATAGCTAGCACCATAGACCAATGAGCCACTCATCTTGTACATCCTTCTCTTGGGCTGCCTCTTCATTTTTAGACTAGTATGCTCTTTTACTTATTGATTTTTAGATTATGCAGGAGCCAATTTAGCATTGCCACTGTGTACTGACATCACTGTATCTATCATAGTTCAGTTGACCTAATTTTGTGGTTGTTTTCTGGACATTAATAAATTTATCTTAATCTTTATCCACATTGTTCTTTATCCAATCTTGTTTGCACATGTCCTCAAGCATGAGGTCTATGCAATGTGTAGCACATATGGTTTTTGTTTTGTCTCTATCTTACTAGGAAAAAACATAGAGACATTGTTTGTGATGACATAAACAACATTTGATTCCCCTATTAAGTCAACAATCTCATCCAAAAAATAAAATAACATGTTTTCATTTTAACCTTATCAAATCCTCACTTGATTTAAAAAGCATGGGCCCCTAAGGGCAAAAGACAAGGAAATTTATGATTGTATGTTTGCTTCTATTAGTCCATCCATTTGGCATAATGGGACAACCTATTTTGACCCGTGACTATTTAAAATATTGAAGTGTTCATCTATGGACAAAACTTTTTGTGTAAAAGTGATCCCCTCAAGTCATGCATACTAGGTCCTTTGATACCCTTTCTAGTAGCAATAACAGAAATTTATGATTGTATGTTTCCTTCTATTAGTCCATCCACATTTTGCATGATGGGACAACCTATTTTGACCCGTGACTATTTAAAATAATTTAAGTGTTCATCTATGGACAAAACTTTTTGTGTAAAAGAGATCCCCTCAAGTCATGCATACTAGGTGCTTTGATACCCTTTGTAGTAGCAATAACAAAATCACAAATTCTTGGTAATAAGGTGAGAAAGAAACAATGAAACCACCATGTAGCTATGTTTCAAAAGAAACATATTTGTATTTCTTCTTCCAATGGATACCTAAGGTGGGATGAGTTTGAATTGGTTGAGAGGCACTAACAGATGTTAGGTAGGTATAAAATAACTTTGAATGTTCCTCTTCTTCTTGGGATGGCTTTCAATAGGGGGAAGAACATAATGAAAGGATTTCACAACATTGTTAGAAGGGATAGAGGAAGAGCCTTAAAATTCAACAATAATATTTTCTCTTGTTGTGAATAAGTTTCCTTTTCTTCCTCATTTCAACATTTATCTTCTTTTACATAGCTTTTTCCTCTTCAAATATCTCAAATTGATTTTGAAATTCCACTCTAATATAACCAATCTCCTTTGATGGTGCCTGGCATGGGGAAACTTTATATCAACCAAGTGTTTTTTACATTGATGAATCCCTCCTCACCCGTACCTTATGTGTTTCTTTCAATATTTTTAATACATATCCTCATCAACAAGATCAACATGGATCCATTCAAGGTCGTTGACTTTTGGGGCCATGATATTTAAATGGAAATAAATATACAAATTCAAATATGCAACATTGCAAACCTTATCTTAATATGCAAGGTTCAAAATTCAAAGTACTAACTAGAAGAAGGCTAAAAGTACTATACAGAAAAGACAAATTTCAAATATGCAATATCATGAGAGAAAAAATCAAGGGAAGATTTAACTATTAACACACCTCCGAATAAGAAGATTGGACAGTGGACACAAGATTCCATCCCAAAACTCCTCCAATCTTGAGTATGGACCATAACCTCCTCACTTAGATGCCAAATTCATTAAAAATAGTCTAACATCATTGCTAAACAACTCCAATCTCACTCTAAATCACTACTCTTCAACAACACTCCAAAAATCCAAATGCTCACAATACTCAGTGAGTGACGTGTGAAGCAAATAGTGGTTTTGGGGGAGGAGGGATCTTTACAGTTCTTTTCTAGGGTTTACGTTTCTAGGAATTAGGGTTTAGGTATTTTTTTTTAAATTTGACATTTCCAAAAGGAGCCATTGTGAGTCTTGGAACAACATAGTTGAATATGTATGGATTCATTCAAGTTGGATCAATTTAGTACCAAACCTGTCTCTAAATCAAGAAGGAAGTTAAGTTTACTCAATTAGGGGTCAACCTGGTCAACGCAGTTGAGTCTGAGTTCTAGAAAGTTAAGTTTGAAGGTAGTGGTTGGGATCATGTGCAGGCATAACATTCAACTATTCTTCAGAAGAGAGTGAATTGGCATGCATTATTGTTTGGTGACTTTGGGTATTTACTTTTCTCTTCTCTTAGTTGCGTTTGGAATTGTTTAAAGATATTGTCCTTTTATGTCTTGTGGAAACTTTGGTGTAAATGTGTTTTTGAGAATGAGGTTAGAAATTTGTCCACCTTTTGTCCTATATGGAGAGATGAGGTAGGCATGCAACTTTTGGAGAAATATATTTTCCTTATGAATCATGCCAAGTTGTCAAAGCTTGATTCCTATTCATACTTTAATTATATTTAGTAACACCCAGGAAGAGAATATAAGTGCCATTGTATACACCCTTCCACCTTTATATATTCTTTGTTGTTGTAAATATATTTAATTGAATATAAGAAGTATTATTTCAATATATATATGAATGAAGGGAAGGACTTTGTCTTATTTATTTTGGATTTTTTCCAAATTTCTATTCATGAACCAATGGGTTCCTAATATTCTTAAGCAAGAAAGACATCCAACATTTATTTTTCCTCAATAAAGTGTTTTTCCATTCGTTTATTCCCTTTGTTTCAACAAGAACATAGGTACATACTCATATCCGTACTACACAATCATGGGATTATTTCATTCTTCCCTAGAAAAGGTGTACCACCAGATGAAATTGATGGAAATTTCCTTATTGAAAAATATATCTGTATTTTTCATTTTTGTATGTATTACCTACCTCAACTACTAGTTTGAAATATATCATAGGAGACATAGTAAATATTCTCCATCTACCACTTTTGTTCTCCTTTGTATGCTTAATAAAACATAAAGTGTAGAGTCGCAGTGATTCGTTTCTGTAATATTCCTAATGGAAATTCACAATGATAAATAAAGCAAACATAGCAAGGACACACATGAAATTTACACACAAGTCAGACACCATGAAATAAGCCAAAAACGGTGTTGCTGAACCATTTTATTATTAAATCAGTGAGTACAATATGGTGTTGGAAAGAGTGCACCTAGGCTTGCACAAGGCAAGCTAGCAAAAACCCAAGTGAAAGATATGAGTCCCCTCTCCGATCTGTTGTTGCTCTCTGCTGAATACTGTGCTGAAATTGCCCAAAAATATGTTGTTGGATGCAAGGAACTGCTGCTATGGCCTCCTCTGATGCTCAGAAAAATTCCGGGAAATTAACCCTGAGCTCTCCACCAATTGTTGAGATTTTGGGGTAGCATTAGATGTGCTCTAGATCCGAAATTTTGTGAAGAAGCTAGAGTACATGAGATCTCCAAGACCCAGAAAGTGTTTGGAGAAATTCCATCTGGTTTAATAGTTACTCAAATAATTAATAGCTACTTAGGAAAATTAAAAGATTAAAGTGAATTAAATTAAACATGTGATGAGAATGTTCTAAGTAACGTGGATCAAGCAGCTTCTAATCTTAGCTGTTGATTAGAGATTAGATCACGGCCATTGGTTTACCAACGAGAAAAGTATAAGCTGAAATTATAGGGCGTGGTTTGCTAAGAATTTTAGAGAGAGTTTGCAGTGCAGCGAGGGGCAGTATTCGCAAGGGATTCTGATCCAAAGCCAAGAATGCAATAGTGACAGAGAGACAACATATCCAGCAGTGCAGAGGGCTGCCAGTGCTACGTAGTCCAGCCATATCCCAGTCAGGTGCTGTGCAGAGGCAGCAGGTGCCCTTCAGAGCCGACATAGACCCAGTCAGGGCAACGCAGGGGCAGCGTAAGCCAAGAGAGGGTGACGCAAGCCCTTCTAGAGCAGCGCAGAGGCTGACGCAGGCCATAAAGGTTGACGCAGAGGTCTGAGGGACAACGCTGGAGTTTCTGGTGGGCAAGAAAGGGCTCGAGTTTTGTAAATCCAATTTGAGGGTGTGAATTAGCCATATTTTTTGTCTTCGAGTGAAAGAGGTATTGTTGCCATGATTCCCTCTATAGGGACAACCATGTTTGGTGCCTAGAAATTGTTGTTTTCAGATTTTTTATAATAATAAAACCCTCCAGAGCTAGCTGCACCGGTTTTCCCGCATTGGGTTTTTTTGGGGACATTTGTTCGAAAAATCTGTGTCACTTTGTCATATGTGCGTTATATTCAGTAAATGATCTGTATGTGTAGGCTTCTATTTGTGTTTACTTCGTTGTTTTTCAGAATATTTAGATTAATAACTTGTATAAATCATCAAGTGGGAGAAGTAAATCAATAGTTAGCAGTAGGGTTCTTAGATTAAGAAATTTTCACATGGTATCAGAGCATTGTAGATCAAGCTGAATCTTCAGCGAAGTGGCTAAAGAATTATTTTGCTGCAGAGAGGCAGCTGAAGCAGCAGAGATCCGGGAGGGCAGCGCAACACCAAGAGGATGCAGTCCCAACAGAGGCCATGCAGGGGCTGACGTAGTCCCAGCTGAGTGACGCGAAGGCAGTGCAGGGTCTTCTAGAGGGATGCAGGAGCAGCCTGCCTTGCACAGTCGCCACATAGAAGCTGCACTGAGCCAGTTTGCTCACGCAGAGGCTAGCCAGAGGGAAGCAGTTCAGTTTCAAGTTGTTGTGCAGATTTGCCGTAGTTTGGAAGCAGAGCTTCAAATCTTCAGTAGTCACTGGTGTGGTGGATATTCTGTCGGTTTAGAATCATGCCTAGCTAAGTTGACAAGGAGCGGGATGAGAACAATCGCTCAGCATATTTTTGCCAAAGAAATCTGAGGATCGATCATGAGGGTGATCGAAGAGGGCTGATTCAGAGAATTTGGTAGATTTCCGAGGGAAATCAATTTTCAAAGGGAGCAGTTGTTATAGAGGGTTCCTTTTTCACCAAGGACCCTAGATCCGGGTTTCTGTTGAGGGTGGCAGCAACAACAGGGAGAGGCGCATCTGTTTTGACAGATTATTTATGAGCTAGATGGCGCCATACGGACTGCGTGATTAGGATAGGTTGGACGACTTTTCCAACTTTTATATTTGGAAGGACAAAATTCAGATGGTCCTGGAGGCATACGCATTACGAGAGCATACAGAAAGCGTCTTGGCTACACCAACCGATGTTGCTCTTATCACAAAGCATAATGAAGCAGAGGCGCATGCTAAGCGCTTCATCATGGCCGGGGTCAAGGATCACGTGGTCCCACACATAGCTAAGAAAGACGACTAATGATATGTGGAAAGCGTTAACCACAATGTATCAAGGGAAATCTGTCTAGAAGAAGATGCTTCTGGAGATCCAGATGAGGTTGTTTATGATGAATAAGGGGGAGGAAATCGATCCTTTCTTCTTCAGGTTGCAGACGATCCGAGATCAGTTGTTTTCCATGGGAGTTGAAGTGGATGATGATGTCATGGTGAGGACTACTCTAATTGCAGTCACAGATGAATGGGAAACGTTTGTCCAAAGCATTTTAGGAAGATGCTGGGATGACATGTGGGCTATCCTCCGACAAGAGTAAATCCGCCAGATGGCCAAGAGACAAACCAACACCGGATCAAGCAAAGTGAAGAAGGAGGAAGAGGAAGATGCAACCCTGGCATCTAAAAAGAAGCAAGGGAAAAAGAAGTCGGATCTATAAAAGATAAAATGTTTTAGATGTGGTGATCTTGGACACTTCGCCACCAATTTTCCTGTAAGGAAGAAGGACAAAGAAGCCTCTGATTCCAAGGCTGCGACAACTAAAGAAGATGATGGCTCTGATGATGATGTGGCCATGAGCGCTCATGTGCCTTGAGAGAAGAGGTGGGGCAACATTGATCTATAGAGAAACTACAGAGTGGAGGCAGGATCCTTGAGGTGCCCAACTCTTGGATCACATACGTGCTACGGGAGCCTTAAGACAATAGTGGGGATGACTTGAGCAGTGGGTGTAGAGGATCACAGTGAAGTGGAGGGCAGAGCTGGGACGTTGTAGAGAGAGTAGCACAGTGCAGAGGCAGCAACAGCGTAGAGGCAACAATGCAGAGGGGATGGTGGGACTTCAGCAATGCAGAGGATGTAGTGCTTACACAGTGCAGAGCTGCAACAATGCAGTGGTTTCAGGGGGACAACACAGTGCAACAGCCAAGGGAGCTTCAGTGATGAGATGCAACCTGATTGAATTTTATGTCAGTGTTTGGGCAGGGGTCCTTGAGTTGCTTACTTCTCAGCAATAGAGTTGTAGTGCAGCAATTAGTAGCACAATGCAACAATTTGAGAGGGAGCTGCAGTACAGATGTGGCAGTGACTGTGGCAGAGTCATGGGCAGCAGTATAGAGAGCAGTAGCAGTGCAGTGATGGAGGGTAGCAAGCCAAGCATCAGCGTGAAGACCGATGCCAGAGATTAGGGCAATACTTCGGTGTGGTTGTATTGCTAGAGCACACTCCTCGCTAAGAGGGAGTGTTGAGATTTTGGGGTAGCATCGGATGTGATCTAGCTCCAAAATTTTGTGGAGGAGCTGGAGTACATGAGATCTCCAAGACCCAGAAAGCGTTTGGATAAATTCCATTTGGTTTAAGAGTTACTAAAATAATTAATCTTTTTAATTAAGGACCCTAAGTCTAACTTAGGATAATTAAAAGATTAAAGTGAATTAAATTAAACATGTGATGGAAATGTTATAAGTAACGTGGATCAAGCAAATTTTACTCTTAGCCATTGATTAGAGATTAGATCATGGCCGTTGGTTTACCAATGAGAAAAGTATAAGAGAAGAGCTTGGGGTCAGTTGGAGAACACACACATTGAAAGAGCACTGAAGCTAAGCTGAAATTCGAGGGCGTGGTTTGCTAAGAATTTCATAGAGAGTTTGCAATGCAGCGAGGGGCAGTATTGGCGAGGGATTTTGATCTAAGGCCAAAGAATACAACAGCGGCAGAGAGGCATATCCAGCAGCGCAGAGGGCAGCGAGTGCTACGCAGTCCAGCTAGAGCCTAGTCAGGGGCAGCGCAGGACAACAAGAATCCTTTAGGGTTGACGCAGACCCAATCAGGGCAACGTAGGGGCAGCGTAAACCCAGAGAGGGTGACGCAGGCCCTTCCAGAGCAGTGCAAAGGCTGATGCAGACGGCCAAGGGACAGCGTTGGGGTTTCTAGTGGACAGGAAAGGGCTCGAGTTCTGTAAATTCTATTTGAGGGTGTGGATCAGCCATATTTTCTGTCTCGTGAAAGAGGTATTGTTGCCATGATTTTCTCTGTAGGGCCAACCGTGTTTGGTGCCCAGAAATTGTTGTTTTCAGATTCTGCATAATAATAAAACCCTTGAGAGCTATCTGCACTGGTTTTTCCGCATTGGGCTTTTCCGGGGACATTTTTCTGAAAAATCTGTGTCACTTTGTCAGATGTGCGTTATATTATGTAAATGAACTGTATGTGTAGGCTGCTATTTGTGTTTACTGTGCTATTTTTTTGAATATTCAGATTAATAACTTGTCTAAATCATCAAGTAGGAGAAGTAAATCAATAATTAGTAGTAGGGTTTCTTAGATTAAGAAATTTTCACACCAATAACCCACAAAAAACCACGTAGGAATTTGTCAAATGATGACCTTGGAATTTTGGCCCAATTTCCCCCTAGCTCCACTAGCTGCTAGCTGAGTTGGTATCCCTGTTGGATCCCTCATATCTGCCCAAAAAATTCAGCCAAATTATTCTTGGCTTCCCCTCAATAAACCCAGGAAAACCCAGAAAGGGATTGCCCAAAGCTTGACCCTGGATATTGGCCCTCTTGGGCTTGGCTCTCTAAACTGCTGGGAAATTTAGACCTCCTGATAAAAATGTTGTTGAATGCCACCGAAATGCTTGAAAAATCCCTGTTAGAAGGCTCCAAGCCTTCCCTCCAAATCCTTTTCGAAAACTCCACTCACTCCTTGGCTCCCAGAGTGAATCCCTCAAGGGACTGCGCAACTGGCAATGTCTCTATGCTATAGGTGAAGCAAATGCACTGTAGGTGATGCTCTTTGTTGCTAGAATGGTTGAATATATGGTGAAGCACCTTCCTTGGGCTAACACTCGATGTCCACCGAAGAAAAGGCTCGGATCTCCACTCGAAGACACATGTGTGCTGAACAGCACATGCAGACTTGGCTCAATGCTCAAGCATGCTCTTATCAATGAAAATTTCGAAATAGATGAATGAATGAGAGAAATGGGCCTCATGCTTCCTTTTTATCCAAGGCTTCCCAACATTCCCTTGGGCCTCATGCTTCCTTTTTATCCAAGGCTTCCCAACGTTCCCTTGGGCCCCACCTCGTGCCTCTAGCCTCTAACACACACCAATGACTGCGTTGCCTTCATGTGGGCCATAGTTCATCCTCATTGGGCCCCATCCTCCACTATTTCCGCAACAATTTGCCTCAGCCTAATATTTTGAGGCCTATAGTCGCCTGAGTTTATTTTTGGTGCCCCAAATCCACATTTCCTAAGTCAAAACTGTGATATTATCAAAATTAGCCAAAATTAATGTTCCGGTTAGCAAAATTGCTAAACAATAATATTACAATTTCTTACACTTTGCTTCATGTGTGAGTATTTTCACCACTCCACTTGTGCACATACCATGTAGTTCTATCTTTCTTTTCTTATGATGTTGCATTTTTCCTGAGTTGTGTTTCTTATTGTTAATTTTGGCACCTCAGTGACAAATTCCAACCATGGGACTAGATTCCTCTTTTCGAGAGGATCAATTTTGATTATTAAAGCACTCAAATCAGATAAGGGAAATTGAATTTATGAAGAAAATCCCACATATGCACATATGATCAGGTTGGCCCTAACAGAAAGTTGGTCACCCTTGGAAGCCTATAAATAAAAGTGACCTCAAGCTCATTTGTACATCACCAAGAATATTCTTCTCTTCTTCATTTATTGGTTCACACAGGTTTGAGGTTGGGACGACAAAAATAGTTTGCAAAGGTCTGAGGCTCACAATTGTTTTATGGTTTTGGGTTTCAGTCATTGGCTTGCCACAGGAAAAATTCGACCACAGTCGCACGCATCACAGGCTCAAGGGAGCGACTGAAAGCCTTTAGTCGCACACATAGCTCCTCATCCATGGGACTAAGAAGTTTGACTGAGTTTTGAGCATTGACCATAGTTGACTACAGACAGGAAAACTTGTCTCCGATATATCTTAATGTTGGAATCATATTTTTTAATGTTATTGGGTCATTGAATGATATTTTATTGGGTGTGAAAATTTCTGAATCTAACAAACAGAAATTCGACTGCAATTATCTAATTTGCATTTCCTACTTGTGTTCTTCACTTAACAAGTTTATTTACAAAATTATTTAGTAAATATTAATGCAAATACACTACAACCTACCCAAATATACAAATCAAGTACTGAAAAATAAATGAGACAAGCACACAAAGGACACCCCTGTTTTTGGACTAACGTCCCCGGAAAAACCAAATGGGGGAAAACTGTTGCAGCAGATCTAAGGGTTTTTATTATTAAGCAACAATTTTCTGAGTACAACGAGGGTGCCAAATCCAGCTAACTCAAGATATAAAAATCCTGACAGACAGATAAAATAGTGAGTTTCACCTCACACTGCAAGTCACGGCTGATTCGGATAAGAACTAGTGAAACCACAGCTCCCTCTGCATTGCCTCTGAGCAGTAGATGCGTAGGCCTGTGTGGGGATGGCCGGTGATTGCATCACATCCTCTCTACGTTGATCTGCCTCTCAAAAAATCGAGTTTCAGCCCTCCCGATTCAAAAACCCCAATCTCCAGCAAAATTCAGACTATCCCTTGGAACCACTGTGTAGTCCCTGCATGGGCCTGCATCACCCCTTCTGAGGACTGCGTCACCTCTCCTAGTGGTAGTGCTGCTTCCTCTGTTGTCTCTGTTGCCTCTCTCCTATGTACTCTTGGTCCTCTGACCAATACCTGCTTCTGCCCCTAACTGTTGCTGAATCACTCAGATCTTATCTTCGTCCGAGCACTGCTCCATCAGAAGAATTCGATCGCCAGATTCACTCACTATGTGTATTCTCCAACTGACGCTCAAGCCTTTATACTTTTCCTATTGATAAATAAATGACCGTGATCTAATCCTTAATCAACGGCTAAGATTTAAACAGACTTGATCCTCATTTCTTAGAAGCTTCTATCCCATATTTATATTAATTCACTTTAATTATTTTAATTCCCTAAGTTTTAACTTAGGATCCATTAAAAATAATTAATTATTTGAATAACATTCATTCCGGGTGGAATTTTTCCAAACGATTTCTGGTTTTTGGAGATCTCGTGTGTTCTAGCCCCTCCACAAAATTTTCAGAGCTAGAGCACATCTGATACTACCCAAAAATCAACATTGATCTCGTTGTACTCTCTGCTGAACATTTTATGACAATTTGATAGAAGAAGAATTTTCAAAGGGTTTTCCCCCTTGTGGGGTTTTTCCTTGGTCTTTGACCAAATTTGAAAGACAAAATCTGGTGTCTCTTATTTATTTTTTTATTGTCTCATTTTTCATTGCATTTATTGTTCTATTTTCAGTTACTATTGATATTGGAAAGATTAATTGATATTGGAAAGATTGCTAATTGAAAGTATTGACTTGGGCTAAAGTAATTGATTCTGTAATGCCCCCATTTTTATTTTCCTCCATAGTACAACCAGGGTGGATTTCCAGGGTAGAGGATGGCCAGGACATTGGAGCAGGTTCATGTCATTAGGGGTTTCGAGGGAGTTTTGAGGAGTTTTTATGAGATTTGATTGCATTTTCTTGGCATATTTCATCATCCACACAATTTTTCTTTCGTTCCGTCACATTCTGAGAACTTTCAAAAATTAGCATTATTATGGTGTCTAACTTAAATAATTATGCCTGAGGTGGCATTTGGAGAAGATTATTTGATGGAACACCCCAATGTAATAGCTCGTTGGAACCGAAATGAGAAGATATACAAGATGGGATGTTGAGAAGTGACTTACAGTGGCCGGGGAGAGAGTATGGTGGGTGATTTACCATTTTTATTAATTAAAAAATGACTTTAATTAGTCATTTAATTAAGGAAAAATAATTAATTGGAGAAAAAGGCCCAAAAGTGACTTAAGTGAAATTAATTAAATTGAAAAGTCACTTAAGATAAATTCAATGGAGGAGCTTCTAGAATAATAATAAAACAATAAAGTAAGATGCTTCTAGAGGCTTGGAGATCTATCCATCAGATCTATAAAAGGGGAGGAAGAGATCATTTGGAGATATCTTGGATTTGTGTATTGTCTTTGTGGTGAGGTTTTGAGAACCCGGTTCTCTACTTCAGCAGTATCCCCAAGACAGAAACCCTCTGGTGATTCAGTGAGAGTGGGAGAGCACCCATCTCTTCCCTTGGTGGATCTATTTAGGATTCACAAGTTGCAGTTTATTGATTTTCAGTCGGTTTTGGAGGCCAGTTGCGGAATTATTGTAGATCTATTTGTGGCCATTACCTCAGCCATTTCCAGTTTTTGTACCAGCATTTTCTATATTAATAAAATAAGGTTGAGATCATCTTCATGTATATATTGTCTATTATTCAGTTGCAGATTCTATTTTCCATTTTTGCTGTAAATATTGTGGTTTATTTTGTGCAAATTGTTTATGGTGTTGACAACTTAAATTTGGGAAGCTATTTACATGGAAATCTTTTGTTTATGGATGGAATATTTATCTGAAGTATTTTTGAGTTTAAATTTCAAGAACGTTCCAAACTTTTTGGCATTTGGGGCATTAGAGATTCAACATAGAAAAATATGAAAATTAACATGGTATCAGAGCTAAGGTGAAGGACAGGCCCAAAAGGAGACAAGCGTTCATCATTGGAAAGTTGAAGGAGCTAATCTAGTCAAGTCAAGATGTCTTCCTTCTTCAAGGAAAATGAAAAGTTGGGTGACTCATCTAATTTTGTTGCATGGAAAGTCAACTTGGAGATCATAATTGATAACAATGATGTTTTGGATTACATTCAAGGAAAGGAACCTGAGCCTATGGAGAATGATTCCACTGCTCTCAATAACAAGCACAATAAAGGTGAGTTAAAAGAAAAAAAAAATTATAGTTGATGGTTTACAAGATAATTTACTTTCGTATGTTGGAAATTTGAGGAGGTCTAAATATATGTATGATAAGATAGATGACATGTATGAAATCAACAATTTGAATTAAATCATCTCCTTGAAAGATAAACTCAAATACAGGAAAATTGTTGGGAGATTTAATTGCTAGATTAATCCTCCTAATATTTAATTGTCAATCCGGGCTTGTAAACACGCGCTGCACTGCACTTCTTGATTCAGTTTTTAGGTCAGAGCTTTAATGTTTCCTTTATAATGATCAGCTAATTAATAAAACACACAAATTCTTGTGAATAAACAACTTTCGAAAAGGGAATCAAGCCAAATAATTAAATTTAATTTTAAAACTTAAGATTTCTATTGAATCAATCCAATTCCGCTCTTTAAAGGAAATTAAAACCCTAATTTTATTGCTCATGAAATTTGAACTTTAAATAAAGAATTGCAAAACTTAATCTACTCAATCACAACTTGAGATAAACAAACTTCAAACTGGAATCTCAAAACTTATCTTGCATTAATCTCTTCTTGAAACTGAAAACCCTATGCTAATAGGAGCTCCACACACAAACCTCAATGCTCTTCAACAATAAACAAAAGGAGAATTCTGCTCTTAAGGAATTATGCACACACCTAATCAAATGAAGTAAACAACTCAATTTTGCTTCCTACAATTGAAATTCTTCAACACTCTTGTAAATGATCTTTTTTCTACTTCGCCAAACCCTAGCTCTATGAAAGGCACGGAAGACTTGCAAAATTCTACTTAATCACACAAGGGAACACAATAAGGAAAACTCAAAGCAAGAAAATGATGCTACTATTCTACTCTAATTGGAAACCCACCTAAGTGCTTCGCTTATTTCAACAAATTAATCTCAAGCAATCTGGAATTTAAATTAACCTAGAGCTTGCTTCTTTAATGAAAATGAGTCACACTGCTAACCGCTAAGGTAACACCAATCTAAAAATAATCAATTCAAAACCTAGCAAACCTTAACACACACTACACTACAGATTTACTCCCAGAAAGTAAACTACCAACATTTTAACTTTTAATAAAGACTACTTCTACTCAATCTTAAAATTGGAAATACTAACACACTTTTACTGAAATTGAACTTGCAAACAATTATTTAGCTCTAATGTATCTCAACAATCGGAAGGAAAAGTTTCACTTTTGACTCTATTATTATTCGGAATTAGAATCACTGTGTCACAAGCTTATATAAACCTCCCGAAACCAATCAATAATTAAACCAGAATGCTATAATTAATGACAGATATATGAAAATTCTCTTTGGGCTTTTGAAAACAATTTGAAATCAAAGCAATGCAATTGTCACTCAATGTTTGCAACTTCCAAAAATGATTCAACAACAAACAATATTCAAATCAAATTGCTATCCATACCTTGGCTGAATGCAACCTGTAAATATAAGGAAATCAAGCATATAATTCGAAGTGTGCTGGTCTCTAGTCTCAACACAGAGATTTGGCAAATGCTATCACTCAGCTACAGGAGATTTGAATTTTAATTGGATTGTCAACACACATCACTGAGGATTTAATTGAATCCTTTGTTGCATTCATTATCTTGCTCAACGCAAATCCCAATTTCAATTCTACATTAAACATATATGAGAAGCACTAGATCCTCAGGACATGATCATTTGCATTTGAATGCTAAGATTTTCCAATTATTTAATTAAGAGGTTCTCACACATTCCAATAATAATTGACTAAAAATTACTAAACAGAGATATTGAACTTCATCCAATAAAATATGTTGTGAGCATTCAAATATTCGCATAGGAATTCAATTGATTGATATATCCACTTAAGCACAGAATGGAAACCTCAACGAAATCCAACAATGCTACAGTCATCGAAGAAGCATTTATCTTCAAACTAATCTATGCAGAACACTACATATAAAACACAATTCTTATGATAAACATGGATTTTTAATCTAAAAACCAATCCACACAGAAAACATAAATCTAAAACTTAATCGAATGGAGAAACTTGATCTTAGGTCATGGTGGGCCCTTGCCACACTTGGGACAAGTTAAATTAAATCAACACTTAGAAATTGGGAAGAACCATGGTACTCACAGAGAATTCGCGACAAAATCGAAACGTATTGAATCAAATTGTATCAATAATCAAACATAATTCCTGTACATACGTTCTTCAATGCTCCTGAGACGAAATAAATTGATTACAACAATCCTACAGTCTCGACCCCCCCCCCCAATATATCTCTGTTGTAGGCTTTTATAAATGGCCTAAAATTCACAAAATGGTATGCAATCAAACCCAACAGATCCCTATACTAATTTTCCATATCAGTTCTGATTGCGATATATGATTTTTAGTTTCTTGTTCAACCGTATTCCATACACAAATTTATGGATAAGATGAGACTTGTTCACAAAATCTGGAAGCTAATGGTGCCTAAGGATCATCGATCCTCAAGTTTTAACAACTTGTTGATGTCACCAAGGGAAGAGCATTGACCAAAAATCCAAAACAAGGCTGTTTTGGAGATTTTGACAAATCTAGAATTTCCGGATTTTACATAAATTAGCCTCAAGGAACCTTGAATATCTCCCAACCTGTAAGAGATTTTGCAAAGCTGTTTTGGGTGTAATAAATATGCTATACTGGACCAAAATCCATGTCCCAAATTTTTTTCATTCTCCTTCAGCTGCACAGAAATCAAGGCGGAAGTTGGAAGTTTAGAATTTATTACAGATTTGGACAAATTGGCTAATTTCCTTCTAGAGACACATGTGAGTGAGCTGGGTATAATCCACGTTATGGAGAGGCATTATAACATAATTCTTGATAATAAACTCTCTCGATTTATCCGGAAGCACGTCAAAAGTGTCAAAGCCCTATAGGCATTCTTGTACTTAACTGGCTTGTGGAGGATTTCGGCAATGGAACCCTGTGATAAATGTACTTAGCAACACCATCATCAGTAAAACATGGCATAATCATATTTAATCATAGAGAAGTGAATAAAACTAATGATAATCAGCCATAGAGAGTATTTGGTGGCAAGTGATGGAATTATGGTATGGAACGGGTTAAAAACCTAGGGTTTTAGGGTATAAACAATGATATTTCATGATGAAAACATGGGCATATATGAGGCTCAACAAAAATGAACAAGGGATAATCTGTTCAATCCTACATCATGAGGATATCACGCCTTAGAGATCAATTGCAAAGAGTTGGGGAAACCATTACAGGAATTTTGAGGTCTAAAATGGGCCTCCTAAGGAAATTATAAAATAATAGTGGAGATAATAAAATAATATTAGATTACATCATCAAATTTTAGAGGGAAAAATGAAAAAACTACTTTTTCAACTTGTCTCCCTATGAGTAAATTGGATGCAGAATTTGATTCCTCATCGAAGGAGTACCCACGTCGCATACTTTTGATCGACCCTACTACGCGAAAAATGATAAATACATGAAAAGCGTGATTGCAATCACGCTTTTTGCATCCAATGAGGGTACTCCTTGGACGAGGAATTAAATTTTGCATCCAACGAGTACTCTTGCTCGAAATTTGAGTAAAAACTTAGGGAGATAAGCTGAAAATACAAGTTGAAAAAGTAGTTTTATTATTTTATTATTTTTTAATCTTTTTACTTTTTTACGCCAAAAATAGTGAATCATCCCCCATGGTTGACATCATCATCTTGAATCCTATTGGTTCTTGTAAAGTTTATTTTGGTTGTACATTTTTCCTAAGAGGCCCATTTTAGACCTCAAAAGTTCTCTAATGCGTGTCTGACAGGGAACCAATGATCTTAAATCTAAGAGGTCTCCCTCCTGTTTGGGAAACCTTCATCACTACCATAAGCAACAACAATGTCCTCTTGTCATTTGATGAAATTGTTGGAAATATCACTCAAGAAGAATCAAGGATGATATCGAGAGGAAGGATTCAAAAGCATGAAGAGGGAGAGCATGTTGCATTCGTTAGACAAAACAAGAAGAAGAAAGGAAAAGAGGTCCATCAAATTCAAGAAAGCCTCCACCTCGAGATATAAAGAGAAGGAATGATAGAACGTTATCTCACATTGAATGCTACAATTCTCATAAGAAGGGTCATTATGCTTGAGATTTCCCTGAGAAGAACAATGGTCCAAGCTACAACACTAGGAGCAAAAAAAATAGGTTTAACAATCGAAGGAGAAGAGATGACCGAAGGAATGATTGAAACGGGAGAGATGAAAGAAGAAGAAGAGATGCTCCAAGTGACCATGAAGAAGATGGTCATCCTTAAAAGAAGTCAAGATACTCCAGGTATGAAAGTAATGTTGGAAAACAATTTGACTATATTCTTATTTCCGCCCTTACTAGCCACTCTCCTTCGGATTCGTGGGATAGTTGGTTGGTTGATAGTGGGGCTACTCATCATTTCTATGGGTATAAAGAAGTTCTCTCTAATTTGGTAGAGCGGGAGTCAAATTTTAAAATTATTCTTGGAGACAACTCCACTCATCCCGTGAAAGGATTTGGGTCCGTCAAATTTCATTTGGATTCTAGGGAATCTATTGTGCTCCATGATGTGATTTATCTTCCAGGATTGAAGAAGAATTTGGTATCAATATCGGAATAGTTAGACAAAAGGATGAGGGTTTCCTTCATCAATGGAAAGGTTATAACTTGGCGTGTTTGATCAACTATGAGAGATGCATTTACATTGGGATCAAGATTTGAAGGACTGTACAGGTTTCCTGGAAGACCTATCCTAGCATTGGTCCATGATACAAATCATCTAAGCGAACTATGACTCCGAAGATTGGCCCACTTACATTATGATGCTCTTTCAAAATTGAAGAAATTGGTCTCTGGTATTCCCGATGTTCAAGCCCAACATGATGAAGTGTGTCTAGGTTATGCCAATGGGAAAAAAACAAGGGGACCATTCCCCTCCAGCGAGAACAAGACAAATGACATCCTCCATCTCATTCATTCCGACTTAGGTGGCCCGATGCCTATACATTCTCTTGGTGTTCATTTCTATTACATCACCTTCATTGATGACTTTTCAAGAAAAAACTAGATATATTATTTGAAGCACAAGGATGAAGCCTTCGAAATGTTCAAGGAGTTCAAAGCTTTGATTGAAAATCAAACAGGGAAGAAAATCAAGATATTCAGGTCTAACATGGGAGAGTACACTTCAAATGAGTTCATTTACTTTTGCAAGAAGGAATGTATCAAGAAAGAGACAATTGTGCCCTATAATCCCAAAAAAAATGGAGGAGTTGAAAGGAAGAATGACTCTATAGTAGAAGCCGCTCGTGCCATGCTCCATGATCAAAAGTTACTGAAGTTCCTTTGGAGAGAAGCAACAAATACTGCAGTATATGTTCAAAATAGGGTGCCTCATCAAGCATTGGACAAGAAGACCCACGAAGAAGTGTTCACAGGTGTCAAGCCTGATGTTAGCTATCTTTGTATCTTTGGCTGCCCCGTATACTTTCATGTGCCGAAGGATGAAAGAAACAAGGTTGAAGCCACGGGAAGAAAAGGTATGTTTGTTGGATATTGTGAAAATTATAAGACATTTAGAATATATATTCGTGGTCAAAGGAAGGTTTAAATTAGTAGGGATGTAACATTTGATGAAGACACTGCCCTTGGAAAAGCAAGGGAACTTTGTCCACCTCCTCCACCTAAGAAGAAGGATGATGATAAGGATATTTTAGATGGTCCTTTCGTGCCTGAATATGAGACAAATATTGTAGATGATCCTATGTAACGCATGGATCCTTTAGATCTCCCTCCATGTGATACTCCCATCATAAACATTCCACTTTGCCTTTGAGACACATTACAGGATGATGAGAGACGAGCTCTTGTTCGAAGATCATTTAGATAAAGGAATAAGCCATGCAAGTACCAAGGATATGTTGCAGCCATGAGCACTATGATTTAAGCCAAACCACCCACATTTGAAGAAGTCGTAAAAAACAACTTTGGAAATATGCTATGGCCGAAGAATATGAATCGATTATGAAAAATGACGTATGGGATGTCATGCTGATACCAAAGGGGAAATTTGTGGTGATTTCAAAATGGTTATTCAAGATCAAGCATGGAGTTGATGGTAGAATTGAGAAATATAAAGCAAGGTTCGTGGCCTGAGGATTCTCCCAAAAGGAGGGAGAAGATTATGACGATATATTTGCACATGTGGCTCGATATACAACCATTTGCTCAATAGTTTCCCTTACCGCAAGTCAAGGATGGACTATTCATTAGATGGACGTAAAGACAACATTCCTCCATGGTATGTTATAGGAAGAAGTGTACGTTGAGCAGACACATGGATTTGAAGTAGAATATTGAAAGACACAAGTTTGTAGGTTGAAGAAAGCATTGTATGTTTTGAAGCAAGCCGCCAGAGCATGGTACGTATTACTTATCAAACTAGAAGGAGTCCTAAAAGGGGATCCTTGGAGGGCTACTACCAGTTCAAGGCAAACAATGGAGAAATAGCCCACTGTCATCTCGGCTATGGCTTGCTACTCCTTATGGAATTTCACTGATGGGAGGAGACTCGTTATAATAAGGATCACGAAATTGAAGGGATCAATGATAGGATGAGAGGTGATCTTAAAAGCCTATTCACAAGAGAGGCTCAGATATATGGCTTGTTGGCTTTGAAAGCAAGATGAAAGGCTCTCTAGGAAGGGCTGAGGGGAATTCTAAGAGCTAGGGTTTGAGTATATGACATGTTAAGAAGATTCTTAGATCCAAAAATCCTTGCGGAAACTTGGCTTCCAAGTGGTCTTTGTGAAATTGGCTTCAATAAGTTGTGGGACCACCCGGGACGAAGTGCACCCGAGGTTAGGTTAAGGGAATGGGGTTGAGCAACCAATGATGTCCTTGACCCAAGAAGGGAGGAGAAGGGGATCAAGGAAGAAAATTTCAATGGAAGGTAATGCAATGATCCCAGTGAGGTTTTTAGCCTAAGGAAACCAAGGGTAAGAATCGGTCTTCGAGCTAGGGTTGTGACATCTCAAGATTCCACCGTCGGAATCTCATGAAATTTGGTGGGATTATTGAGGACACACCAGCGTAGTTGTGGATCAAAAATCGAAATGTTTGGATGGCTAGATTATGAGATAATTGATGCCCCAGGTGAGCTATGTAGGATAGTCCTAGAAAAGTGTAATGTTCCAAAATAGGAAAAACAATGGTATGTAAGAAAATAACAAAATTTACACCAAAGAAATTTTTAAGCAATTCAGTAAACTCCCAGAAATATGGAAGTAGCTGATCCATTTTATTATAGAATGGAGCAAGAGTGCAAATATATGGAAGAAATACACCTGGGCTTGCCTTTTCGGCAAGCGGAACAAAGCCCAGGTGAAACAATGATAACCCAGAAACTGTCCAACTGCTGCTCTGCGTTGTCCCAGTAGTTTTGCACTGGCTGCTGGAAAGAAATGGCTGAAAATCTCACCTCCAATGCTCAAAATATTTTGCAAAATTACTTCTAGGCTCCTCAATCCAACCCCACCAAAACCCAGAAATGGTTTGGCCTGATCATGACCCTCCGAAATCAACCCCCAATGGCCCTACGCTCTCGAGTAATTGCTAAAGCATGCAGTCTCCCTAAACACCAACAAAATCCTCCACAAACACTCCCTAAATCTAGCAATCAGCTCCACCAATACTTCCCTTATTTCTCCCGACAAGCAATAACCCCAATGACTGAGACTCTATCACCCACGTGTGCCTAGTTTCTCTTTTCTGCGTTGGCCCCAGAGACTGCAAAATAACTATTGAATATTGCTGACGCTTCCAGCCCTCAAACTCAACCCAATAGACGACAAATATATTGGGCCTTCTTCTCCAAACTTCTCTTGACAATAGTCCTCTGAAATACTGTTGTAATGGCCACACAAGATCCACTACTGCGTCCTCCAGAAATATGCACTGCTAGGGCAAACTGAATACAAATGTTGGAAATCTCTCTATGAAACTCCTTCGGATGATAATGGATTAACCTCACTACGGTGGCACTCGAAGTCCCCCGAAGAAAGGGTGAGTTATTTGCTTGGAAAACTCTTGCTAAACAGCAAGTGACCCGGCTAAACAACTCAAGCAACAAAAAAAGATTCGATAAGCCAAGAATGTCAAATGAAGTGAGCTTCCTTCCTTTTATAAATTTTGTGGAGCCTTTCTTCCCACCTTTTCTTCCTTCGTGGGTCCCTCACTAAACCTACACTTTCCCACTCATGCATCTCGAATTAGTGGTTGTAATATTCCAAGTAGAAATAAACAGCAATATAAAGCACATAAACAAAGACAAACAACAACTAGAGAGATATCACATGAACAATAACCAATATGGAGAACGCTGAGCCATTTTATTAATACTAAAAGATAGAAATGAGTACAAAGGTGATCAGAATGATGGCACCTTGGCTTGCACTAGGCAAGCATAGAAATACTCTCAGATGGTGACCCGAAATGGCTGCTAACTCAAGACTGCGTAATCTCTCGTGCTGTTGGTGCTGGTGTTGCTACTGCTGGAATGAAAAGCTGATTTGGGGCTGTTCCCCTCCTCGGAAAATTATGAAACTCTGGCAATGGCCTCTCCACACAAAACCTAGAAAAGCCCAGAGAGCTTTCTGAAAATGGCTGACCCTTGAAAATACCTCCCTTCAGGCACTACGCTATCCCCAAAAGAGAAACACTGCCCCTGAGTGCTCTAATGCAAATGATGGCCTCCAATTCTGTGAAAATGCTAGAATATGGAAGGGTTGATCCCTCTCCAACTCCTCCAGCCAAAATCCTGTGATAAACCCTCAATCCGGAACTCCCTCTATCCAAGACTGCGTCCTCCCTCTCACTGACTGCGCTATCTCTTCCAAAGAATGCTCCCAACTGTGGATGCTGCTATCCTCTCCGGCAAAAGAAGGTGGAACTCCTCACCTGAGCAAGCACTCAAAGTCTCCCGAGGCTGAGGTTGGGATCTCCGAACGGAGACACCCGATGTACTGAATAGTACGTGCAGACTTTGCTTAACAGCAAGCGTGCTCAATTTCAGAAGACAAATCTCAAAGATGCATAATCAGAATGAATGAGAATGAGGAGACCCTCCCTCCTTTTATGCTTGGTGAGCCTTTCCCTCACTTAGGCCCACCAATCTCTACGCTGTCTCCTTGAGCCACGTTGTCCATATCTCTCTGCGCTGGCTTGGCCCCACGCTGTCTACGCTGCCCCTTTTCCCATGCTGCCACTTGACCACTAGGCCCCACTTTGCCAAATAGACATGTCTCTTAAGTGATTTTAGGAAATACTTTTTATCCTAAGTGTGAGCTAAGTGTCTTCTTCATGCACTTTATTTATAATTTAACTTTATAAAGGAAAAATAGTCAAAATTAATATTTCCAGTTAGCTATTGCTAATTGGGAATATTACAGTCCTCCTCGGAAAAACGTTGCTTGTCCTTAAGCAACTATAATGATGGATGCTGCAGAATATTCTCACTCTCCCAGGTGGCATCCTCATCCGGTAAATTCCTCCATCTCACTAGGTACTCTCTGACTGTCCTGCTCCATAGCTGCCTCTCCCTAGTATCAATAATAGCCTCTGGCTGTTGCACCAAGTGCCCCTCATCATCTGTGGGCAGGAGTTCCTATGTTGTAGTCCCCTGCAGTCCCAGTGCCTTTTACAGGCATGACACTTGGAAAACGTTATGAATCTTGCTACCAATGGGCAGCTCCAACTCATATGCAACCTCTCCAACTCTGCGTGTCACCCTGTATGGTCCATAGAAGCGAGGCTTGAGCTTTTTAGCCCCTTTCTGCTTTAGCGTGGACTACCGATATGGCTGCAAGCGTAGGTAGACCAAGTCCCCTACCTTGAACCGCCTCTCAACACGTCCCTTGTCGGCGTACAACTTTTGTTGATTTTGTGCTGTAGCCATGTTATCCTTGAGAGCTCGGAGTATATCCTGACTCTCTTGGATCCACTCCTTGGCTCTAGGAGCCTTGCTAGCACCAAACATCATGTCAACAAAAGATAAAGCATGATATCCATATAATGCATAAAATGGAGACATACCGATGGACATATGATGAGTGTTGTTGTAGCAATACTCCCCCAAGTGCAACCATCTCAACCATGCCTTCTGTTGCCCGCTAACATAGTTACGCAAGTAGCCCTCCAGCCAGTTGTTCACTATCTCTGTCTTTCCATCCATCTGGGGGTGGTAACTAGTACTCGGTGTCAACTCAGTGCCCACCAAACAGAAAAGCTCCTGCCAAAACCCGCCCATGAAGTGGCTATCCCTGTCACTGACAATGGTCTTTGGGAGACCATGCAATCTGAAAACGTCCCTGAAGAACAACTCTGCTACCTGTGCTGCAGTGTAATGTGCCGATATAGCAAAAAAATGAGCATATTTAGTTAGCCGATCAATGACTACAAATATGCAATCCTTGCCTTGCACAGTGGGCAATCCTGTAATGAAGTCCATCGAAATACTCTCCCATTTCCCCTCAGGTATGGGGAGAGGCTGCAATAACCCTGCCGGATGGCTCATTTCCCCCTTGTTATGTTGGCAAACTTCGCACTCCCTGACATGTTGGAGCACATCCTCCTCGAGGCCCTTCCAAGAGAACCTCTCCCTGATGGCCCTATAGGTTTTGGTAAACCCTTGGTGGCCTGATAATGGTGAATCATGCGAGGCATGCAATATCTTCTTCTTGAGCTGGGAGTCCTCAGTCAAGAAGATCCTGTCCTTGTAATAGATCACCTTGTCCATCACTCTGTACTTGTCATCTGTCACCTGCCCATCCAAAATCTCAATGGCAAAACGGTCCTTAGAGTACTCTACCAACAGTTGAGCCCTCCAATTTGTGCCCAAACTCATCAAGGACAACGCTGCCGGTCTGCATGAAAGTACATCTGCCACAACGTTGTTCTTCCCCTTGACATACTCGATGTCAAAGTCATAATCTTGGATCTTGCTGACCCACTTCTGCTGCCTCTCCTGCAACTGTTCTGCTCCAGAAAGAATCAGAAGTTGTTGTGATCTGTCCTCACCCTGAATCTATTCCCTACCAGGTACTGCCGAAACTTGGCCAATGCATGCATGATGGCCAACATCTCATTGTCATATATAGCATACAACCTCTCATGTGGCAATAGCTTTCGGCTCTCAAAAGCTATGGGGTGGCCTCCCTGCATCAAAAC
Organism: Pinus albicaulis; assembly: GCA_034641835.2. Taxonomy (NCBI): domain Eukaryota; kingdom Viridiplantae; phylum Streptophyta; class Pinopsida; order Pinales; family Pinaceae; genus Pinus; species Pinus albicaulis. Next base: position 1,084,118,548 of record CM076582.1, read on the forward strand.
TACACCGATCCCCTCCCCTGATGCATCACACTCCAAGACAAAGGGTTGTGTAAAATCTGGCAATGCTAACATCGGACAGCTACTCATCACCTCCTTGAGCCTGTCAAAAGCCCTCTGTGTTGTATCCATCCAATTGAATGCCCCCTTCTTGGTGAGGTCTGTAAGGGGTGCAGCAAGTTGGGAAAACCCCTTGATGAACTTTCGGTAGGTCCAGATCCCCACAAATCTCCGAAGTTCCGTCACATTCTTCGGCTCTAGCCAATCCCTGATGGCCCTGATCTTCTCCTTGTGGGCCTTCACTCAGTCCACCTCGATGATGTGCCCCAAGTAGAGTATCTCAGTCAGCCCAAACTTGCATTTGGAGAGCTTAGCATAAAATTGAAGCTCTTCCAAAATGCGCAATACAACCTCTATATGTTGGAGGTGCTCCTCCCATGTCCTGCTGTAGATCAAAATGTCGTCAAAAAACACTAACACACACTTCCTCAAGTGACTGCAGAAGATGTAATATCCCTTTTTTTGGTGTCACCTATGACAGGGCTAGGAGGGACTTCTAGAGTTAGGAGCAGACCGGTCACAGGTACAGGTTGGTGTCATCAGCGGGCCCAAGAATTTTTTGGAGGAGTTTCTATGTGGTCGGGTGGCATTCGCTTGATATATTCAATCATCCGAGCATTTTGGCTTTCGTTCCGGTGCATTCTGACAACTTTCGGAAATTTGAGTTATTTATGGGCTTAACTCAGCTAATTACGCTCACGGTGTCATTCTAGGAGGAATACATGACAGAACACCTTAGTGTAATAGCTCATTGGAATCGGGACGAGGATACCTCCATGATGGGACAGTTGGACATGAGTTTCAGTGATCGGAGGAGACGTGGTAGCTGATTTACTCTTTTTTGCATTAAAAAGGAATATTTTAATAAGAGGGAAAAGTGCTCCATGAATAAAATAATAATAAAATAATGCTCTAGAAGGCTCCAAGAGATCTATAAAAGAAAGGGAGGAGGCCATTGAGGGATATCTTTGGGATCATATCATTTTATTGTATGAGAGGTGTGAGACGTGGTTCTCTACTTCAGCCGTAGCCCCAGGACGGAAACCCTCGGGTGATTTGTGAGTGTTGGACGAAAACCCAACTCTCTTGAGGAGACTTCACTCAGAAGTTTTGCAAAGCTTCAGAGATTGGTGTGAGGATCATTCGGATCTTCAACTTGGGCTTCATCATCTTTAGTGGGTTCAGTGACAGCTGTTGCCGAAGGGAGAGTGCAGCAGTTCAGTTTTGAAGGCCATCGCCGTGTAGTAGTGCAGCAGATTGTATTGTTGGCCAGTTTTCCATCTCAGCTCTTTCTGGGTTAGATCTATATGTAAACCCCTCTTATTATTTATAATAAAAGATGAGATTCTTCCTGTTCTATATGGTATTGGATTGCAGTATTTTATGTGTTTAATTTTACATGGCAATCTTCTGTTGAATAAATGTTGATTTTACAGCATAATGTGGAGTTTAGTTAATTTTCTACATTTTTAGTTAAAATATCCCATCCGGGATATTACAGAAGATGTGATTCATGCATGACTGAAAAGTGGCCGGGGCATTGGTTAGCCCAAAGGGCATCACCAAAAACTCAAAATGGCCATAATGACACCGGAAAGTAGTCTTGCGAATGTCCTGCTCCCTCACGCTAATATGATGGTACTCGGATCTCAAATCAATCTTTGAGAAGAACTTGGCCCCTCTTAGCTCATCCATCAACTCATCGATCCGTGGGATGGGGTACCGGTTCTTCATGGTCTTCTTGTTCAGGGCCCTGTAATCAATGCACATCCTCAACGTGTCGTCCTTCTTCTTCACCATCATTAATGAAGAAGCAAAGGGGCTGGTGCTAGGACGGATGTGTCCAAGAGCTAAGAGCTCATGGATAGCCCTCTCAATCTTATCGCGATATGCTTTGGGGTGCCTATAGGGTGTAGTGATGACAGCCTGGATACCCTGCTCTAGCTCAATAGTGTGCTCAAACCCACGATCTGGTGGTTGTCCTGGTGGTATCTCCCCAAATACTGTAGCATACCTATCGAGAATGGACTATACATCTGGGTGTATGACCTGCCCTGTAGATCATGCCTCCGACACATGCAACTCCACTGCCCACTCTGTGTCCCCCTTCCGGAAATCTGCCTCCATCCGATGTGCTGAAACTGTCTGTGGTGGGTAGGTGTGCATCCCCCGAATCTTCGCATGCCTCCCAGTCTTCTTATCCATCCACTCCATCTCCAAGGTCTCCCAGTCAGTGGTGACCTTTCCTAGCGTGATCACGTTGGTGTCTGGAATGTCCACCACGAAAAAATGATCTGTCAGGGTGTATGTCCCCATGGTCACTGCCAAGGGTGGCACATACCTGGCACACTGCATAATCTGATCCCCTGGAACCAGTACCGAAAACCCATCAAAGGTCTCTATCAGTATGCCCCTTCGCTCTACCAGTTGGGCATCAATGAAGTTGTGGGTGGCCCCATTGTCTACTAACACTCAGACATGTTGCCCTCGTACAATGCCTCGAACACGCAGTGTCAAATACTTAGGAACTCCCCGCATAGCTGCAAGGGCTCCCCCGGTGGGTGCAAAAGCTGCACCTCCCACTCCCGGCAGTGGAGGTGGCAGATGATCCCCTCTTTGTGTTGTACTGCTGCCTCCAGCCTCTATCTCCTCATACTCCTCTTCTTCCCCGTTGCTATTAGAGAAGACCTCGATGTAGTCTGCCTTACCGGCGGCACAACGGTGTCCTAGTGCCCATGGCTCCTGGCACGTGAAGCATAACCTCCTCTGCTTCAGATCTCTCTTGGTCTCATCATCTCCAGGCCCTTTACCTTGATTCCCCCTGGGAGGTGAAACCCTCTCGTCCTTTCCTTTCGGCTGGAATGTTGGTCTCTGGGGAAAAGGAGCTCTAGTCCTGGGCAGTGCATCCTGCAAATCCCGAGTCCTCTCAACTGCATCATCGAGTGTCGTTGGTCTTGTCGATCTGACTAATCCCGTAGAGGCTCTGCCAATCCATCTATGAACATATAGATCATCCGAGCTGTGGATAAATCAGGTACCATCACGGAGAGTCTCAAAAACTTTGATATGTACGTGTCCGACCTTCTGGTTTGCTTGAGCTTTGTTAGCTCAACAAAATGCTCCTCTGGATCCCTCCGATCAAAACGCTCTACCAACCTCCGCGTAAACTCGACATATGTTGTCACTCTCGAGTGCCCCAGCGTAACCATCCCGTGAAACCACCAATCCTGGGCCTCACCCTCTAGGTGCAGTGCTGCCACCTTGATGGCCTCTAGCTCTGCCATCTGATTAAGCTAGAAATATATAGTCAACTTCTCCACCTAAGATTTTGCCGAACACTTGGACGATCCGTCAAATGTTGGTAGATGGAATTTGCCCACTGTGCTCTGTAAGTCCCCGTCATGTGAATGCATGTTCCCCTTGTGATGGTTGCGGGGTCTGTTGTCCCACTTGAGCTGAACAAAATCATGGAAAGTGAGGGCATCTTTGAACTCCTGACCGTATGATTGGTACTCAGCAAAGTAATCTCCCATGTGTGCTGGTTCTTGCTCCTGTTGTGCTTCTCCCCTAATGTCTTTGGCAAGAAATGTGGGCATCGTGGAACGGGGGGTGTGTGTGATGCCATCTGCTGCGCTGTGAGGTGCTTCTGTAAATGATGAGATGTGCTTGAGCCCTCTCCAATATGGAAACCCCTTGGGGTCTCGCGCTGTCTAGACTCTGCCAGGAATCTCTGCCCCATCTCCTCTATTCGTCTCGACAAATCCTGTACTGATTTGAGGAGAAGTTCCCCGAACTCCTTATCGGCATTTCTTTCCTCCGCCATTGGTCCCTCTTCCTCTACGTCCACCACTGGAACGTTGTCACCTTTCCCGAAGGTGAGCTCTAACCTCTGCTCTTGGTCTTTATATTTTCTTCCTCGGTAAGTGATGTATGGTTTTCCTGCTGGTGTCATAGACAATCTGCTCCATAGGCTGAGCCAAGTCTATGGGCTATGATACCACTGTAATATTCCAAGTAGAAATAAACAGCAATATAAAGCACATAAACAAAGACAAACAACAACTAGAGAGATATCACATGAACAATAACCAATATGAAGAATGCTGGGACATTTTATTAATACTGAAAGATAGAATGAGTATAAAGGTGATTAGAATGATGGCACCTTGGCTTGCACTAGGCAAACGTAGAAATACTCTCAGATGGTGACCCTGAATGGCTGCTAACTCAAGACTGCGTAATCCCCCGTGCTGCTGGTGCTGCTGGTGCTACTGCTGGAGTGAAAAGTTGATTTGGGGTTGTTCCCCTCCTCGGAAAATTATGAAACTCTGGAAATGGCCTCTCCACACAAAACCAAGAAAAGCCCAGAGAGCTTTCTGAAAATGGCTGACCCTCGAAAATACCTCCCTTGAGGCACTACGTTATCCCCAAAGGAGAAACGCTGCCCCCGAGTGCTCTGATGAAAATGATGGCCTCCAACTCTGTGAAAATGCTAGAATATGGAAGGGTTGATCCCTCTCCAACTCCTCTGGCCAAAATCTTGTGATAAACCCTCAATCTGGAACTCCCTCTATCCAAGACTGCGTCCTCCCTCTCACTGACTGTGCTGCTTGTTCCAAAGAATGCTCCCAACTGTGGATGCTGCTATCCTCTCCGGCAAAATAAGGTGGAACTCCTCACTCGAGCAAGCACTCGAAGTCTCCCGGGGCTGAGGTTGGGATATCCGAACAGAGACACCCGATGTACTGAACAGTACGTGCAGACTTTGCTAAATAGCAAGCGTGCTCAATGTCAAAAGACAAATCTCAAAGATGCATAATAAGAATGAATGAGAATGAGGAGGCCCTCCCTCCTTTTATGCTTGTTGAGCCTTTCCCTCACTTAGGCCCCACCAATCTCTGCGTCGTCTCCTTGAGCCACGCTGTCCATCTCTCTCTGCGCGTGCTTGGCCCCACGCTGTCTACACTGCCCCTTTTCCCGCACTGCCACTTGACCACTAGACCCCACTTTGCCAAATAGACATGTCTCTTTAGTAACTTTAGGAAATACTTTTTATCCTAAGTGTGAGCTAAGTGTCTTCTTCACCCACTTTATTTATAATTTAACTTTATAAAGCCAAAATAGTCAAAATTAATATTTCCAATTAGCTATTGCTAATTGGGAATATTACAGTGGCTTAGGGAGTGTATATTTCTTATGTGGGTGGTCCCCACATATCACCAACAAAACAACATAAAATAAAATTAACTTGACTCAAACTCCAAAATCTTCTAACAAAAATCAAATGGGCCCCGTCTTCACCAAAATTAGCCCCCAAAATGTAGAAATAAATCCTGTTCCAAAACAATTTAAGAAGGGACATTACAGTCCTCCCCTCCCAAATGTTTCTTGTCCACAAGAAACCTCAGTGTTGGAGGCTCAAGTATGTGTTCACCCTCCTAGGTGGCATCCTAATCCAGCAAGCTCTTCTAATGCACCAAATATTCTTCGATCATTATGCTCCTGAGCTTCCTCTCCCGAGTCTCTAGGATGGCCTTTGGTTCCAAAACCAGATGCCCCCATGAAAAATATTGTGGATCTTGCTCCCTAGTGGCAACTCCAACTCATAAGCTACCTCTCCAACCCTCCTGATCACCCTGTAAGGTCCATAAAATCATTGTTGCAGCTTCTCAACCCCCTTCTGTTTCAAAGTGGACTATCGACATTGCTGCAATTGTAGGAACACCAAGTCCCCCTCCTCAAAATGCCTCTCAACCCGTTTCCTGTCAGCATATAACTTTTGCTGGTTCTGAGTTGTCAACAAATTATCCTTAAGAGCGTTGAGGATGTCTTAGCTCTCTTGGATCTAATCTATGGGCTTTGGGGCCCGGTTGTCTCCAAAAATGATGTCAGCAAAAGACAAAGTATCATAACCAAATAGAGCACGGGAAGGAGACATATCGATGGACATATGATGTGTGGTGTTGTAGTAGTAATCTCCCAAGTGTAGCCAACGAATCCATTCCTTCTGCTTCCCTGTCACATAGTTCCTCAGATAACCCTCTAGCCACTTGCTTACCCTCTTTGTCTAGCCATCAGTCTATGGGTGGTAACTAGTGCTTGGGGTGAGCTCTATGCCCACTAGCCTGAAAAGCTCTTGCCAAAATCCCCATCATAAATCCATTGTCTCTATCATTGACTATACTCTTAGGGAGTCCATGCAGGCGGAATACCTCCCTAAACAACAACTCTGCTACCTGAGAATTTGAATACCGTGTCGGGATGGCAAAGAAATGTGCATACTTGCTCAGCCAGTCGACCACCACATAAATACAATCCTTCCCCTGCACTGCGGGAAGTCTAATGATAAATTCCATAGAGATACTCTTCCATTTCCCTTCAGGGATGGGAAGAGGCTGCAATAATTCGGCTGGGAGAGTCAACCTTCCCTTGTTCCTCTGACAGGCCTCACAGTCCTGTACATATCTCAACACATCCCCCTTGAGGCCCTTCCATGTAAAGCGCACTCTCACAGCCATGTATGTCTCCCCGAACCCCTGATTCCTTGACAATGGAGAATTGTGAGCTACATGAAGTATCCTCTCCCTCAACTGCGAGCTCGGAACTAGAAATATGCACCCCTTGTAGTAGATAATCTCAGCCATCACCCAGTAGTGCTCATCTGTGTGAATGCCCTCCAAGATCTCACAATCCTTCCCCCTGCACTGCGGGAAGTCTAGTGATAAATTCCATAGAGATACTCTTCCATTTTCCTTCAGGGATGGGAAGAGGCTTCAATAATCTGGCTGAGTGAGTCAACCTTCCCTTGTTCCTTTGACAGGCCTCACAGTCCTGTACATATCTCAACACGTCCCTCTTGAGGCCCTTCCATGTAAAGCGCACTCTCACAGCCATGTATGTCTCCCTGAACCCCTGATTCCTTAACAATGGAGAATTGTGAGCTACATGAAGTATCTGCTCCCTCAACTGCGAGCTTGAAACCAGAAATATGCATCCCTTGTAGCAGATAATCTTAGCCATCACCCGGTAGCGCTCATCTGTGTGAATGCTCTCCAAGATCTCACTTTCCTGTCAATCCTTGGAGTAGTCAACTAACAACTGTGCCTTCCAGTTATGGAAAATGCACGTGAGTGAAAGTCTTGCAGGTCTCCTAGATAGTGCATCGGCGACCACATTGTGCTCCCCTCGTACATAATATCAAAATCATAGGCCTAGACCTTGCTGACCCACCTCTATTTCTTGTCATTAAGGGCTTGCTGCCCCATGAAGTGGCGAAGACTGTTATGATCTCTCTTCACCGAAAACTGGCTACCCACCAAATACTACCGGAACTTGGCCAATGCATGCATTATGGCCAACATATCCTTGTTTTATATGGATACGACCTCTCATGCGGTAAGATCTTTTGGCTTTCAAAAGCAATGGGGTGCCCATATTGGGACAAGACTACCCCAATCCCCTCACTTGATGCATCAGACTCTAATGTGAAAGACTCTGTGAAATCTGGGAGTGCCAATACTGGGCAACTGCTCATCACCTTCTTGAGGCGATCAAAAGCTGCCTGAGCTCCATCTGTCCATGCCATAGTATTAAAAACTGGAATCGGTGACTGGACCGATGGACCTAATGAACCGGGTTTCGAACCAGAACCGGTCAAACCGTGACTGATCAGATCTCAATGAACCAATTTTAAAAAACAATACATTAAATAATTAATTTTTAATAAAATAAACTATTTTTAAGATTTTCACCTTTGATTCCAAGCCAATAGAGACAAAATATGCAAAGTTTGCTCATTTATATACCATGTAAAGGTGAATATATCAAAATGGCACCAAGTGCAATACATATCATCGACAAAATACATAAGCAATGAGGCTACAAATGGCCTCTAGAGTTCAAAAACAAAGCCTACAAAATATGGGGCCACTGGCTTACTACAAATCTACATATATGATATTAGTGATCAACATTATCTCTTGAAACTTATCATCATGATCAAACTCAGTTGGTTGAGTCTCGACTCCCAAACTTTGCAACTAATCGAGTCACAAACTTCTCTATTGCTTCAGTGACTTGATTCTCAAACTTTTGAAGGTATTCTGCCCTAACATTCCCTATTACTTCATTTGGTGCTCGTTATGGCTTTACATGGCCTCCTATCCCAACCAAGTGTTTCTTGAACCTGTAAATACCCTCTCCTGCAATAGATTTTTGGCAATATTTGCAGATAATTTTTCCATCAATCATATCACAATGAGCCCATGCAGTATCCCTGGCTTTTGGAGGCATAATGGCTACTACTTAGCTCAAACTCTATGTTGTTACACTACTCCAACAAAATCTCAATACTCTCCAAGCTCTCAATCAAACTCACAAAAGCTCCAAATGAGATCTGTGAGACACATAATAGGGTACCCCTCCTTTTAAAGGATTGGGGAGGGTGTTTTTGGAGGGAAACAACCCTCCTTTTCCCTCCAAAACCACCCATTACCAGCCAAATCAACGTCCGTGGGTCCCTTTTGTGGCCGTGGCAGCTAACCGGCCGATTTATGGATAAATCAACTGGTTAGCACTGGTCGGACTGGAAAAATTGGTCAAGCCCCTCCCTTAAACGGGTTTTCAGGCCGGTTTGACTTGCCTAGGCATCTGACCGTCCAGTTTTGAATACTATGGTCCATGCAAAAGCCCCCTTCTTGGTTAGATCTGTGCGGGGTGCTGCCAACTGTGAGAAACCCTTAACGAACTTCTTGTAATAAGTGCAAATTCCCAAGAACCCTCTCAATGTTGTCACATCTCTAGGTAGCGGCCAATCTCGAATGGCCCTGATCTTCTCCTTATGCAGCTTGACCCCATCACCGCCAATGTGTCCCAAGTAAAGCATCTTTGTTAGCCCAAATTCACACTTGGACAACTTGGCATAGAACTGTTGCTCCTCTAAAATGCGTAACACCGTTTCCAAGTGTTGCAGGTGCTCCTCCCATGTCCTGTTGTAGATCAAGATGTCATCAAATAAAACCACACGAATCTCCTCAATTGTCCCCTAAACAGATGGTTCATGCATGATTGGAAAGTGGCAGGGGCGTTGGTCAACCCAAAAGGCATGACCAAGAACTAAAAATTCCCATAATGACACTTGAAGGCTGTCTTCGGAATGTCTTGATCCCTAACCCGGATCTGATGATACCCCGACTACAAATCTATTTTAGAGAAGAACTTAGCTCCTCTAAGCTCATCCATCAACTCATCAATACGTGGAATGAGATACTGATTCTTCAACGTCCTCCTGTTGACCGCCCTATAATCAATGCGCATGTGCAGAGTCCTGTCCTTCTTCTTCACCAACACAATTGAAGAAGCGAAGGCGCTAGAACTCAACCTAATGTGGCCGAACGCCAACAACTCCCAAATGGATCGCTCAATCTCATCCTTATTGGCTTTGGGATGCCTATAAGGGTTGGATATGACTGCCTATACACCAGGCTCCAACTCTGTGGTATGCTCGAACCCCCCTTCTGGTGGCTGTCCGGGTGGTATATCTTTAAATACTACTGAATATCTGTCTAGCATAGCCTGTTTGTTTGGATGTGGTGGCTTGGTCTTCCCCCCAACGTCTGAAATCCTCCACTCCACTACCAAAGCTATGTCCCCATGCCTCAAGTTTGCCTCTATTCGGTGAGTTAAAAATGTCTTTGGGGGATATGAGTGCATACCCCGAAGAACTACTAGCTTACCATCCGTCCCGGTAAACTCCATTACTAGTTGCCTCCATTCGGTGATAACTCGGCCAAGGGAATACAACCATTGGAAACCCATCATCACATTGGTGTCTGGCACATCCACCACAAAGAAATGATATGTCATCGAATAGTTCCCCATGGTCATTGTCAAAGCGGGAACATATTGATTGCACTGCATAGTCATCTCCTCCAATACTAGAACTGAAAACCCCTCAAACTCTGTAGTGATGATGCCTCTCCTCTGGACCATCTGAGCATCAATAAAATTGTGGGTGGCCCCATTGTCAACTAACACTGAGACATGTTTCCCTTGCACAATGCCTCTGATCCTCATGGTCAGAAATTTGGTTACCTCGCACAAAGATGCAAGGACTCCCCCAGATGGTGTAAAAGATACTCGTCGTGGTGGAGGTGGTTGTGGTGGTGCTCTCTCTGATGGACCCTCACAGTTTCCCCCATTGAACTCGAACTCCACTTCATCCTCCTGATTATTGTCTGAGAAGACATCGATATAGTGGGCCTAGCCCACTGTGCATCGATGGCCTGGTGCCCACGACTCTCGACATGTAAAACACAATTTCCTCCTCCTGAGGTCTCTCCTAGTTTCATCATCCATCTAGCCTTACCTTGGGGCTGCTCGCTGCGCTAGTGGTGGTCTAGTATCACTCCCTTTCTGAGAGTAGAGAGTGCGTGGTGGAAAAGGTGCCCGAGTCTTGGGGATGGCCCCCTGCAAGTCCCTTGTACAAGTCATAACCTCCAGTAGAGTAGAGGGTCTGCGTGACTTCACCAGTCCATGCAATGGCTCCATCAACCCCTCTACAAATGTGTGCACCCTCCTAGCATCCGACAAATCAGGCACCATGACTGAAACTCGCAGAACTCCGAAATATAATGCTCTGGATGTCCTCTCTTCCTTGTTAATCACTTGCCGCTTATACCTACCTACAAGTTAGTGAGAAAATCCTTTAACCCACAAGGTGTGTTTGGTGGCAAGGAACTCAGAGAAGGGGCTGTCACACTAATCCTGACTCTCTCCGTTTAAGCTATCTCCTAGGTTAGCTATGGGGGGTGGTCCCTAAAGAAAAACTAAATTAAAGATGTGAGTTTTCTAGGAGAGTTGTTAGAGTTAAATAGATTACTTCTTAAGATTTATAAGCAAAAAAGTGATATGAGAAATAACCATCAATACATAAGATAAGCATGAAACATATGAAAATCTAGTGCCTTCAGAGTATTGCTCTTAAAATGAAATTATTTTTGCTTAAATGAAGTGAAATGCTTTTAAATAGAAAACAAAAGTAATCATGAAAAGTGAAAAAAGAAATTGTTCACACAAGATATTATAAATGCAAGATACAAGAATGTTTTTAAGATAAATAAATTGGTGAATCAAAACATGTGAAGATATCTTGTCAAAATACAAACAATTAGTAATCTACTTTGGAGAATGTAAATGAGATGATAGAAAAGCTCAAATGTTAGACCAAGATAATATGCAATTAAATTTGCAACACCAAATAAGGGTACTTGTCAATGAAACAAGATATATCAACCATCCATAAAACATAATGACCATTAAAATCACAACATGCAATGAAGTTGAAAAAATAAGAAAATTTCCAAGTACCATAGAATTAAACTTGTTGCAAAATTTAAGAGATTAAAATGTTTGCATCCAAAGTGCTTCTTGAAATAAGATTTGCATGTGAAACCTTAAACCATCAAGATAGCAAAAAATTTGAGAAATTTGCAAGTAAATGTGATGAGATAGTGCTCTTGGTTTATTTTATTAGTTAACTCTAGAGCAAGATTACAATTGAACTCTAGTCCTCAGACCTCACCCTCGCCCAAAGGTTTTGGATCTCACAGTGAGGAGTCCATAGAGGTAGATGGTCCCTAAAATGTTTATTCAACCAACTTAAGTTGGAGATAAATTTTAATGATGCTTGGGCATGTAAGATCTAAAAGTAAATTAACATGAAAATGAAAATTCAACTTCAACTTGAAATATATTTGTTTGTCATGAAATAAAATGTTGCTTTACTTAATGCATCAAACTTAAGATTGTGGAGCGTTCTCAATGGTGAAAAATAAGCAAATTTGAAGTATGATTTCAAGCTAAATAAACTCAAGTAAAGATGCTTGCATATAAAAAATGTGAATTTGCTATGAAAGTAAATGCTCTTAAAACTTGTAGCAAATCAAAGTGAATAGCTAGTGAAATGAATGAAATGCATGGTTGTGTTAATTGACCAATTAAATGAGATGCACGAAATTTAAAGAAGATCAATAAATCACATCACAAGTCCTCTCCAAAAAATGGAGAGATTGGGATGCCAATGGGTAAAACCCACATTCCCAAAATCATAAATTTTATTGGTTGTTAAAGGTAAGAGACTATGAAGCCTCCAACAAGCTCAAGGAAAACCTTTACAAATGAAACTTGAGGTCTTAGACTTATCCTTGATGAAAAATTTATGCAACATAAAAACTCAATAGATATCAGATTTTTACAAGTGAAGAAAAGAGGCTAAGCCTCCTCAATACTCATGGCCAAGAGAGAAAGAAGAATCCACAAAAGGAACTCGGTCTTCCTCAAACAAGCTCCTTAACTGCCCACGACCAAAGGAAAAAGAGAGAGTCCTCGTTTGACATTAGCTTAACTGCCCATGACCAAAGGAAAAAGAGAGAGTCCTCGTTTGACATTAGAGCTCAAAGGTCCTGCAACAATTTTTTAGTAGTTTTTTTAGGGTGAATCCCACAAATTGCTACAAGAAAACAAGTTAGAAAAAGAAGGCTACAAAAAACCAACCAAGTATTAGACAAAAAGAATCACAAAATATTGCACAATAATCTACAAAGGGCTAAGCCAAAGAGAATGAGTAAACTCTTCTCTTTGTCTAGCCATGCTTAAGCTCTTTAAATAGAAAAATATGATCCAATGACGCACAATGAAAAGTAAAATATTTTTAAATGATTGTATGCATACAAACTATTATGTCCAAACTAATCCCCGCAAGACACTTTTTCATAAGATAAACAATGAAAATTCAAATAACAAATGAGAGTTCCTTTGAAGGTGCTTAAGAGTGGGTTGGTCTCCCAAAGACTTCCCCTCACGTTTGATCCAAAAAATAATTCTTCTACAATACTCAAGTCACACATTAGTCCATGTAGATTTAGATAAACAAACAATGAATTGAAACTTCTAGAAATTTATTTGAAAATAAACTAGAACTTTCAACCTCTAGAGCCTACTTTCAAATCAAATGCTAATACAAGAGAGTTGTGCACTAGCAAGTTTACAAGAATACATGGAAAATGAAATAACTCAAAGCATTGAAACGATTATACCAATAGCTCACAATGCGCCATGCTCCAAAGGAAAAACACCCATCAATGGACCTCCAAAGTCTTTTTATTGATATTCTTTAAAAGTGTACAAAGTAGCAGTGCTTCCGCAAGCACAATAGATAGTAAACAATATACAATATGAGAGCCCATGGCTCCATTATATAGAAAGTTGGGAGGAAATCCCAATGATGAACCAAATGCTAAGTGGTCAGAGGGAGGAGATCACAAGGCAAATTCGAATTTGATATGTGGAGCTCTATTGCTAGGTGTAAAAAATGGATTTTGGCAAGTGGACATCATTTTCTTCTTCCCTTATGTGCCAAATTCGAATTTTATGATGGAATGACAAGTGTATATGGGTGGTAATCCATGGGGGGGAAATTTCCCACAAAAATCTCTACCAAATATTCTTCCAAATCCTCCCAAATATTCACTAACTTCAAAAATCCGAATTTCCAAGTAAGCAACTCTCATTTAATGCCAGAAATTCAATTTTATTTGAGCACATGTCATTTCCTTGATTTTAGGAGCCACATCACCTTGGGACTTCACTTTAACTCTTCCATAATTTTCCACCTCATTTCCACCTCATTTAGCATGTGTGGATATTTATTTTTCTCCATTTATTTAATTTCTGGCTTAATTTATTGCCAGATTTCCCACTAAACTTAGGAAAAGTGGGTTTTAAGGGTTCAAAACACATTTTTAACCCCTCAAAGTGTGTCATAGTAGAAAGTTGAGGGTGAGAGGTGTAATTTTGATTACTCATACCCCATACAACTTCTCTAGGCAACACTTATTACAATTCAATTACAATTTTTATTGCAATTTTCGACTTGTGGGAAATCTAAAAATTTTAAAAATCACTACCTAGACCTAACCAAATTCCATGAAATTTTTTGTGTGATCTAGTATGGTAATATACATTGACTCTAGACACTAGGACTCACCCAAGGCCTCACCATCAAGCCGTAATCCGGTTTTGGGGTAAAATTGGAGGAAAAAACTTAATTAATTATTATCTCTTGGTAGGGAGATGATAATTAACGAAGTGAAAAAAACCTCCTAGAGTAATGATAACTTGTTAGCAAGATACCAAGCTACTTAGGCCTTTTACGGACTCAATACTGACTCAAAACTCATCATTACTAGCATCACTTATTACAATTCCCCGTAGGGTGTGGAAACTGGGTACAAGAGAAAATGATAAGAAGAAGAAGTAAAGTTTAAAAACTCTGTTGAATTGATGATATCTGATGGTACAAGTGTCTTTTGGTTCATCCTTGGGCATGGAGTCTTCATATAATAATCAAGTTCCACTCTAGTGGTCAACATGCCTGAGCTGGGTCAACTCCCTGAAGTGAGCCTCCAGATCCCTCCTCTCAAAACAGTCCACTACTCTCCACGTGAAATCCTCATAGGAAGTCACGTTGGCATGCCCCAACGTGGACAAACCATGAAAGCACTAGTCGTGTGCCATTCCCTTCAAATGCAAAGTGGCCATTTTAATGGCCTCCACTTCCATCATCCTGTTGAGCTGGAAATATGTGTCCAACTTCTCCACCCAAGCACGAGTTGTGAACTTGGTAGTGCCATCATAAGTGGGGAAGAACATACTCCCAATGGTACGCTGCAATTCGGAGCTCTGCGTGCCTTGGCCTCCATAGCTCCTTCCCTTCTCATTCTGCTTGAGCGGAGCTCTGCGTTCCTTGGCCTCCATAGCTCCTACCCTTCGCATTCTTCTTGAGCTGGAAATAGTCTTTGAAAGTTAGTGCCGCTTTGAGATCTTCTCCCATGGACTGCCATTCTCTGAAATAATCTCCCATAGGCATCTGATCATTAGCTCCTCCTTGTTCATCCGATGCTAAGGGTAGGAAAGAAGGCAGCGTGGCTATAGTTGGCCCACTAGAGGATGGTGGCTGTGCAGTATGTGAAGGGTGATCATACTGTTGAGAGACTCTGGAAGTATCTCCAAATAGAAAATCTTGGTGGGTACTCTGCTCCCTATTCTACATCTTGATCTCACCTAACATCTCCTTCTGCGCCTCTGCTAAATCACTTAGGAATTTCAAGAGACTATCAAAGACCATATCTTCCTTGCTCTTGGGACCCCCCATATCCTTTATATCACAGCCTTCCCATGGTCCTCAATGTCTGGAGTGATATCTATCTCTCTCTCTTTGCTCTTGTACCTTTTCCTTCTGTAAGTAATATTTTGTCTATCCTCCTCACTCATATGAGATTCCTCCCACGACTGAGCCAAGATCCGAGCTGTGATACCACTGTAATGTTCCAAAATAGGAAAAACAGTGATATGAAAATAACAAATTTACACCACATAAATTTTTAAACAATTCAGTAAACACCTAGAACAATTAGAAATATGGAAGCAACTAAGCCATTTCATTATATAATGGAGAAAGAGTACAAATATATGGAAGAAATGCACTTGGGCTTGCCTTTTTGGCAAGCAGAGAAAAGCCTAGGTGAAATAATGATAACCCAGAAACTGTCCAACTGCTGCTCTGCGTTGTCACAGTAGTTCTGTAGTGGCTACTACAAAGAAATGGCTGAAAACCCCACCTCTGGTGCTCAAAAAATTCTGAAAAATTACTTCTAGGCTCCTCAAGCCAACCCCACCAACTCCACCAAAACCCAAAAATGGTTTGGGTTGATCATGACCCTCCAAAATCGACTCCCAAAGGCCATATGCCCTCCAATAATTACAGAAGCATGCAGTCTTCCCAAACACTAGCAAAATCCTCCACAAACTCTCCCTAAATGTAGCAATCAACTCCACCAATAATTCCTTATTTATCTCGAAAATAAATAACCCCAATGACTGAGACTCTATCTCCCACATGTGCCTAGTTTATCTCTCTTGCGTTGGCCTCTGAGACTGCAAAATAATTGTTGAATATTGTGTTGATTTTTGGGTAACATCGGATGTGCTATAGCTCCAAAATTTTGTGGAGGGGCTAGAACACATGAGATTGCCAAGACCCAAAAATCGTTTGGAGAAATTCCACACGGAGTGAAAGTTATTCAAATAATTAATTATTTTTAATGGAGCCTAAGTTAAAACTTAGGGAGTTAAAATAATTAAAGTGAATTAATTAACTTGTGGGTGAGAAGCTTCTAAGTGACGAGGATCAAGTCTAATTTAGTCTTAGTCATTGATTAAGGATTAGATCAAGGCCGTTGATTCATCAACAAGAAAGTATAAAGGAAGGCTTGAGGGTCAGTTGGAGAACACAAACAGTGGATGAATCTGGAGATCAAATTCTTCTGACGGAGCAGTGATCGGATGAAGATAATATCGTAGTGATTCAGTAGCAGTGAGGGGTAGAAGTACTTGTTGGTCGGAGGACCAAGAGTACATAGCAGAGAGGCAACAGAGACAATAGAGGAAGCAGCGCAACCACCAGGAGAGGTGATACAGTCCCCTGAAGGGGTGACGCAGGCGCACGCAGGGACTGCGCAGAGCTTCCAAGGGACAGTCTGAATTTAGCTGGAGATTGGGGTCTCTGAGTCGGGAGGGATGAAACTCGATTTTCTGAGAGGTAGATCAGTGCAGAGAAGAGGTGACACAAACTCCAGTCATCCCCACACAGGCCTACACATCTATTGCGCAGAGGTAGCGTAGAGGGAGTTGGGGTTTCGCCATTTCTGATCTTGGATCAGCCAAGAGTTGCAGTGTGAGGTAAAACTCACTATTTTATCTGTCTGCTGAGAATTTTCTTTGTTGGGTGAGCTGGATTTGGCACCCTAGTTGTACTCAGAATAATGCTTCTTAATAATACAAACCCTCAGATTTACTGCACTGGTTTTCCCGCATTAGGTTTTTCCAGGGACGTTAGTCCAAAAATAAGTGTCCTTTGTGTGAGTGCTTCATTTATTTTTCAGTTCTTGATATGTATATTTGTGTAGGCTGCAATGTATTTGTATTAGAATTTATTGAATAAGTCTGTAAATAACTTGTTAAATGAAGAAAACAAGTAGGTAATACAAATCAGAGAATTGCAGTAGGATTTCTGTTTGTCAAGATTCATAAATTTTCACATGGTATCAGAGCGATTGCAGATTAAGGAGGACTGAAGCCATCAGCAAAAGGACAGAAGAAAGTCTGCATCGGTTAAGCAGCTATCTCGAGAAACAACGTTGTCCTAGACAGGAGAGGCATAGGAAGGGTGACACAGTCACCTGGGATGGCTCATGTAGAGCCTGCGTTAGCCAGCTAGGGTGATTTTGTAGCTACAGAAGGCAGTGCAATGCTTGCTGGGTCAGCGCAGAGGTTGTTGAGTCTCAATTTTTTGGATTGCCATGGCTGTAGGTGCACTACAGTTTCTTTCTCGAGTTGCTGGTGGAGTGTTGATTCTGTTGGTGCAGAACAGTGTCTAGTGGGGCAAAAGCAAAGTAGAGGGAAGCAGTTCCTCAGAGGATTTCCTGCCAAGAAGTCTAGATCTAGTGTTGAGCAGCAGCAAAGCAAGATGAGAGAGGAGTTTTTCGGCATCTGTTGGCAGAACGATTTCCGTGAAGGAAATCGAAATTCAGAGGGAGCTTGTTCCTTAGAGGGTTTCTAGTGCCAAAGAAATCCAGATCCGAGTTTTTCTAGGGCAGCAGCGGAAGAGGGAGAAATGAACCTTTTTGACACTTAGTTGAGTAAAGATGGCCATAAATTGACTGAGGGATCCGGACAGGTTGGGTGGAGCATCCAACTTTGTCATTTGGAAGGCCAGGATCCTAGCAGTTTTGGATAAAAATCGCATCAAGGATCATGCCTTGAACACAATTGTTGTTCTAGTTGATGCTCATCCTCTCAAGAAGTATGAGGAGGCTCAAGAAAAAGAAAAATGCATGATCATGGATGGAGTCAAGGATCATGTGATCCCACATATTGCTGAGAAGAACATAGCAAGGGAAATGTGGGAGGCCTTGAACACCTTGTACCATGGATCTTCTATCCAACGAAAGATGTAGCTTGAGAATCAGCAGAGATTGTTTCAGATGCAAAAGGGAGAAGAAATCGATCCTTTCCTTATCAGATTGTAAGGGATACGAGAATAGCTAGCTTCCGTAGGGGCTACACCAAATGGTGGAATTATGGTCAGGACTTCCCTGAATGCAGTCACTGAAGAGTGGGAAACCTTTGTCCAAGGTATTTTGGGCAGGGCAACTCTTCCAAGCTAGGAGGAGATGTGGGAAGCTCTTCGACAAGAAGAGATCAGACGGTGGACCAAAGCAGGAAGTAGTGGTAAAGGGATTAAAGTCAAGGAGGAAGAGGAAGATGCGGCTCTCACATCTAAGGGACAACAAGGGAAGCAAAGAAGGAAGAAGAAGGACCTCTCGGAGGTCAAACGCGTCAGATGTGGGGAACTGGGAAATTTCGCCACGCAGTGCCCTCTGAAGAAGAAGGGCAAGGAAGAATCTGACTCGAAGGTTGCTCTAGCTCAATCTAATGAGTATGATGATGATGGATGTGCCATGAGTGCTCATGCACCTAAAAAGTGGGGCGATATGGAGCTGTAGAGTGAAGCTACAGTGTAGGGGCAGGATCCTTGAGGTTCCCAAACTCTTGGATCACATACGTGTAAAGACCTTAACTTTCAGAATTTATCCATTATTACAAAATTGATACTACACAATCCAAAGTGAGATTTTTGAAGCAATTATATATATCAATTGACTATTTAATACTTACCTGGAACCATGTTTGAAGATGTTCCTGATCCGCCATGGCTCCAGCTCCCGTTACCAAACCGTTGTTTTCCTCCTAGCCTATCTGAGGTCAACCTCTCCGGTCCCCAGATCCAAAAGACAAGTCTTCTGGCCCCCGTGCTCAAAACTCCAATAACAATCTAGATCACTCTATGACTCTGTTAGAACTCACTGCTCATGTCTCACGCAGTTAGAACTCCTCTGACAGCGTCCGGGTCAGTTTACCCACTTACTACCATGCCCATCAAGTTTCCCCCTCTTCTCCTTTTATACACAAACTCCATTCAAGATATTTATTAACATATCCTCTTTTAATAAATATATTGGATTTCTAAAATATCTTAGTTTTATTAAAATATTATTATTTACTAAATATCTTGGATTTCTAAAATATCTTGGATTTATTAAAATATTATTATTTGATAAATATCTTGGATTTATTAAAATATCATCATTTATTTGCATAAGTCAATGCTTTTAATTTTCTTTGAACAAAATATTAATTTATATTATGGTAGTGGTAGGTATAACTAATACATTCATTATATTCTGGTGAGTTAGGTATTTACTCAATACTTCAATAATTCACTCATTACTCTACACTGAGTTTTTTTTTCATAATTGATTAGTGCATGTACTAGTGCAGTACACGTGATACATGCATATGTAGCTATCATATGCAGGTTTCATATGCATGCTAATATTTCTATGTTCCATACAATTCGAGTTGGGTCGTTATATACACCCCTCCTTCAGAAAACTTCGTCCCGAAGTTAAGTTTTATGTTGTATATCATTAATTATATAAGTGATTAGTATAATCATATAAGGGTGGTGTACCATAATTGAATTTTCGTTTAATGTGTAAGAACACTTTAATGTTTATGATTTGATCATTTATTGATTTACAAATTTTATTAGTCACGTCTTGTCCCAATAGTGTTCCCAAGATATTCTAGAATCATCCTATCCTCTCCAATCTCTTCCGCTCCCATCCTATCCGATCTCTACAGGAATATGCCATGGCATCAGTTTTACTGATCCAACCATCCATAAACCTTAGGGGTGTCAACGTCGATTACGTCGACCTGATTGACCAGTAGGCATCCGACAGTCATCATCACACGTCTAGGGGAGTGTGACTAGCACAACCCTCCCATGACTCCAGGTTTTGGAGGATAAACGGTGGGCAACACCTCTGCCCCTCCTAGTATGACCAGGGTTAACACCCTATCATGGAATCTCAGTGCATCTCAATTGTCCTTGGAGTTTTGTCATCACGCGGTCGGTTTGGTAATGATATCATCTGCGATGTAAAAAACTTGTCCACAAATTATAACATATGTATCAATATGTTCAAAGCAAATTGTTACCCATATAAAAATTTCTACACATTCCAAATATGTTGCCATCTACGATATTGATCCTTGAGTTCATATAACATACTTGGTTATGTTTATCCAATAGTTCTGTAAATTCATTTTCACCTTGAATAGTCAAGTGCAATCGCTCTTTTATTTCTATCTCATTATTTATGTTGATATGTAAAATTATAAATATCATATCCACAACATAATTCATAATTTATATTAGTATATGTAATATCCCCAAGATGGAATAACATTAACAAACGGAAATACACCAATACGGATATAAATGTAATCTTGGGAACAGGATCTTTGAATCCTGCTTGGAATACGAGCGAGCCATTTTATTAATCTGAAAGTACATAGAGAGGAGTACAAGATAATCAGGATGAGTGCACCTATCCTTGCCCTGGGCAAGTGGAGACCCTTCTCAGCGAGAAAATGGGCTATAACAAGGACGATCTGCGTACTCACAGGCGAAGATGAAGCTATGGCAATATTTGGTAGAAAGTAAATGGGGCCTTGATCTCCAAGTAATGCCCCTCCACAATAGCTTAACCATCTGCTAGTGGTATGACCCGGATAAGAGCACCCGGTCACCAATTCCTCCGGTTCGACCGATCGGCCTCGAAGGCTGAAAACGGCCCCCGTGAGCACCGCACTCTCCCCCCGGCCACACGCCATCAGATCAGCGTCCTACCAAGTGGATCTGCTCCTGAACACTCAGATCTGACAGATCTGAAGCCTCCAAACCAGATCTGCGTCCTTCCCTTCCTGATCTGCGTCCTCCCCTATCAGATCTGCCACCAAACCTTCAGATCTGTGCTAGATCTAACAATATCTCTTCAGATCTACAGCCTCTAGGGCTGGATCTGATGTTAACCCTTCAGATCTGGACTAGATCTGCCAATATTTCCTCAGATCTGCAACTCCCCAAGATGGATCTAGGGCTAAACCTCCAGATCTGCAAGATACAAGACTGGATCTGCAAGTGGCTGCTCAGATCTACCCTTTCCAAGATTGGATCCAACAATAGGCCTTCAGATCTGCAACCCTTCCCTTCAGAAATGGACAGCGTCCTCCCTTCCAGACTAAAAGCTGCACGTCCTCTCTGCGGATGAGAGACGGCGTCCTCTCTGCCTCCAATGAGCGCGCGTGTGGGGAGCTTCTCACTCTGATTTACTTCGGCTAGCTGTTGCTGCGCTGCGGAGGCCTGGAGATGGGGAACTTCCGGGAAAAACACTTACTAGGGAGCGGGCACTGGGGTCCCCACGAGAACTTAAGGGTGAACCCAGAAAAACCTTACCAGGGCAGGCACTCGAAGTTCCCCGAGGCTAAGGGTGAGATCTCCGACCGGAGACACTCGTGCACTAAGCAGTGCTGCAGACCGACTAAACAACCGGCGTGCTGAAGCAGACAAAGTCTAGCTATCAATAAGAATATCAAAATCATGGATGATCAAAATGAGGTGAGAACCTCTCCTTTTATAATGCCAAATTCCCTCCAAAATTTAACTGCTCCCTTACTCTTCTCTGACCTGCACAGTTTACCTTGGGTCAGCTTGATGCCTCCCCCCATCATAATCACGTGGACCCCCAAGGCCCCCTCTTTAAGTTACAACGTTCATCTACTTAGGAAAAGAACACTTTATTATAAAGTGAGGTGACTAAAGTGAGGTGACCCCTCTTATTTCTCACTTTATTTATTATTTCTAGCCAAAGCGGCAAAATAAAGAAAAAATGCAATATTCCAATTAGCAAGGCTAATTGGGAATATTACAGTCTCCCCCGGCAAAACGTTGCTTGTCCTCAAGCAACTGAAGTGATGGATGCTGTAAAGTCTGCTCGCTCTCCCAAGTGGCATCCTCATCGGGCAAAAATTGCTTGTTCTCAAGCAATGCTTGAACAAGCCTACTCTCTAGCTGATGCTCCCTGCCGATACTGCAAAATGTGCCTGGGTCCCACTGAAACCTCTCTGTCTCCTGCATCACCCCGACATGAAGGGATATCTCAATGCCAGGATCCCAAACTGGCCTCTCATGGTACCAGCCAATCAATAGTCCTCCCGGATCCCATCGCCACTGTGGCCAATAATCGTACAAGCCCCATGGCTCGGACTGCTCACTGCCTCTAGCTATGACTGAAGACCATGACCGCTGCTGCTCTGCATCTATGGCTATGTAAGTTGTCCCATCGACTGTGCACCAGCTCATCATCTCTCTCCCATCAAGGCATGGAGTCGAAAATATAATGAGGAATACCTCCCTCCTGTGGATCCTCCATCTCCAAGCAATCATCCAGACCAAATGAGCCACCTCCCAACAAGGCAACTCCCAAAAATCTCCTTCCACCTCAAGCTCTGGTAATGAAGGTGGGCTGAAAATATGAACTTGGCAAGCATCATAGCTTACCTCATGCTGTCCTTCTCTCCACTCATGGAAAGTGTAGAGTCTATGCTGATCCTGGGCTGCCAAATCATTGCCCTCCAATGGCAAAGTGAAAAACAATCCACCATAGAAGGTTCCTCCATCAATGAAGAACAAACTGGCCCAAAATAAACCATTCCTGAAGAATATGACATGGTCATCATGGATCACCCTAATGAGATGTTTGCTGAAGGTTCTACATGAGGATACATAGTGCAAACAATATCTCACAAGGATACAACGCAGTCTCATCCACTGCAACCTTAGAAAATCACATGGCAAGCAATGTACAAGATCCATCACATCTACTAATGGATAGTAAATGGCTGAATATGTCAACAACATAGGTCCAAACACTTGCCCATGGCTGTACAATGGATGAATATCTATCTCATGGCCCACATCAAAAGAGAATGCATACATAGTAGTGGTGGCCATGCCTCCTCCCATGCTCCCATTAGAACATGTAGTGCAGAAAATACTCAAAGGCACATTCAGCTCATGTGTCTCTCTCATAATCAAGCCTCCCATACAAATCTGACCATGTGCTGGAAGTAAGATGGCACATGGATCCATAAATGAGTCCTCCATAGTGTTTTGGCATGTTATGAAGAAGAATGAACCATGTGCTGCAAGAAGATAATCCTCCTCATGCTTGGAAACCCAAGTCAAGAAGAATATGCCATAGATGTCTCTATCATCAGTACCTCCTCTTTGTGCAACAAATATGAAGTGATCCTGGGACCTATGGGTTATAGATCCACCATATAACTATTGCACCTTCTTCCTCCATAATACTTTAATAGTCATTTTACATAGTCATTTTAAAGTATTATTTGCATAAGATATAAGAAGACGTTATCAAAATGTACATAGCTTCCATATCATAGTGTTTATAGTTATCAGCGATTGAGATTTATACATATATATATATATATAGAAAACTCAATGTCATTTGAAGAATGGAATGTTTCAATTGCCTAAAAACAATTAGGAAAGTTTCCATTCTAATGTTCAAAAGTTATAGAAAAAGTTTAATGTCTAAAGTGATGTTAATGTGCTCACTTTAATATAATATTTTGAATGTACTCCAAACTTTACTTGCACGATATACAAAATCTTAAACGTCATTGTGGAAAATTTTTGCGGCTGATATCCATGAGCTATCTCAACTCCTTTGTCAGATGGAATGTAAAGTAAAAGTAATGGATTTAGGAATCAAGTGGGATTGAGCTCAATATATGTCTTAGACACATACATTAGCATTAAATATACCATCTCTTCTAATAAAATGTATCATCCTAGGGTTCATAGATTTTAAATATCGAATCATATAAAACTTCATTTTATCATTGTTAAAAGCTTCAATTTCTCCCAAAATTTGAAAACCACTTTTCTTGTCATTGAATATTACATAACACTGAATACTTTGGGAAAATTATCAAGGATGACTCGGAGTATTACACCTTGGGTTATATTAGGATTGTTGCTATAATTATGAAAATAAGGCGGTGATATCCAAGAATCAACAAAAGATCTCGGGAAATAGTTAGAAACTAAGTTATTTCTCATTGTGATCATTCATCCTAGTAATTTCAACCTAATCTAACTGACCCCTAGATTAACTTTGTATTCCTCAACACTTAAACCTATGGACTAAAGTTCTCCTGAAGACATTTCTACCTGTATGAAATCATTTTGCTTATGGTTGCCAACTCATACCTATTTAATGCATATGACGGACTGAAACTATCAATAGCACCAGTATCAAATAAGATTTTGAGTTTTATCCCACTAATAGTACCTGAGGACTATAGTATTTCGCAAACTCAAGCTCACATGCGAGTATAGATTTCTGCTATTATTACCTGCAGACAGGTCTTACTGGTACTAAGGTCATGGAGGGTGGCAACGCGACCTCCCTGTCCTAATGCAGGATATTCTATGTGTAAAAATTCCTAAAAAATGCAAGGGTCTTTATAGATCATAATATTGCTTCGTAATATTTTTCTAGCATTTTCTAGTTCTAAATGTGGTTATGGAATGGGTTATTGACACTTTTGAATTTGTTTTATCTTTTCTCACTATTTCATAGAAGGTCGAGGTTTCATTCTATTTGTATTTATTATTATTTAATCTAAGGTATGAATTGAATTTTCAATTTGTCACAAAAATGTAACTATGTACCAGAAACTCCCAAACGTTTTGGCACTTCGTGCAGATTAGAGATGTAACATCATAATGGTTGTCACTAGGTCTCTATACTTATAACTACCCCACGTGAAGAGGATATAATATACTTAATCAATGGACATACTTCTGGTATGTGTCACAAGGTTTATAACATCATGTATCTAATTTATATTTCCAAATATTAAATTGTTTTTATTAAATGTTGTTGTTGTTGTTGTTGTTTTTTTTTTTTTTTTTTTTGTATATAAAAAGAAATCAAATTTGATAATTTATTAACACTTACATTAATCTTCAACTAGTCTAGAATCGAAACAAATTTTACTTCCATGTAAAGCTTATGAAACATCGAAAGGGTTAGAATTATTCAGCGATTCCATACAAATGAATTTTGAAGGTTTCTTTTTATCGCATTTTCACCCAAGTCAAAACATACAATAAGTTAACTCAAGCGGTTGCATATAGAAGAATGGGCTTGTTGTTGCGTATACTAATTCACAGTGAAACTTCAAGTGTATCAGTGTGCGATAGGTATCGTATTTGCCATGTGTCCATAACTAAATCTGAGGATATGCATGAAGGACACGTAACATATCGACTTCTCCCTTGGAGCTCTAACTTCTCAGGACCGCACATGCTGCCGAGACTAATCGCCGATAACATAGTATGGCACAGCCAAACTCATTTGAGATCTAAACTTATTTATATTTATCTTAATAATATTAATAATTTCGGTTGAAAGTTGGATCCATATGTAAGTTGTTCATTATTTTATATATATATATATATATATATATATATATATATATATTCTCTTTTTTTTTTACATACCCATTGATAATTCAATTTAATATATTTGTTCACTTATACATTATCCTACCCTTTAAACTAAATCCAAACACAATAAAAAAAACATAATTAAACCAATTTCAAACTTTACATAGACAAATTCTTAATTATTTGATACTTCCAAACATCATAATTCAATTTTTACAAGAACATGTGACTTCTTTTTATTACATGGATTAATTAATTAGAAACATTTGTTCCACTTGACTTTTAGAATAGTTTTTGTCATCCATACTCACTTTTATTTACTACTTTCCATCTTAATTTATATATTTAACTCTTAATTTATAATATTATATTAAAAAAAAAATATCATTATTATTATTATTAGGTTAATAGTTTATACTTCTATAATCATCGAATTGGATTTCCTTGAATGCTGAATTAAATCGACTGAAAGGAATGTTGAGGTGGGTTAAGGTTTTCATTGAGCCGTATGTCCTTTCCTGCCAGCGACAGCACTCGACCGTATGGACAGCTTCGACCACCTAATTCCGCAAGGCAATAATGCCGGTTAAGGGTGTGAGTTATGCGGTAAACTTGATAAAAAAATGATCGAGTTGAATAAGCTGGAAGACGAAGCGTATTTACGACCAGGATGGTTTTCCTACCTTGACCTGTTCAAGGCAACTTTTTCGTTGCCAGACGCTGCACGCAATTTTTTTTTTTTTTTTGACTCGAGACTTTCTAAAATAAATGATCGAGTTGAATAAGCCTGCAGAGGAGGCGGGTTGTCTACCTTGATCGGTTGTGGGTAACTTTTCATTGCTTAGAAGTTGCATGCGAACCTCCTTGACGCATCAACAAGGCATAAGTTGTATTTATCCACGGGGCGATTTTCCTACGTTGTTAATGGTCTTTGCCGGCATGGGACGCCTTTCATTGCCTGCGAGTGTTTATACCGGATACAGTCGTCGCCGCTGTTGTCGAAACGAAGAGGCGGAACATGGCGTTAAGCCACGGTTTCATGGAGAAGCAGGAAGACGTGATTCTGATGTCAGCACTGTGGCTGGTTCGTCAATATTCTGAGAGTGGTTTGGCTGAGGCGTTGAGCGTAATCGGAGGGATGGGTTCAAAGGAAAAGGAAGAATGGGATTGGAACAAACTGAAGAGGCATCCAAGAGGGGCTCTGAGGAAACAAACAAGGGAATCTGGCTGGAAGGGTCTGCAAGGCTGCATCACGCTGGATGAGAGGAGGAACGAGGAGGGTCCACGGTATGTGTAGAATCCTCATAGAAATCGGGAGAACATACAAAAAAAGAACATGAACCATGTTGGTCCAAGAACAAGTGAATAGACACAACAATAGCATCAACTTTAGGAGATGGATCATTAATGTCTAGAGAGGGATTAATAAAATTCCTCTTCCTATCCATAGCTTTGCTCAGTGGAACCAGAACGATGAATTTCAATCTGCCTTTAAAGGATGAAGAGAAAGATGACTGGATTTGCACGCATCTTGGTTTGGGGTTTTTGTCTGTTTCTAAACACAAAGAAAAAGGAGGCAACCTGAATGTTTCAATCAAGGAACCACAAGTGGATAAAGAAACAAAACTTATAGGGTATTCGCAGGAGGGAGAAATATCCAACCCAAAAGGAGGTAAATTGACATCAGAAGAAACCCCTGACGAGACATAAATCGAACAATCTGCCAAGGACTGATCCCCGCTAATGGTTGAGCCAGAAGAAAACCCTTGGGATTCAATCCATCCGAGAGCTACGATATGTTCTCTGCTAACACGACTTGTGGAACAATGCCTAAACTCAGTGTTCCCACTGGCGGAGGAAGAACTCTAAAAAAAAACTTATTAAACTACGCTGATTGCTTTAACCTCGCAACCTCTTCAATTCATATGACTTTCAATGCAAGGCATGCCTCAACCTTATTCCAAAGAGTTGGGTCGATGGCATTGGAAAGATCCATATAATGGGCTATTGTAAGGTCCTTAATTTTTTTTACTGTCTAAAATATGTTTAAAATAATTATCTGCCTTATATATATAGACCTTAACTTTCAGAATTTAACCATTATTACAAAATTGATACTACACAATCCAGAGTGAGATTTTTGAAGCAATTATATATATCAATTGACTATTTAATACTTACCTAGAACCGTGTTTGAAGATGTTCCTGATCCGCCATGGCTCCAGCTCCCGTTACCAAACTATCGTTTTCCTCCCAGCCTATCTGAGGTCAACCTCTCCGGTCCCCAGATCCAGAAGACAAGTCTTCTGGCCCCTGTGCCCAAAACTCCAATAATAATCGAGATCACTCCATGACTCTGTTAGAACTCACTGCTCATGTCTCACGCAGTTAGAACTCCTTTGACAGTATCCGAGTTAGTTTACCCACTCACTACTATGCCCATCAAGTTTCCCCCTCTTCTCCTTTTATACACAAACTCCATTCAAGATATTTATTAAACTATCCTCTTTTAATAAATATCTTGGATTTCTAAAATATCTTAGTTTTATTAAAATATTATTATTTATTAAATATCTTGTATTTCTAAAATATCTTAGATTTATTAAAACATTATTATTTAATAAATATCTTGGATCTATTAAAATATTATTATTTAATAAATATCTTGGATTTATTAAAATATTATTATTTAATAAATATATTGGATTTATTAAAATATTATTATTTAATAAATATCTTGGATTTATTAAAATATCATCATTTATTTGCATAAGTCAATGCTTTTAATTTTCTTTGAACAAAGTATTAGTTTATATTATGATAGTGGTAGGTATAACTAATACATTCATTATATTTTGGTGAGTTAGGTATTTACTCAATACTTCAATAATTCACTCATTACTCTACACTGAGTTTTTTTTTTCATAATTGATTAGTGCATGTATTAGTGTAGTACACGTGATACATGCATATGTAGCTATCATATGCCGGTCTCATATGCATGCTAATATTTCTATGTTCCATATAATTCGAGTTGGGTCGTTACAATACGGCTACTGAGCTCTTAATGATAGTAGCAGAATGACAGGTGTCAGTTGATGCAAGGGATGATGGAGCAACAGTGGCAGAGCTAGAGTGCCAAAGTGTGAAGCAACGCAGAGCAGAGGCAATAGCAGCAACGCAGTGCACAATGGTGCAGCGCAGTGCTTACGCAGTGTAGAGCAGCAGCAACGCAGTGGCATCAAAGGGTCAACGCAGATTAGCAGCAGAGGTAGTTCCGGCATCGAGGAGTATTCAGATTGACCAATATGTCAGTTTTGAGAGCGTTTTTAGTTGCTTAACTCTCAACAACTGAGTAGTAGTGCAATAGTTAGCAGTGGCAGTGCTATGTGCAGCATGATGTAGCATTTTGAGAGGGAGCTGCAGTACAAATGTAGCCGTGACAGTGGCAGAGTCATGGGAAACAATACAGATAGCAACAATGCATTGGATGAAGGGAAACAGGCCAAGCATCAACAACACAAAGGACCAATGCTGTGGATCAGGGTGATGCTTTTGGTGAAGAAGTATTGTTAGAGCACATTCCTCGCTAAGAGAGAGTGTTGATTTTTGGGTAGCATCGGATGTGCTCTAGCTTCGAAATTTTGTGAAGGGGGTAGAACACATGAGATCTCCAGGACCCATAAATCGTTTGGAGAAATTCCACCCGGAGTGAAAGTTATTCAAATAATTAATTATTTTTAATGGAGCCTATGTTCAAACTTAGGGAATTAAAATAATTAAAGTGAATTAATTTAACATGTCGGTGAGAAGCTTCTAAGTGACGAGGATCAAGTCTAATTTAATCTTAGTTGTTGATTAAGGATTATATCACGACCGTTGATTCATCAACAGGAAAACTATAAAGGAAGGGTTGAGGGTCAGTTGGAGAACACACACACAGTGGATGAATCTGGAGATTGAATTCTTTTGACGGAGCAATACTTGGAAGGGGGTAGAACACATGAGATCTCCAAGACCCATAAATCGTTTGGAGAAATTTCACCCGGAGTGAAAATTATTCAAATAATTAATTATTTTTAATGGAGCCTACATTAAAACTTAGGGAATTAAAATAATTAAAGTGAATTAATTTAACATGTCGGTGAGAAGCTTCTAAGTGACGAGGATCAAGTCTAATTTAATCTTAGTCGTTTATTAAGGATTATATCACGACCGTTGATTCATCAACAGGAAAATTATAAAGGAAGGGTTGAGGGTCAGTTGGAGAACACACACACAGTGGATGAATTTGGAGATTGAATTCTTCTGACGGAGCAATACTTGGAAGAATATAAGATCTGAGTGATTCAACAGCAGCGAGGGGCAAAAGTAGTTTTTGGTCCAAGGACCAAGAATACATAGCAGAGAGGCAATAGAGACAACAGAGGAAGCAGCGCAGCCACCATGAGAGGTGACACAGTCCCCTGAAGGGGTGACGTAGGCTCACGTAGGGATTGCTTAGAGCTTCCAAGGGATAGTCTGAATTTAGCTGGAGATCGAGGTTTCTGAGCTGGGAGGGATGAAACTTGATTTTCTGAGAGGCAGATCAGCACAGAGAGAAGGTGACACGGACTTCAGCCATACCCATGCGGGCCTAAGCATCTACTGTGCAGAGGCAACACAAATGGAGCTGGGGTTTCACTAGTTTAGATCTTGGATCAGCCAAGACTTACAGTGTGACGTAAAAATCTCTATTTTATCTGTCTGCCGAGGATTTTCTATTTTGGGTGAGTTGGATTTGGCACCCTAGGTGTAATCAGAATATTGTTGCTTAATAATACAAACCCTCAGATCTGCTACATCGGTTTTCCCGCATTGGGTTTTTCCGGGGACGTTAGTCCAAAAATAAGTGTGTCCTTTGTGTGATTGCTTCATTTATTTTTCAGTTCTTGATCTGTATATTGGTGTAGGCTGCAGTGTATTTGTATTAGAATTTACTGAATAATTCTGTAAATAACTTGTTAAATGAAGAAAAAAAGTAGGTAATACAAATTAGATAATTGCAGTAGGATTTTTGTTTGTCAAGATTCAAAACTTTTCACATATTGCTGCCACTTCCAGCCCTCAAACTCACCCAATAGCCGAAAAATCTATTGAGCCTTCTTCTCCAAAATTCTCCCTACAATAGTCCTCCGTAATATTTTTGTAATGGCCACACAAGATCCACTACTGCGTCCTCCAGAAATACGTACTGTTGGGGAAAGCTGAATACAAATGCTGGAAATCTCTCTATGAAACTCTTTCGAATGATAATGGATGAACCTCACTAGGGTGGCACTCGAAGTCCCCTGAAGAAAGGGTGAGTTCTCCTCTTGGAAAACTCTTGCTAAATAACAAGTGACTCGTCTAAACAACTCGAGCAAAAAAAACAAAATCGATAAGCCAAGAATGGCAAATGAAGTGAGCTTCCTTCCTTTTATAACTTTCGTGGAGCCTTTCTTCCCGCCTTTTCTTCCTTTGTGGGTCCCTCACCAAGCCTACGCTTTCCCACTCATGCATTTTGAATTAGTGGCTTAGGGAGTGTGTTTTTCTTATGTGGGTGGTCCCCACATATCACCAACAAAACAACATAAAATAAAATTAACTTGCCTCTAACTCCTAAGTCTTCTAACAAAAATCAAATGTGCCCCGTCTTTACCAAAATTGGCCCCCAAAATGTAGAAAAAAATCTTGTTCCAAAATAATTTAGGAAGGAACATTACAAAAAGAGGGGAAGGTGAAAGAAACAAGCTTTGGGGTGATCACGTATGGAGGACCAGTTCCTAATCCTTTGGGGATATTTGGAGTCAAGAGTAATTATGACTATGGATATCGAATTTTCTATGTCAAGGAGTCCTCAAAGACAACTTTGCATAGCATTAGGGCAGCAACAAAGGTAGCTTCAAGAGCTTTATGCAAAATAGATGGCTTATCAAGATGAATTTCAATGTAGAAGCATCTCTAGGAATATTCATTCATAATACATGGTCCATACATGAAGCATCACTATCTAGAAACCGAATTTCCACAACTTCGCATAAATGGATGTCGTAAATTATCCCTAGTATAGTGAAATCCCAACAACAATGTATGTGACAAAAATAGAAAAAGAAAATAACATTAAATTTCATTTACATGTATTAAGAGTATATCCAACCATCAAAACTTTGCCAATCAAGAAGATCCAAGACGAGAGAAAATAATCCAAATATCAAAGTTCATTCCATGCTCCAAAAATTCATCCTCCAAGAGGGATAGCGAAGTTATCTAAAGAGATACAAGTCTAATCCAAGTGATGATGCTAAAATGAAATCACATCACTTGTATTTATACACTTCTAATGAATTAGATTTAGATAATTAGGCCTACATTAGCCCCTAGAATAAAATAATGTGAAAAATAACTAACTTTTGGTGACAAGCCAACCAAACTAGCTCATAAACAAAAGAATAAGCCTCTCAAGAGGTATAATAATCAATAATACATGTTGTTGGGCGTTGTAAGAAGCCTAATGAACTCCATAAGTGCCATAATGATGACTATGACTCCCAAAAGTAGTGGACAAGGGATTGGCCCCTTGTTCTCCAAATAATAAACCTGCCTGTAGACCGTCTGTAAGGGCTCAGATGATGGTGTAAGTGATGACATATTAGCATACAAGTCTTGGGTCATCTTCCAAGTGCATGGTACAATTGTGGGGCCGATTGGGGATGGTGAACCGGGTGCATCGTCCTCGCCCAAAAGGTAAATCTCAAGCAACCTCTGAATGTCTCTGGGGATCCATGGAATGTTGTCTATTGTGGTGGAGTCCCATGGCTCTCTACACACACCCTATATATGCCAATGTAGCCCTATTGAGGGTTGGGACCTCGTATAGGGATACCAAACCCAAAATGGAGACCATCTACAATCTTGCATAAGATCCAATGTGTTCCCTAACCTTTCAATACAACAAGTCATTTAAGGAAATCAAGTTAAAGAGCTTACAAAACATGGAAAACAGGTGGGTTCTTTATAATGGCATGCCCTTCCATAGTGGGCTTTGGCATGTGCTAATGTCTCCAAGCTCCAAATGAGGTTGACCAAGTACCCTATTAGGTGGTTTCTACCTTTAAAGAGGATAGTATGTCCAAGGTACATCCTTCAAATGGTGGTGGCATGTGATAAAGAGATGAATGGAGTAGGGAATGAGAGGGTCAATCCTGGGCCACATGTCGAGGTACAAGGGTAGCTAGTAAAGGGAAGCCCACACTTGGGTATATAACGTATAGGAGGGAGAAATTGTGGTGCATGAGATACCCTGACCTTGATTTGTCAACCCTTCTTTATATCCCTTTTTCCTTTTATGATTGTTCTTGATTAACTGCTCAGGGCTAAAGGATAAGAGCGATGTGTAAGGAATAGCAGTGGATACCCCCTTTAAGGTAGGGAGGTTCATTTCCCACCAGGGGTTGGGACATTCATGGGTTCTAGAATGATAAAGGAGGCTCATCTAGGGCCTATAGGAACCAGGGTGATGGCCATGGGTATGGGGTAGAGTTCATGCATTTGGCTTTTGCCCACATACTAAATGTGTTGGTCCCGACCATATTTTGCATTTTGTGGTACATTTTCTTGTTGAATATGGCCAATTATGCTTTTACTTTTTCTTTTCAGCTTCATCAACCTCTGGGGCATTGTTTTGAGGCTTGACCCAAGGTGTGGGAAAGGGGAAGGGGATGCTAACCCTATGTGGATCCAGGTGGGAAAGATGATGGATGTGGTTATAATAAACGGAAGGAGAGTGATATATGTGGATGGGGGAGCGGGACCATGTAACCAAAATTGGGGTTTTCCATGTAGTACCACCCTAAAACCCAAAGGTTAGTAAAAGAGATCCCACAGGACTAAGATCTAAGGGTAACTGTTGATTTTGGGTAGCATCGGATGTACTCTAAGTCTCAAATATTGTGGAGAGGCTTAGACAAATTTATTCTAGATAATATAGAAATCGTTTGATGAAATTCCACTCGAATTATATTCTATAGAAATAACTAATTATTTTTAAAGGGACCCTAAGTATAAACTTAGGAAAATAAAATAATTAAAGCGTATTAATAGAATATGAGTGAGAATGATCTAGAATACATGGATCAAGTCAAAAGTTAATATTAGTCGTTGATTAGAAATCTAATCTGGGTCATTGAAGTCTCAACAAGAAGATTATAAGAATGACTTGAAGGGTCATTTGGAAAAGACACATTTGGAGACACAGAGGATCTAGAGATCGAATTTTTCTGACAGGGCAGTGCTCGAAAGAAAATCATATCTAAGTGATACTTGATTGCAGTGAGGTGCAGTAGATCTGGTTGGAAAATTTCCTGAGATGGAGAGTACATAGTAGCAGAGACAGAGAGGGCCACAAAGCAACGTAGAGCCAGTGACGTAGTGCCTACATAGTCACTGCGCAGAGCTAGAGGGAAAGACGTTTTGCTACTGAGGAGACAACACAGAGCCAAATTTAGATCTTGGAGAGTATTTCCGGAGGACCAGTAGGCTTGAGTTTCCAGCCAACAGTGAGATCAGCGTAGAGGAAGAGGGAAACCACATTTGTGACGCAGTCACTGCACAAAGGCAGCGGAGGGAAGTCCAGCCTTGGTGCAGATCAGTGCTAGTTTCCCATGGAGGAGTGATGTTTGTCTCACAAGATCTCTTCTGTCAGTTTCTCTGTATGATTTGACAATCTCGTCAATCATAGATTTGTACTTAGAATTTACTGCATAATAACATAAACCCTCAGATCTGATGCACCGGTTTTCCCACATTGGGTTTTTCCTAGGACATTAGTCCAAAATAATTGTGTCGAATGGTTGTGTGATCTATGTGTGTTCAGATTTGTTTCCATAGTTTAATTGTGCATGCTATAGTGAATGGATTTCGATATTTGCTTGTAGAACACCGTAAGTAAATTTTTTAAGTAAATAAAAAATAGAAGACTTTCCATCAGTTGTTGCAGCAAGATTCCAGGTAATACGAATTTTCACAGTAACATCCAGAAGAGTTCTAGGGGACAAAAGAACATACCTAACTCACTCTTTCCGTCAAACCCTCCCATTAATCCATGCCGAGAAGTGTCCATGATAAGAAAACTAAAATACTCAATTACCAAATGACAAGCCATACCTTTAGGTTCGGGAGGCCCACCTTCAAACATACGATCATGATAGATGGGTGAGGAACCACATGGCTGGCTTAGGTGGTGGAGAAATTCCATAACGAGCTAGTTGGTGGCTGTAAGGGATTGTTGGTTGTCCACTGAGGACCATATCAAGGAAAATTTTCTCCTAGGGATGTTACCTACAAAATGGTGGGTAACATTTGGCTCTAATTGGGACGTGATCTCTCAAAAAGTGGGTGAAGCAACTCGAATGCGAGGTCACGAGAACACCAACAATCTCTTGGTTACCATAGACCTATTACCTACACATATCAAAGACTAAACCCATGGGAAAACATGTTTGTACGGTGTCTCATGATCACCCATGCTTAGTGTTAGGCCATAAAATCAACAGATAATAAAATATGAAAATTTAATCTAAATGCAGCTAATATACCATGAGAAATATCATATGATGTTAGTTCTAATGCAAAAGTCAGCATGCAATGCATCCTACTCTAACTTGCATATGACAAAGCTAATATCAAGTGTAATCATAAAGCTAGTGCAACCAACATATCATCAAATCAATATAAATATGTCCACCTATACGATTACTCATGCAACAAATGCCAGAGCAAATGCAAATCCAAACACACAGATGATGATGTGGATGTGAGGTGGGAAAATATGGTTTCCATGTGAGGTAAGAGGAATTCCTAAGAGAAGGAACACAAGTGAATCTAAGAGTGCGGGGCCTTCCCTCTAAGCACAAAATGGTGGAATGAATGATTATCCTTAGGAACTTCTTATCACAATCATTTCTCATAGTATTGTGCTTTGTAGATGCCACAAGGTTGTGATGAGAGGGCAATGAAGGATGAGGGAAAGGAGTGCAAAAAATAGGTTTCTCATGGTCACATTAGAGAGGGGAGGTCATGGAGTGATCAAACCCCTGAGGGTGTGTCCAAGGAGGTAAAGTATAATCAATGAGGGGCTCTTCCTTGACACCATACTTGGAAGGGGGAAAGGGTTAGTGCCACTTGAGATAATATGACAGGGGGTGAGGAAATCCATTGATGAATAATCAAGACGATGACCAATAAGAAAAGGAAAAAGGGAGGATGAAGTATTGTATTCAATGGGTTTTTCTTCCCCAAAATCATAATCTAAAGGCTCATGTGATTTGAACATGGGATCATACTTAGGAGTCCCCAAAATCATAGTCAAGTGATTTGAACATGGGATCATACTTGGGAGAGGTGGGAGCGTTATCGATTTCCTTAGTATTAAAGATTGGGTCTCTCCTAAAAGGAAAAATGATCACTTCCAACTGCCCCTCTTTATGCAAGGGAAGATAAAGATTCTCCTCCCCAAGGGTATCAACGGATATGTCATCATAAATAGTGCTTGAGAGAAAGGGAAGACCAATCTCAGCCTCATCCTCCTTGTCGGTGTCGTAAATGGGAGCACAATCAAATTAAGGACCAACAATTTCCCATTTATCCTTTTTAATGTGGAAGTAATCTCCAATGTCATCTTCCAAGGAGCTAATGGGATCACCTTCCTCAAGGTTCTCAAAAGGAGAGTCATCAGGAGTAATATCCTCGAGAAAGGTAAGGTTAGTCTCAACTTCACCTTCCATAAACTCATCCTTCCCAATATGTGTTCTCAAAATCATCCTTTTCATCATGTGGACCCAAGGAGGATTCATCTACCTGCTCATTACTTAGATTATCAATGTCTTGATGATGCTCAATGAAGGCTTCCTCTTGGATGCTTAATGCAGGTTATACATGAAAATGTCTAAGAAATCCATAAACTAACTCCTCAATAGATGAGATGCTCTTAGGTTCATGATCATGAAGCCATGAGTTATGACCACCGAGAGATTCCATGAGCAACAACATAATGACATCTTGGTGAACCACTTTCTCTCTTGAAGCATGTGCATTAAATATTTCTACATGGTCAATTACGGAGAGTGGATCACCATGAAACATGGGCACCACACATACCATCCTTCCTGCGACATGATTAGGGTGCCCAGGGATGTTAGCAATGTCAAAAGCGGGAAAATTATCAAAGAACGACAACCTATTTGAGATATACATGAAAAACATGGAGGAATAGCCAGGGTGAATTTAAAAATGCCTAGAAATATGCTTGCTTCACCCTACAAGCATCGACCTTAAAGTTCAATGAAGAACTAGGGCTTCGTTATAACAATGGAGTTGCCAATAATGATATGTCAATATCACGTATGGGGAACAAAACACTCTTGTTTCCTCGACTATGGCGCCAGAAATGTTACCCCAAACTAGTAGGGTTCCTAAAAGGGGATCCTTGGAGGGATACTACCAAATCAAGGGCAAAAATGGAGCAATAGCCCACTGTCACCTTGGCTATGGCTCCCTACTCTTTACGGACATTCGCTGATGGGAGGAGACATGTTATAATAAGGATCATGAAATTGAATGGATCATTGATAGGATAAGAGGTGATCCTAAAATCCTATTCACAAGAGAGGCTCAGATACATGGTTTTCTTGCTTTGAAAGAAAGATGAAAGGCTCTCTAGGAAGGGCTTAGGGGAATTCTAAGAGCTAGGGTTTGAGTATATGACTTGACATGAAGATTCTTAGCTCCTAAAATCCTTGCAGAAGCTTAGCTTCCAAGTGGTCTTTGTGAAATTGGCTTTAATAAGTTGTGAGACCACACGGGACCAAGTGGACCCGAGGTTAGGTCAAGGGAATGGGGTTGGGAAACCAATGATGTTCTTGATCTAATCAGGGAGGAGAAGGGGATAAAGGAAGAAATTTTCAATGGAAGGTAATGCAATGATCCCAGTGAGGTTTCTAGCCTAAGGAAACTAAGGGGAAGAATCGGTCTTCGAGCCAGGGCTTGTGATATGTCAAGATCCCACCGTTGGAATCTCATGAAATTTGGAGGGCTTCTTAAGGACATACTAGCGCAGTTGTGGACCAAAAATTGAAGTGTTTGGATGGATATATTGTAAGATAATTGATGCCCTAGGTGATGTATGTAGTCTAGTCCTAGAAAAGAGGGGTAGGTGAAAGAAATAAGCTTTGAAGTAATCACCTATGGAGGACCAATGCCTAATCCTTTGGGGAGATTTGGAGTCAAGAGTGATTATGACTATGGATATTGAATTTTCTATGTCAAGGAGGCCTCAAAGACAACTTTTGTGATATTCCTACTTAGCATTTTGCTAAGTGAAATATCCAACTTTACGAAATGTGGGTAGAGGGGTCCCACATGTGATTCTTGACATTAGATCACCCCAAACATTAGAGATGGGAGGAAAGATTGCGAAATTAGTGGAGTGTGATAGCCACTTGGTGAGAATTACAGTCCACAAGGGAACTACGCACCCATTGGAGCGTAATAGGTGTCGGAGCTACAAGCTGGGCCCACACGGGAATTTTGGAGGCATTGGAACAAAAGAGGCAAGAGACACTCAACTTGGCATTCATTCATCATTTCAAAATTTGTCTTTTGACATAGCACGCTTGAGTGGGAGCCA
This sequence comes from Pinus albicaulis, assembly GCA_034641835.2. Lineage (NCBI taxonomy): Eukaryota > Viridiplantae > Streptophyta > Pinopsida > Pinales > Pinaceae > Pinus > Pinus albicaulis. Next base: position 1,084,156,878 of record CM076582.1, read on the forward strand.
AGTCTGGAAGTGTTGTTCAGCGCATGGGTGTTTCCGAGCGGAGATCCCAGTGTTGATTTTATAGCATCAGGAAGTGCTCTAGCTCTCAAATTTTGAGGAGAGGCTTGGACAACAGTATTCCAGAGAACCCAGAAATCGTTGTGGAAATTCCACTCGGATTTTGCTTTATTAATACAATTAATTATTTTAATGTGATCCCTAAGTCTAAACCTAGGGAAAGTAAATAATTAGTGAGTATTAATAAAGCAGAGTGTGAATATTATAGAAAACGAATATCATGTCATCTTTTAATCTGAGCCATTGATTAAGGATATAATCTGGATCGTTGATTCATCAGCGAGAAGACTATAAAAGAAGGCTTGAGGGTCATTTGGAAAGTAAGCCGGACACATTCTCAGTACCTGAAGGAAAGCGATTCTGAAGTAAGAGAATTCGATTTCAGAGGGTGAGTCTGTAGAGGCGGGATTGCAGAGACAGAAGGAGGAGGGAGAAGTTAGCAGAGACGGAGAAGAAGGAGACAAAAGACGAAGGGAAGGCAGCGCTGAGCAGAAGCACTAGCCCTCCACGCAGACTTACGTAGTCCAGACAGTGACTGCACAGAGGGGCTACGCAGATTGATGCAGAGGGTATAGGAGGTCATCCCGTGTGTCGAGAATTCTTTCAGATTGTCTGGAAAATTCATATCAGGTGTACGCTATTGATTCTGCTCGTCATGAATTCTGTAAATTATCTTTTCACTGCTGAAGATTAATACAAACCCTCATCTGCTGCACCAGTTTTCCCACATTGGGTTTTTCCGGGGAAAATTGTCCAAAAATCACTGTGTTCATGTGGTTGTTTCTATTATGCTATATGTGTTTTAATTTGTTCTTCTACGTTTGATTAGAGTGAATGCTGCAATTGTGTTTACTTCAAAATTTACTGAAGCATCTATAAATAACTTATCATAATAAGTAGGCGAAATAAACCAACTATTGCAGTAACAATTTTCAGAGTGAAAATTTCACATGGTATTAGAGCTAAAGGCAAAAGACAGAAAGGGAGGTTCTGCAATGGAACAGAGATCTGACGTTAATACAATTCGGAAGGACCCACGCAATCCTCCAGAGAACATAGAGAAACAGAGGGAGCATGACATATTTGTCTGGCATCCATACTAGAGGAGGATTTTGCTTGTGTGTCAAGCACGACCTCTCCAGGAGTTTGGTATATTGACAATGGATCATCTGCTCATATGACAAGAGTTCGAGACTGTTTTTCGAGCTACCGAGAAGAGCAGATGAATTTCCAGATCACAATGGAAAACAAGGCCAAGTGTATCCAGTTGGAAGAGGTACTGTAATTTTTTAGACAGAAGCTGGCAACAAGATTCGGGCTACAAACGTTTTGCATGTACCGGGTTTGGGGATGAACTTACTCTCGGTGTCTCAAATCCAAAACAAGCATTATGACGTATACTTTATTGGAAATAAAGTTTATGTCAAACACCCTAGCTGGAAAAGGAAGGCACAAATTGGAGCAAGGAGCCATAAATTATATAAGCTCCAGCTTGAGTCCCCAATGGCGCTAATCGGCAGTATGGACGAAAGGGATCTGAACGAATTATGGCACAGAAGGATGGGGCATTTACATCATGGAGCTTTGAATATTCTCAAGAAGAATGTCATAGGAGCTCCAAAACTCAGCACAAGGAAAGATGAGGTCTGCAGGGGGTGCGTACTAGGGAAGTATGCCAATGCAGCATTTCCAAGAAGCAGCAGTAGGGCCAAGAGTGTATTGGAGTTGATACACTCAGACATTTGCAGTCCAATGTCCATGACTGCTCTCAGTGGTGAAAAGTATTTGCTACCTTTATTGATGACCATTCCAGGGAAACTTGGATCTAATTTCTCAAAACCAAAGTTGAAGCCTTTGAGTCTTTCAAAGAATTCAAGGTGCTGGTAGAAAATTTAATAGAAAGAAGATCAAGAAGATGCGATCAGATAATGGTGGAGAGTATATCGATAAATACTTCACCAGTTTCTATGCAAAGGAAGGCATCTAGAGAGAATGGACAACTCCATACAATCCAAAGAAGAATGGAGTTGCAGAAAGGAAGAATAGGACCATTGTAAAAGCTGCAAGGGCAATGCTATATGACCAAGACATGCCCAAATTTATATGGGCAGAAGCCTGCAATACACTTGTGTATGTGCAGAACAGGGTGCCCCATAGAGCATTGGGGAAGGTGACTCCTGAGAGTGTATTCACAGGCAGCAAGCCCAGGGTGAGCCATATTAGGATATTTGGCAGTAAGGTGTATTTCCATGTACCAGATGAGAAGAGGAAGAAGTTGGATCAGAGTGACTTAAGACAATTTCATCACATGTTTAATTAAATTCACTTTAATTATTTATTTTTCCTAAGTTTTAACTTAGGAAATACATTAAAATAATTAATTAATTTAATATCTCTTAAACCAGATGAAATTTCCCAAATCCATTTCTGGGTCTTGTAGATCAAGTGAACTCTAGTCCCTCCACAAAATTTGGGACCTAGAGCACAACTGATGCTACTCCAAATACACAAAATCTCAACAGCATATGGCAGCATAGAGAAATTCAAAGGCAGGTTTGTGGCTAAGGGGTATGCACAGAAAGAAGGGATCGAATATGAAGAAACCTTCGCCCCTGTAGCTCGGTACACTTCAATCAGATCTGTCATATCTCTCACAGCACAGATGGGATGGGAGATTCACGAGATGGATGTCAAGACATCATTCTTGAATGGGGTGATAGAAGAGAAAGTGTACATTGAAAATCCAGAGAGCTTTGAGACACATGAGCAAAAGACTCATGTTTGCAATCTTAAGAAAACCCTGTACGGTCTAAAACAAGCCCCTAGAGCATGGTATGGGCGAATTGATAGCTACTTGTAGAAGATGGGATTCGTCAAGAGTGACGCAGATCCCAACCTCTACTATCTAGGAGTAGGGGATGAGCCGCTAATCTTGGTATTATATGTAGATGATCTGTTCCTTACTGGATCATCTAAGCTCATCAAAGACTGCAAGGAGAATTTGGCTACCGAATTCGACATGAAGGATCTGGGGTAGATGCACTATTTTCTTGGTTTGGAGGTCTGGCAGTAGAAGGGAGAAATATTTCTTAGGAAAGGAAGATACACTACAAAGATCCTGAAGAGGTTTCATATGGAAGACTGTAGATCCATTTCTATGCCAATGATTACAAACTGGAAGAAGATAGACACGTCAGAGGATGATGAGGCTGACCCTACCTTGTATAGGCAGCTCATCAGATCATTGACATACCTAGTCAACACTAGACTAGACATCCGTTATGTAGTGAATACCCTCATTCAGTTCATGGTGGAACCAAAGAGGGCTCACTGGGCAGCAACCAAACATGTTCTCAGATATTTGAAGGGGTTTAGTCGAGTATGGGTTTAAGTACACCAAGGGCAATGAAGTCTAGTTGAGTGGGTTCACAGACGTAGATTGGGCTGGAAGCACAGTGGATCGTAAAAGTACCAGTGGGTACTGTTTCAGTCTCGGATGAGGTATGACTTCCTGGTGTAGTAGGAAACAGAAATCCGCTGCACTGAGCTCAGCCAAGGCAGAGTATATGGCAACAAGAACAGCTTCGTGCGAGGACATATGGATTCGTAAACTGCTCTTAAAATTACTCAAGAAGAGGATGGAACCGACTGGAATTATGTGTGATAATCAAAGTTGCATCAAGCTCTCTGAGAATCCTCTGTTTCACGACCGGTCGAAGCATAGTGACATTCGGTGCCACTTCATCAGAGACTATGTCTAATGGGGAGCTGTGAGGTTGAGGTACACTCCTATAGGAGAACAACTGGCAGATATCCTCAAGGCTCTAAGTAAGATTAAGTTTTCTTACTTCAGAGAAAAGATGTGGTTGGTCGAGAACCCTTTCCAGTCAAGGAATAGGTGGTCTACAGAGACAGAGGGAGATGTAGTACGGATGAGGTAATGGTAGAGATAGTGTCACAGGCAGCAGTACAAAGGGCAGCAATGCAGAGTTGAGAGGCAACAACCAGGACATCAGCAGTGCATCAGGTGCTTTAGAGTCAGAGCAGTACAGTTGGTACCTTAATTGAACACTTTCCTCGCTAAGAGGGAGTGTTGATTTATAGCATCGGGAAGTGCTCCAAGTCTCAAATTTTGAGGAGCGGCTTGGATAGCAGTATTCCAGAGAACCCATAAATCGTTTATGGAAATTCTACTCGGATTTTGCGTTATTAAAATAATTAATTATTTTAATGTGATCCCTAAGTCTAAACTTAGGGAAGTAAAGCAGAGTGTGAATTTTATAAAAAATGAAGATCAAGTCATGTTTTAATCTAAGCCATTTATTAAGGATATAATCTTGGCCGTTGATTCATCAGCGAGAAGACTATAAGAGAAGGCTTGAGGGTTATTTGGAAAGTAAGCCAAGCACATTCTCAGTACCCGAAGGAAATCGATTCTGAAGTAAGAGAATTCGATTTTAGAGGGTGAGTCTGAAGAGGTGGGATTTCAGAGACAAAAGGAGGAGGGAGAAGCCAACGGAGGTGGAGAATAAAGAGACAAAAGACGAAGGGAAGGCAACGCTGAGGGGCTACGCAGATTGACGCAGAGGGTGCAGGAGGTCATCCCGTGTGTTGGGAATTCTTTCGGATTGTCCAGAAAATTCGATTAGGTGTACGCTATTGATTCTTCTCCTCATGAATTCTGTAAATGATCTTTTCACTGCTGAAGATTAATACAAACCCTCATCTGCTGCATCGGTTTTCCCACATTGTGTTTTTTCGGGGACAATTGTCCAGAAATAAATGTTTTCATGTGGTTGTTTCTATTGTGTTATATTTTTTTTAATTTGTTCTTCTGCTTTTGATTAGAGTGAATGCTGCAGCTGTGTTTACTTCAAAATTTACTGAAGCATCTGTAAATAACTTATCATAATAAGTAGCCAAAATAAATCAACTACTGCAGTAACAATTTTCAGAGTGAAAATTTCACACCCAGCCCTTGCTTCGGTGGACTTTGAGTGCCAGCCCAAGGAGGGAGTTCTACAGAGTTATGAATTGTTCCAGCAGCAGAGAGTCCTTACCTAGGGAGAGAGGCATCTACAGCAACACAGGGACTACCCTGTCCTTGGTGGAGTCTGTCCAGGAGGTTGAGGAGTGAGGGGAGTTTGAGGCTGAGATTTAGAGCGAAGGCCTAGGGAGCCTTCTAACAGATATTGCAGTCATTTTGGGGGCCTTTGGCAACATATTTTACAAGTGGGTCGATTTGCCCAGCAGCAGGACCGCTCAAGCAAAAGAGGGTCAAATTTTCGGGGTCAATATTGGGCAAACCCTTCACGCATTTTTCTGGGTATTTGGTGGAGAGGCTGGGATTAATTTCCCAGAATTTTCTGAGCAATGTAGAGGGCCCTAGCAGTAGATCCATTTAGGCAGCAACACATTTCTGGGCAGTTTCAGCGCAGATCCAGGGCAACGCAGTGATGGATTGAAGAAGGGTGACCTATACTACATTTGGGGCTTTGCTAGCTTGCCTTGAGCAAGCCCAGGTTTACTCATTCCAACACCTTTCTTCTACAACCATATTCATTAATAAAATGGCTCAACGACGTAGTTTTTGATGTCAAATTGTGTTATGATTGCTTATTACTGTTTGTGTGATTGTTATGTCTATGCATGCTTGTTATTTACTGCAAAATTTCCATAGGGATATTGTCGTGGTATCGAGCTCATAGACTTGGCCTCGGCTTATGTAGGTCTATGACCTTTGGAAGACAAACAAAGCATTGAGTTACAGAAAACGGTACGAGAAGAGAAAAGGAGAAGTTGCAAGTACCCTTGATCCGTGATAAGCGGAACTAGAGGTTATTGGAAACAAAATTACATAGGGGACAATGAGGGAGACAAAAGGAGAAAGGATGAAGTTTGATCATCTTTAATGAGCGATTTCGGGCGTGCAAGACTTGTCCAAGAACATCGAAGGATGGGAAAGCCATGGAATCACAACCGTAACAAGGGTAAGGAGTCGGTGATTTATTGGGAGAATACCCGCACCCCACAACACTACGCACATCTTAATCCTGCATCCTGCAAGAACGCCGCATCATCGTCACTTCTTATCCCCAATCTCTTTTTGAACCGTCTCTCAAATAAGGAGGTAGACCCTGTTAGAAATGAAGGATAAATCCAGGAGACACAGCTAAAACATCAAATACTTGATAAAATTAACAGGATTTCACAGATCTAGATTAGATTTCACGTTTGATGATCAGTGCCTTATGGAGTCACACAAAATCCCATTATGCAATTATAAACCAGTAATGATGACTAACTGCTTCTTATTAAAACACGATTGATCAATGATATTCAATTGAAAGACACCACAACCATGCATTAAAATATCTTAAACCCACAACAATATTATCATAAGATGAAAATGCCTGAGATTTGCAATATTTCCAGATTTATGATGCTTCAATTAAATTCGATCCAGAAAATGTTTCTATAGTCAAATCTTTAGATAAAAATTTCAAATGCACATTTGACTATGGAAAATTTTGAAATTTTTTTTATATTTTTTGTATTTTAAATTTTTTTTTAGAATTTTGAAATTTTTATTATTTTTATTTATTTTATTGAATCCAAAATGAATAAAAATCTAAACTGTTAAAACTTAAATCTAATTCTAAAATTAATTCTAAAATTAAAATAAATAATCTAATTACAAAATGAAATCTAATTAAAATCCCAAAAAGTTAGATTCCTAAACTAAGTCTAAACTAAAAATCGAAATGAAATAAATTAATTTAAAATCTAAAAAAAAGTTAAACTAAAACTACATGCCTTACTCTACAGCTTTAAACTAAAAATCGAATTCACAATTAAATAAAAGTCGAACTCAAACATAACCAAAAACACACTTACGCTATCATAAAAAATCGAATCTTAACCCTACGTCTACGCTACGACTCACAAATTTAAAACTAAGCCAAACGCATATGAATTTTATTTTTTATGTTTTTGTTTTTGGTGTTCTCTGTTACACAGGTCAAGGGAGCAGACGGAGGCACGGCTCGGGCGGAGGAGCTGAAGATGGACGTTCGATGGCAGATGTAATGAATCGTCTTTTTTTTATGCAGGTCGAGAGCACAGTGAGGACGCTGGACGGAGATGGTTTGGACATCGGCTTGATGACAGAGCTGAGGCTCGAAGGCAGAAGAATAAGCAAGGAAATGCAGGCGGACAGCTGAAATCGAAGGCCAAGGAAGAGAGCACGCAGGTTTGAGGACGCGATTTAAGGCAGCGTGGGCATATTTGCAGGCAGCTTGATGAATGACTGACAGGAGAAAGGGACGCTGACCTGAATATTCTACTTTGTCATTTTCAGTTTGTGTGGTCAGGTGAAAAACGTGAGCAGATTGAGGACGTTGGGCAGAGGATGAATGAAGGACGGCTAGGGCAAAAAAAATGAGATGAATGGGCATATAAATGCAGAACTTGGACAAACACATTAACCTCGTATATTCAAATTCTTCAAAATTTTAGATTTTCGTGTTTCTAGAAACCAAAACGCCGTATTGGCCTACGTTGGGGATTGAGGCCAGATCTGGGCTCGAGAGGGTGGGATCTGCCTTGGGATCTTAAAAAATTTCATTTGAACTCGTAACTCGCAATGTACTCGCATTTGAAGACACATGTCGCTTTAATGATTAAACCCTAACAACCCTGAACAATTTACAAATTTACAACTAATTTACAAGTTCAAAACCCTCAAGGTCAGATTTAAAATCCATTTTAGCACAATTTTCAGAGATTAAGATTTTAATGAGAGGCACAAGCCTTCGAAACCCTGCAAAATCACAAACATCGTAAGATAGACTCGAAATTTAACAAAGAGCTCGCATTTATGTTATTGGAGAGTCGGTCGTCCAACCGAAGACTTCCCGTACGCCCAATCTAGCACTCCCTGCACACTTAGATCTGAACCTTAGATCGATAGAGATTCAAGAAAACAACATGAGATCCTTCAGAAAAATCAGAATGTCATTTTATGAATCTAGAAAACTGCACAAGATACCTGTATGCAAATTAATCCATGAAGGCCATCAACCGTAAAATGAAAACACAAAGTAGTAGAGTTTAGAGACAATTCACCACATAGATCCGAGAAGGAACATCAAAATTTGTAACCCCAAAGTCTTTATGCTTTATTCCTCAAAAAAAAAATTTACAAGAGCTTCCAAGACAAGTGCACGATCCTAAGATCGGATGACTCAAGACTGACAAAGACCTCTAAATTTATAGAACAAAATCTCCAACGGCTAGTTTGGATGATCCTTGTCAAAATAATCTCAACCGTCCGAAAGATTTAATCATCTTTTAATCAGGAGCGTTGAAATTAAAATTTTGGGGAAAAAACGAATTTATCATTTAATTCAATTTTAATTAACTCAAAAATATTAATTTTGAGTTAATTACCCCAAAATTTTGACTTTGACTTAACCACCAAGGCCCAAGTGTCCAAAATTTTTAAAATTCTCTGGCCCCCCGCTTAAAGCCAAAATCAGCTCAAGGACTCAAATTTTGTATTTTGCAAGACTGGAACTTGACTTAGGACCCTAAATTAATTAAATTTCTGGTTTAGGCTTTTATTAATTAGTTGACCAGAAAATTTAATTAATTAACTAAGAGAGGATTATAATTATTTTTCCAACCCTCTTTTACATGAGATAATACATTTACATACATGAAGGGGGAAAACCCATTTGTATAAACCCTCAAAAAAAAAATACCCAATTCTGCGACTCAAAATATGATCTAGTAGACCAAGTAGCTCAAGCTACTTTTACAAGGACCCGGAGGAACACTAGGACTCACTTAGTATGCTGATGACAAAATCCACCCCAGCTTTGGGGTGAGGCTGGAGGGAAAAACTCTGCCGATCACTTTCGTGAATCAGTGAGACAAAAAACCTCCTAGGATGGAAGTCATCAACAACATACTAGGCTTACCTAGGTTGTTACATACATGGACGGTCTTACTTAGATCATTTACATCATAACAATGCAGAATGGGTTTACATCATTTATAACAATGTCAACTGTCGATGAAATCTGGATGATGGAATCTGAATGGCGCAACTACGTCGAACATGACGAATCCCATTTGAAAAAATGGGGGTGTACTGCTATGGGGTAGTTGACAAAGTGCGGTCAACATCTGGCTCTACTTGGGGACACGTTGCTTCATTGAAGGAATGTGAGAATCCAGAATCTGCATCCAAGCAACACAAGATTACATAAGTAGCGTCCATCCAAATATCATCATATAACATTAAGTACATGAAAAATAGAAGCTCTTCTTTTATTTATTATTCTATTTAGCATGAAAAGTAAATCTACTCTAACTGCAAAAATGAAATGCTGAAATAACAAGGAGTAGGGTTAGAAATTATTGGCATAGAGATGGCCCCGTGGTCTCGCATGTGCCATGGCCGATCTTGCACAATGTAGGACTTTGTCTTATCCAAATGTCAAGCTGCTCTCGACCATCAGACGAATCAAACCACTTACTTTTTTTCTGCTTCTTTCTCTTCTTCTGAGTGGGTTGTGATGTCAGCAATGAGACCACTGTAAACTCCTTGTCCTCATCTTGAAGATGTTTGTACAAAAAATCTGAAGAACCTGGATCGTGACCCATATTGTTCTGGATATACTCTGTCAATGGTGACACATAAGCTTGGCCTTTCTCAACATCCTTTGAAACCATAGTTAAATCCTCCGTGTGATGAGATGGAAACTGCTTCAGCAAACTGGGAGGCCCATCATCTGTTGACAAATCTTCATAATCAAATTTCGGCTGAAACTTTTGTAATTCTTCCATTTTTTCCAATTTCTTCTGTATGGAACTCATCTCCCTAGCATGCCTTACTATTAATTTTGTCTGATTTGCCTCCATATTTTTTATTTCCAACAAGTGATTTTCCTTCATGGCAGTCATTTCCTGGGTGTGTCTCGCTTCCATTGCAATCATATAATTCTGTATAATGGACATCTGATTAGAATGATTAACTTCCATCATGTTTAACCTGTTTTCCATGACATTTATTTCCTGTGCATGGCTTTCTTCCATTGAAGTTATCTTATTTTGAAGACTGATTTGGTTAGCTTCCATGTTTTGAATTATTTGCATATGACTGGGTTGCACATCCTTAATCATCTGAGCTGATTCCTTAACCTGACTTTCATGATCTTCTATATGCATGTGATAGTCCTTACCAACAACATTAATTTGATGACTTGACCCTGCCATTCTACTAGCTATGATCCTTTTGATAACGGGACAAGTAGCCTCTTCATGAAGATCATTACAGGCTCTACAATAAGGCGGAGCTTCATCCACAAGATTTGCGAACTCAAGTTGATTTGTCGGTCTCTGCTCATAAGATAGGCCTCTTTTCTGCAAAGCATTATTATTTCTAGGTTGGGAATTCTGCGTTTGAGCCCTTTCCATTTGAACCAACCTAGCCTGTAAGATACTTATTTCCTTAGCATGGTCAGAGATTAATTTTGCTTGATTAAGCTCCATGCTTTCAAGTTTCTTAGTATGATTAAGCTCCATGCTTTCAAGTTTTTGCATTAACTTTTTCATAGGGTCATCATCATCTTCTAGAGGTTCTTTCAACTTAGTATCTGTCAAAGATATATCAAAATCTGGAGTTTTGGACATTCTAGATGCTTTCTTATCCTTTTCAATCTCCTCAGCCAAAGATTGACAAGCCTTATAATTTGCAGTTTTAGCCCGTCTTAACTCATATGCAGTATCAGAATCAAAAGCATCAATGTAAAAATTCAGAAGAGAACCATCAGGAGGTTTATGAGTTTGAGATATTTCTCTAAGAATACCATTAAATCTCCTGTTAAATTCTTCAGTCGTTTCATTTTCTTTCTTTTTTATGGTACTGATCTCTATTACCAAATGCCTATCTTCCCTTTTATCACCATATTTTTCCTTAAAAGCAGCTACAATTGATTCAAAAGTATCAAATGAATTATCAGGCTTTTCCGTAAACCATTCAACAACATCCTCACCAAAAGTAAGAACAAAAGTTTTCATTTTTACATCATCGAAATTATTATTTGCAACTGCAATTCTATTCCACCAGTTAGTGAAAGCAAACAAATGAGATTTAACACTAACTGCATCATTTCCTTGAAAGATAGGTAATTTATCCATTTGAGGGAGATCATGGGGATAACCCTGAATATTAGCAAAATTACACGAGGCAAAAATATCCATGATATCGTATTTAAGATTTTAGAAATAGATTTGTGTTCAAGAATAGTCAAAAGGTCCTCAAGAAGCGAACTTCTTGGCAGGAACTCTTGTAAGAAATGAAAGAGTTGGAGTCGCCACTTGAACATGAAACTAATTCTAAAACAGAAGAAATAATCGAGAGCTAGCAGATGGATATCACGGGGGATTCTTGTCTGGGAGTAAAAAGATGAATAAGTGGAGTCGCCACCCAAACAAGAAGCCAACCAAAATGTCCAGGTGCTAAAGATGAAATGATTAGAGATATGACGAAAGATAAGACGATAAAAATATGCAGAGATGAAAGATGCCAGAAAATGTGATCCCTTGCGACAGGCTAATGAATGGCGATAGAAGATTAGAAGATTATAAAATGTCGTTAAGACCAAGGACAGCAAAACTCTATCCCCGGCAACGACGCCAAAAAATGTTGTCGCACAGATTGTCTAGGCACCGCGACAACGGCTCAGATTGGGGGCTGTCACTCTTATCCCCAATCTCTCTCTTTAAACTGTCTCCTTGCAAGTTAAGGGAGGTAGACCCTATTATAAATGAGGATGACAAATCCAGGAGACACAGCTAAAACATCAAATACTTATAAAATGAACGAGATTCCACAGATCTAGATTAGATTTCACGTTAGAGACCAGTGCCTTATGGAGTCATACAAAATCCCATTATGCAATTATAAACCAGTAAATGATGACTAACTGCTGCTTATTCAACCACGATTAATCATGATGATATTTAATGAAAGACACCACAATCATGCATTAAAATATCTTAACCCCACAACAATATTATCACAAGATGAAAATGCTCGAAATTTGTAATATTTCCAGATTTATGATGCTTCAATTAAATTCGATCCAGAAAATGTTTCTATAGTCAAATCTTTAGATAAAAATTTCAAATGCACATTTGACTATAGAAAATTTTGAAATTTTTTTTTATATTTTTTGTATTTTAATTTTTTTTTTAGAATTTTGAAACTTTTATTATTTTATTGAATCCAAAATAAAATAAAAAATCTAAATCTAAGTTAAAACTTAAATCTAAATTCTAAAATTAGATCTAAAATTAAAATCTAAAAATAAAATAATCTAATTAACAAAATGAGAATTTAAATTAAAACTAAAAGTTAGATTCCTAAAACTAAGTCTAAACTAAAATCGAAATGAAATAAATTAATTTAAAATCTAAAAAAAGTTAGAAACTAAACTACATGCCTTACTCTACAGCTTAAACTAAAAATCGAATCTACAATTAAATAAAAGTCGAACTCAAAACATAACCAAAAACACACTTACGCTATAAAAAATCGAATCTTAACCCTACGTCTACGCTACGACTCACAAATTTAAAACTAATCCAAACGAAATAGACTTCAAAAGCTTAACGCATATAAATTTTATTTTTTATGTTTTTGTTTTTTGCTTTTCGTTTTTGGTGTTCTCTGTTACACAGGTCAAGGGAGCAGACGAAGGCACGGCTCGGGCGGAGGAGCTGAAGATGGACGTTCGATGGCAGATGTAATGAATCGTCTTTTTTTTATGCAGGTCGAGAGCACAGTGAGGACGCTGGACGGAGATGGTTTGGACAGCGGCTTGATGACAGAGCTGAGGCTCGAAGGCAGAAGAATAAGCAAGGAAATGCAGGCGGACAGCTGAAATCGAAGGCCAAGGAAGAGAGCACGCAGGTTTGAGGACGCGGTTTAAGGCAGCGTGGGCATGTTTGCAGGCAGCTCGATGAATGACTGACAGGAGAAAGGGACGCTGACCTGAATATTCTACTTTGTCGTTTTCAGTTTATGTGGTCAGGTGAAAAACGTGAGCAGATTGAGGACGTTGGGCAGAGGATGAATGAAGGACGGCTAGGGCAAAAAAAATGAGATGAATGGGCATATAAATGCAGAACTTGGACAAACACATTAACCTCATATATTCAAATTGTTCAAAAATTTAGATTTTCAATGCTTCTTGAAACCAAAAAGGCCCAGATTTGCCCACACTGGGAATTTGAGGCCAGATCTGGCCTTTGGAGGCTAGATCTGCCTTGGATCCTAAAAAAATTTCTGATTTGAACCTGTAACCTACAACAACAGCCAGATTTGAAGACACACACGCCAATTTTAATGATTAAACCCTAACAATCCTGAAAAATTTACAAATTTACAACTGTTTTACAAATTTAAAACCCTCAAGGTCAGATTAAAATCCATTTAGCACAATTTTCAGAGATTTTAAAATTTTTAATAGAGAGCTGGTAACCAGAGGAAACCTATGAAAATCACAATTATCGTAGGAGAAATAAAATAGACCCGGAATTTAACAAATAAAGAGCTTATCGGTTATGCTTGTTAGTCGGGTGAGATTGTAGAAGACTTCCCCGAGGGAACGCCCAATCTTGAAAAATTCTGCATACTTAGATCAGGATCTTAGATCGATAGAGATTTAAGAAAACAACATGAGACCCTTATAAAAATCAAAATGTTATTTTATAAACCCAGAAAACTGCATAAGATACCTATATGCAGATTAATCCATGTAGGCCATCAACCATAAAATGCAAGAAACCAAGTAGCAGAGTTTAGAGACAATTCACCACATAAATCTGAGAAGAAACATCCAGATTTGTAACCCCAAAGTCTTTTGCTTTATTCCTCAAAAAGTTTACAAGAGCTTCTAAGAGCAAGTGCACGATTATGAGATCGGATGACTCAATACTGACAAAGACCTCTAAATTTATAGGACTAGATCTCTAACGGCTAGTTTGGATGATCCTCGTCAAAATAATCTCAACCGTCCAAAAGATTTAATTATCTTTTGATCCGGAGCGTTGAAATTAAAATTTTGGGGAAAAAACGAATTTATCATTTAATTCAATTTTAATTAACTCAAAAATACTATTTTTGAGTTAATTACCCCACAATTTTGAGTTTGACTTAACCACCAAGGCCCAAGGGTCCAATATTTCTTAGATTCTCAATATTCCCTTGGCCAGGGCTTTCAAATCATTTTTAAGGACCAACGAATTTTGCCTTTGAAGAAATTTAACTCACCTAGGACTTAAAATTAATTAAATTTCTGGCTTAGGATTTTTAATTAATTTGGCCAAAAAATTTAATTAATTGACTGAGAGGGGATTTAATTATTTTTTCCAACCCTCTTTACATAAGATAAATACATTTAGACACATGAAGGGGGAATACCCATTCGTATAGACCCTCAAATAGGTACCCAATTCTGCGACTCAAAACATGATCTAGTAGATCAAGTAGCTTGTAATAAAATAATCTAGCCAAATAGCTAGGATTATTCCCAAACTACTTTTACAAGGACTCGATAGAAAACACTAGGACTCACTTAGCATGCTGATGAGAAAATCCACCCTAGCTTTGGGGTGAGGCTGGAGGGAAAAACTCTGCCGATCACTTTCGTGAATCAGTGAGACAAAAAACCTCCTAGGATAGAGATCATCAACAACATACTAGGCTTACCTAGGCTGTTACATACACTGACGGTCTTACTTAGATCATTTACATCATAACAATGCAGAATGGGTTTACATCATTTATAATAATGTCAATTGTCGATGAAATCTGGATGATGGAATCTAAATGGCGCAACCACGTCGATGGCGCAACCACGTAGAACATGACGAATCCCCTTTGAAAAATGGGGGTGTACTGCTATGGGGTAGTTGACAAAGAGTGGTCAACACTAGTAGCTTTGCATTATGCCACATGGTTTTATATGTTATGAACAATATTGTTGTATGTTGAGATATGATGAGTTTATTGTTGAATGTGAGATATTTTGAGTCAGCTGGTCATATCACTACCAGTCAAAGTCATACATAAAACAACTTCTTCAGTACTGTATGACAGTATGTCAATAATGAATATGATCGCGATGTGTAGGGTAATATATGATACCTATCAAGATGTATCGCAGATATATGGCAGTATATGGCTATGACTCTTGTATGGCCTTGACAGTGGATGAGTAAGATTCAGGTCTATGATTACAAAGCCCTTTCTGAGGAAAGGAAGTTGGTGTTTGGGACACCCAAATTCAAAATAATCATGAAGGCATATATCAGATTTGTGCCGCAGGAAAGCATAAAAAGGGGGACTTTCTTTTTCCCTCAAGTATCACAAAGACATCTAATGTCTGGCAGTTGATACATTCTGATTTATCTAATATGCTAGATATATTTCTTGAAGAAGAAGATCAAGATTCTAAGGACTGATAATGGCACCTTTGCAGAGGAGCTGGCATTAAGAGGGAGACCACAACTGTGTATGCTCCTGAGAAAATGACGTTGCTAGAGAAGGCCCTCATGGCTCAGGGGTACTCTGGAGGATGTCGAGAGACATATGGCCCTAAAAAGGGGGACATTCTGGGAAAGCAAGAAGCCATATAGATACCAAGGGTATCTAGTAGCCATGAGTACAATATGAGCATGGATCATTTGAAGAAGTCGTAAAGCATCAAGTCTGGAAGGATGCTAGTCCACTATGAAGGATGATGTCTGGGATATGGTCCCGAGATCGGAGGACAAAGATGTTGTCACCTCGATATGGCTCTATAAGATCAAGCATGGATTTGATGGGAGTGCTGAAAAGTACAAGGCAATATTTGTTGCCCGAGGCTTCTCTCTAAAGGAAGGCATAGACTAGGATGATATACGTGCATCTGTGGTTCAATATACTGCCATCCGATCTATTATTGCCCTTACGCAAGGATAGAGTCTACATCAAATGGATGTGAAGATTGTTTTTCTGCATGGTCTGATATAGGAAGAGGTGTATGAGGAGCAACCTCTAGGGTTTGAAGTCCAAGATAGAGACTCTCATGCATGCAGGTTGAAGAAAGCCCTCTATGGGTTGAAGCAAGCCCCCAGGCTTGGTACGAGAGGATAGATAGCTACTGGATGAAGTTGGGCTTCACTCGAAGTAATGATGATCCAACCCCTTTACTTCAAGATTGATAGAGAAAAGCCTCTCATTTTGGTTCTCTATGTGGACGATCTCTTCTTGACAGTGATGACCCTCTCATTCATCGCATAAGAGGGAGCTCGCTTCGATAATATTCCCAATTAGCAATAGCTAATTGGAAATATTAATTTTGACTATTTTGCCTTTATAAAGTTAAAATATAAATAAAGTGGACGAAGGGGACACTTAGCTCACACTTAGGATAAAAAGTATTTCCTAAAGTCACTTAAGAGACATGTCTATTTGGCAACGTGGGGCCTAGTGGTCAAGTGGCAGCGTAGGAAAAGGAGCAACGTAGACAGCGTGGGGCCAAGCCAACGCAGAGTGAGTTTGACAGCGTGGGCCAAGGGGGACAACGTAGAGATTGGTGGGGCCTAGGTGAGGGAAGGCTCACCAAGCATAAAAAGAGGAAGGGTCTCCTCATTCTGATTCATTCGGATTATGCATCTTTGAGATTTGTCTTGTGACATTGAGCACGCTTACTGTTTAGCAAAGTCTGCACGTACTGTTCAGTACATCGGGTGTGTCCATTCAGAGATCCCAACCTCAGCCCCGAGGGACTTCGAGTGCCTGCTCGGGTGAGGAGTTTCATCCTTGTTTTTCTGGAGAGAGTTGCAGCTACCACAGGAGGAGCATCCACTCAGAGAGACAGCGCAATCAATGAGAGGGAGGACGCAGTCTTGAGAGGAGGTGGTTCCGGATTGGGGATTTGTTGGTGGATTCAGCTAAGGGACCAGCCCTTCCCTATTCCAGCATTTTGGAGGAGTTAGGGGCCATTATTTGGAGTAAATCATTCAGAGCCAGCATCCCTCCTTGAGGAATAGTATAGTGCCTCAAGGGAGCCATTTTCGGGGGTCGGTCATTTATGAAAAGATTTCTGGGCTTTTCTGGGTATTGGGAGTAGAGTCCATTCTCGAAGTTTCATAATTTTCTGAGGTGGGGAGCAGCCCCAAAGATTCAGTTCATTCCAGCAGTAGCAGCGGCACAGTAGCAGTACCAGCAGCTTTGGAGATAACGCAGTCCAGAGGGAGCAACCATTCTAGGTCATTTCCTGAGATTCTTTCTACGCTTGCCTAGTGCAAGCCGAGGTGCCATCATTTTGATCACCTTTGTACTCATTTCCATTTCTTAGTATTAATAAAATGGCTCAGCGTTCTCCATATTGTTTGTTTCCCTTATGATTTGTCTCTAGTTGTTGTATGTCTTTGTTTATGTGCTTATATTACTGTTTATCTCCATTTGGGATATTACATCCGAGTTCGAGATGGGACCTAGGACTGATGCATTACTTCCTAGGCCTGAAGGTCTGGTAGAGACCTGGCGAGATTTTCCTCCCTCAATGAAAATACGTTCTGAAGCTGCTGGAAAGATTTGGAAAGGTGGACTGTAAGTCCGTGTCGACACCGATGGAGCTCAACTTTAAGAAGTTGAGTGGAAGCGCTTCTGGGCCCGTGCTAGCAAATCCTACTGAGTATCGTCAACTCATGTTGACGATATGTTGTGCAGTGAACACTTTGAGTCAACACATGGGGGCCCTGATGTTCTTAGTGAACATCCGTCCGGACATATGTTGTGCAGTGAACACTTTGAGTCAACACATGGTTGATCCTCATAACATTCACTGGGTTGGTGCCAAGAAACTCTTGAGATATCTCTGAGGCACGATAGACCATGGGCTAAGATACACTGTCGAGAGTTTGAGACTCCATGGATATACTGATGCCGATTTGGATGGCAGTGTGGTGGACTGCAAGAGCACATTTTGATGCTGCTTCACTCTTGGGTCTGCTTCGAGCAGGAACTAGAAGTCGATAGCCTTGAGCACCGCTGAGGCCGAATACATTGCAGTATGTATGGCCTGTTGTGAAGCCACTTGGTTGCGAAAGTTCTTCAGTGAGCTGTTCGAGCATGTGCTAGATGCCACCGTTATCCTTTGTGATAACTAGAGGGGGATTCGTTTGTCAGAGAATCCCATGTTCCACGATCGATCCAAGCCTGTTGATGTTTGGTACCACTTTATCTGGGATATGGTACAACGAGGCGCCGTAAGGCTCGATCATATAGGAACTGATGAGTAGGTCGTGGATATTCTCACAAGCCCTTGGGGAAGGTCATGTTCCTAACCTTCCGTGACAATCTTGGAATCGTGGATCGACCCTATTTGGAGGGTCATGTTGGATGATGAGCTCTGGGAGCTCCAGGGGGGCTTTGGGGATAGCTTCTTGGAGCTATAAGCAACCACAGGGCTAGGCTTGCCGAACCTTGTTGGTGTGCTTCCGCCCCACCGTGATGATATTGAGTTGGTTTACCTCTCTCTGATCTGTACCCCGTATGCATCCTACCCATGGATTTTCAGACTCATGGGAAGTACCTCTCATTTGGCCAATGAGGTGGGAAATGTGAATAGATACCATAGAAAGACCGATGAACGCATCAGAGATTTCCGTACTCTCTATGTCTAGGATGGCACGTGTCCAACCACTTGATCTGGGATCAAGTCTAGTGAGGTTTGGGACCTCCAAGCCTACTTCGGGTTAGCCGAGTGTGATGAATTTGTGACTCACCTTTTGTTTTGAAATAAAGAAGCCAGCGAAGCAAGTTACGGCGAAATGACGCACGATGTTTGGATGGCACTAGTGGATGGTGTTCTCCCTAGTTGAGAGGGAGTGTTAATTTTGGGCAACTAGGTCCAAAATCCATGTTGTGATGCTCAGATGACTATGCCAATATTTTTATTGGATTCCTCTTTCGGAGAGGTGCAAGATCGATCTAAAGATCACCTTGATCGGATGAGCAGAACATGTATTTTGAATTTATTCCACATGTGCAAGGTTGGCCTGATTTATCCCACATGCATAAGAAATGTGTCACACACCCCCACAGATGCCTATATATTGGAGAGACTTGGAGTTCATTTTACACACACAATTTTGTGGAGGCATTTTTCTTCTTTCTTGGATGGTAATGGAGCAACATTCCTGGTTCTGCGTTTAGGGCTTTTTGGTGCAACGTCTTGGTGGAGTATTCTTGATGAGACGTCTTGGGGTTGTGTGACACATTGGGTTGGCCGACCTTATGGAGACTTTGCTGGTTGAAGCATCCTGTTTTTGTCTTGTCTTACATCGATCTATTGGTATGTTCTATCTGCATATTACTTTTATTAAGCCCTAGAAGTTTAAAGTATATTTGCATCTAGCATAGAACATCTTCGGAATTTAACATATGCCCTTCTATCCTCAAAACCCATGTGCTCAATCTGCACCACAACGTCAAAAGTATGATAAATATTAACTACTTGATCCAGAACCAAACTTGGGTAGCTCGAATTAAACTGTGTGAGCAGGAAACCTTTAGTTGACACAAGAACATTGCTCTCTTTGACATCAATGCGAACTCTGCTTGTAATCTACCCCTTTGGAATCTATGGCAACATTGAATTTGGCCCTCCCCTTTCTATTCTCAAAGTTATTTCTCCTTTGAGATCAATGACAAGGGGTTAGTTTCTAAAGTAACTTCGACTTTCCTCCAACTTTCATACGTTCTTTGGCATCCTTGATTTCATCTATGGCTTTTGCTTTTGATTACCTAGAAAATGGTCTATATGCACATGTCTGTACACTCTAGATACCTCAGTTCTATGACATCTCTGATATCATTGGCATCGGTTCTTGAGTCCTTGGTATATCTTGTGTAACTACTTTGGTCACGCTCTTTCAATCCTCAACGCATAATGTAATTGTTGTCTGTTCACCAACATATATCCTATGCATATCATGTGCACTAACTCATAGCACGCCTCAATGTATAACACTTCGTATAACATTCCTGGCATTAATTTGTATAACATTCCCACGACTAGGTTATGTTGACCACTATGTGTCAACTACCTTATAGCAGTACACTTTTTCGCAAAGGGATTCCATTACGTTCAAGCATTCAGATTATTTGGGATTCATCATCATCAGTCGTCAGTTTGTCAGAGTTGTAAACCCATTCTGCAAAATGTTAATGTAAATGATCTTAGGAAGACCATAAATCTATGTAACAACCTAGGGAAGCCTATTATTTTGGTGACAATTTTCATCCTAGGAGGTTTTTCGTCTCATTGATTCATCTTTGTTTCTAAACATAGATGATCAACATAGTTTTTCCCTCCAACCTCACCCCAAAGCTAAGGTGGATTTTGTCGTCAAGATCTTAGGTAAGTCCTAGTGTTCTAATCCAGTTTTTTGTAAAAGTGATTTGGGAATAATTGTAGCTAATTGGCTAAATTATTTTATTACAAATCACTTGATCTGCTAGATCATATTGAGTCGCAAAATTGGGTAAAATATTGAAGGTCTGAGCAAACGAGTGTTACCCCTTTGAGGGTTGAAATGTAATTATCTTATGTAAATAATATTTTAGCACCACGGCTAAAATATTTTAGCACCATGGCTAAAATATTAGAGGGCGGAAAAAATTATTAATCCCCTCATGTGTCAATTAATTAAATTTTTTGGCAAAAATAAATTAAAAATCCTAAGCCAGAAATTTTATTAATTAGAGTCAAAATTAAAATCCCAGGGAAACTAAATTCTCCAAAAGGAAAAATCTGTGGGTCCTAGAGAAATTAATTTTTGGAGGTCCCCCACCAAGGGAATATTGAAAATATCAAGAAAATTTGGACCCTTGGGCCTTGGTGGTTAAGTCAGAGTCAATTTTTTGAGGAAATTAGCTCAAAATAATTAATTTTGAGCTAATTAAAAATAAATTAAAAGAGAAATTCGAAAATTCCTCAAAAATACAAACTTTGCAAAAGGATGATTTTTAGTTCAAAGTTCCTAACTTCATAATGAGATGGCATATAACTCTAGAGTTTTAAACAAACAATCAAGTTGGAAATTCATGCATAATATCCATGGCTCCTTTTGCTATGTATATCGCAACAATTTAGGCTGATAGTTAGTTCAATGTTCCTACCTTCACTATGAGCTGGCATACAATTCTAGAGTTTTAAACAAACCAACAAAAAATCAAGTTGGAAATTCATACCTAATAGCCAAGGTTCTTTATTCTATGTATATAAGAGCAATTTAGGTTAATAGTTAGTTCAATGTTCCTACCTTCACAATGAGATGGCATACAACTCTAAAGTTTTAAACAAACAATGGAGTTGGAAATTCATACTTAATAGGCATCGCTCCTTATCCTATGTATATGACAACAATATAAGTTACATAGTCACATATAAACTTTTTATCCATGCAACTTAATTTGCACAAAACATTGGAAACATTGCAACCATAGCTCTTACCTTAGAGGGTTTGTCCTAGCATGGAGAAAGTACACATGTGATGTAGATGAACATGCCCCATCTATATCATGCCCCATCAGATCTATATCATGTTTCATGAAGTAAGGGTGTTAGCACCAATGAAGCATGACCTTTATAAGACCCTTCAAGGCTCGCGGGTCTTGACGAGTCGTATGCCGAAACAAGTCACTCTCATAGAACCCTGCGCATAAGACACTTACCCACGCTGACTCGGATAAGAATCGCGTTGACTTGTTGACTCACATACGACTCGTATCCAACTCGTATAAGATCCATCCCTGGGAGCAAATTTCGTTTTTTTTTCTGTATTTTGCCAAGTCTTATATGAGTCTTATACGGGTCATTCCCAATTCTTATACGAGTTTCCAAGTCAATGGTCAGACGAGTCTTATACGAGTATGAGTCGTGCAACATTGGTTAGCACCATCATCAACACCTGTATCTTAAGAAGAAGTTATTTTTCCCATAACAGCCTACATTGATTTCATCAAAGTTACCATCCTTGGTCAAATCAGAATGCAAGCCAACACTTGGCATTGTTATTACTAAAAACCCTTCAATTAGTTGTATTGAGAAAATATAGTCCTAAGTAGCATTAAATGCTCCCTTCCCCCCAATGGTTTTTGTGACTGGGAAATTCTTCAAATTGGAAACGTCCTAGAGGTAGACATGTAAATTTATGAAACATCTCTTCAACGTCATTTTCTGAAAACTCGTGTTGTGTATATAATGTATTTATGAACCTAGCTTAGATTTTATACCATTTCTAGCCTCAAAAATATTGGTTGCATGTGATTCTGGGTCCTAAAGTCCCCCACAAATGACAAGAAAATTGAAGTCCCTGGGAAAAATAAACACATATTTTATATTTTCCCTTGAAATCAATGCTATTTTTCTCTCTTCAAATCATCTGTAACGAATTGATTTTAATAAATCTCAATAATTCCTACTTTCCAAATTGTTGCCTTAAAATTAGCTCATGTCATAACTTGTATTGGTAATGAATTTGATTTGTAGGGCATATTTAGTATTCTGAATCTTGTTGATCAATCTGATTTTAGTATCACAAAACATTGTTTAGGCATTCAAGGGGTGTTTGAGTTTCCCCCATTCCTTTCTAAGTGTAGTGTTCAAATTTGTTCTACAGCTGGTATCTTTTCTTGTCTTTTCCTCGATTTAATAGTTCAGGCAGATTCTTGCTTTTCTATGTCATTTATTTTTCTTGGCTATTTTCTTAAAGGAGAGATGGAAAAAATGTTTGTGCAACTTTTTGCATTAATCATTATGACTTTTTCCTTTATTTTTCATGATTAATTTGAACAATTCCTAATTCTTTTGTAGTCATTGGAGAAATGCCTGCTAGCTGATGTGATTTCTCAGAAGGAAGAAAAGCTGGATACCCTTGGTATGTATGGTAATAACACGCATTGCATGTTTTTTTAATCAAAAGTAGTGTGTTTGCATTCTTTGCAGTGCCTATTTAAATAGTTGAATTGAAATTGTAAAGAAAATTATTTTGAAAATTTGAGAAATAAGGGGAATTTTATTGTTTTAAATTATGCGTTGAAGTATTTTTTGTCATCTTGCAGTTTCTGAAAAGGGAGAGAACTGGAGTATGGGACAAAGGCAACTTATTTGTCTTGGTCGGGTTATTTTAAGAAGGAGTCGTATCCTCATTCTTGATGAGGCAACTGCATCAGTTGATACTCAAACAGATTTATTGTTGCAGAATACAATCAAGACTAATTTTGCAGACTGTACAGTTATAAGTATTGCACATAGAATACCAACCGTAATGGGATGCGACAAAGTTGTTGTCTTGGATGCAGGTTAGTACAACTTGTATGATGGGTTTTATGTTTGCTTAATATTTTTATTGATATTTCCTTTGTAACACCATAGGTACCATCAAAGTTTTAGTCCAAGACTTAAAATATGTTTACAAGAAGTAAATGAATATTTTATGCAGTTAGTGTAGGAAAATATAGAATATGCAAATTGGGGGTGGGCGGTTCATTATGGACTCCAAAGGAAATCAGGAAGTAAAGTGTGCAGGGGGAATTGGGATTATGACGAATAATGAAGTAGAAACTCCTCAAAGGTCATCAGGAGGGGGTTTATTATGGACTCCAGAGGAAATCAGGGAGTAAAGTGTGCATGGGTAATTGGGATTATGACGAATAATGAAGTAGGTTCTCTAGCTCTGCTCAAAGGCATTATACTTCTTAAAGCTGAAGGGGAAAAGGAAGCATTCATGGTGGGAAACTCATTGACAGTTCTTTAAGAAATTCAACACAAAACTCTTCCTTGATGACCCCTACTAGCTCATCTAGTTAATAGAGTACTTAAAGTGAAAAAGTTTTGATCAGGTTGATATATTTTATGTTCTCTACCGAAAAATCCTAGGATGATCATCAAGCAAATTTGGGTGTTGGTTCAAATATTGGGGTTACTAATATAAATAGGGGCTCATCCTTTCACCTACCCCCATAGTGAGTATATGGATACAATGGGAGATAGCATTAGTAACTTGTTAAGTGTACCCTTTATGAAACAACAAGCATTTAAGAACTGACTACATCTTATTACTTCACATCTCATCACACCTGTGAAAAGCATTAAGTTGGGAATTTAATGTGGGTTATTTGGCTGGGACAAGTGCCAGCTTCGGATTTCCGGGGTTTGGTTCATTTGGCTTTTTGTTTTGACCACTTCTCTATATTTGATAGCTTTGCACCTTGGAGGGGGTCCTTATCCCTTGTCTTTGAGTTTGTGTTCCTACATTCTTGAGTACCTTGGTTTCACTTTGGTATTGTCCTGGCTATGTTCTAGTCATGTTCTGGCCTTGTGCTTAGCTAGGAGGATGGCGAGTGTCATTGTAGTAAAGGGTGTCACATCCCTTGCAAATTGGTGGAATTCAAGAGTGGCCTCAAACAATGTATGAAGGATATTGGAGAAGCCCAATGTGGAATTGTCAATGCAATGATCATATGTAAGATATGGAAAGCATAATTGGATCAAAAACATTATTAAAACAATATAGCAAGAGATAGTTGTGCTATTGATACAATCAGGCATGTAGTTTATTTCAGGAATTGGCATAAGGAAGTGAAAGTGCTTCTGGGCATCCAACACAATAGAAATATGGAGATATCTATTTAGATAGATGTAGTCAAGTAGCTCATGGTAGGTGTCATTGTACATCTTGGCACTCTGAATAGTGTGGTGAACTCTCATTCTTAGGAAGACGTCTCCCATACAGTAGAATTTTCTTGGGTGTCTAGGGACTCTTCCTCCCCCCCTATACTATAATTAGAACAAGGAAATTTCTTTCAAGTTGCTGATGGAATTTAGTAGCGAAAGAAGGCCCCAATTGAGGTTGCAATGAAAACAGATCGATTACAATATGCCTAGTAGAGGACAAGTATTTGGTATTTCCTTACTTTTATATGTCCTAATTTGTTTTCTCAAGTAGTATGTTTGCCACAACAATATGTAAAGTAGTATATCTGAAAAGGTAGATAGGGTTCTTTGGATGGTTATCCCTTCTAGGTAGAACTTGGTACAATTTTACATTTTGAACTTATGGCTCTAGCCCAATTTTGTATTTTGCTCTAGTTACTAGGTTCTGCTGCAATCTTTTTTATGCAAACCCTATATATATGCATGTGTGCATGCAAACAAAAATAATAAACAAATAAGAGTCGAGATAATCATCATATATATATGTGTGTGTGTGTGTATGTGTATATGTATGTATGTATGTATGTGTGTGTGTGTGTGTATGCAAACATGAGTAATAAACAAATAAGAGTTGAGATAATCATCATATATATATCTGTGTGTGTGTGTGTGTGTGTGCATACAAACAAAAATAATAAACAAATAAGAGTTGAGATAATCGTCCCCAAGGGTTAGCGCAGTTGGTGGAACCATCTTCGCAAGGCATGTTTTTGATAGGGAGTCCATAGGTCATAGGTTTAAATCTGGTTAAGTCCCTTGAGGTTACCAACCCCTATTGTAGTTGGTAGTTGAGCCATCTTCCATTCAGAGATATTTTGAGGAAGGGGAAGGGATCCCATGAGGTTTTCCTTCAAAAAAGGATAGGAGAATTTAACATGTATTAAGTTGCATTAAGTTACGTTACAATAGGTTAGCCCAAGATAGTCCACCCATATCGATACACTACCATTCTTAGAAAATATATTTATTCTTGATATGTTATTTATTGCATCACAAGCCTGCTATGGTTGTTTTATCACTTAACATTAATATTAATATAGTATTCACATGTTGATCATGTACCAATGAAATTAAAAATGATATATATGATTGCATAAAATACAGTGGTTCACATGCTAATATATGTTTGGGCTTGTTATTTGGTCCTCCAACACACCCCTTCAAATGAGAGCCCTAGTAAGTTGATAAAGCTCTTGACATTTGATGTGCATGTCTTTGTCTTCAAGATCATTAACTGTATCCACAAAATCATTGTCTTTGAATGCTTGATGTCTTTTATTGGAATCCCTCCCTCACTAGAAGATAAATGCAATTGCAAAACTTGATCCTTGATCTAAAACCAAGTGTCACAACCATTTTCAAACACTTCCCCTTGAAATCTTCCCATAAAGTAAGGATGAAAATAAGTCATTGATCTAACTCCTATGCAAGTACACCTAACTATAGTTGCATATGCCTAGTGGTCAAAACCGCAAGTTGGAAAATTGTTGGAACCTCAATCTCTCATGATCAACTACATTTGATAACATGAAATATTTGCAAGTTCCTTAGACATACCCAAAATAGATAGGTAACCTATCACATAAATTTGAACCATTTTAAATAGTATAGACTATCGATAAGAATGCCCAATTTTCATCTACACAATTTTGTCTTTGAATAGGCATAATTCTACAAACTGGATCTTATCTTGCCAATGTAAGTTCTTAATGTGAAAATTTCTGAATGTTACTTATGCAGAAATCTACTGTTAGATCTGGTTATACTTCTCCTACTTATCAACTTATTAATGCTGAAATCTTCAGATTAACATCGAAGTAAACACATAATAGAGTTTCACCGATTCAGATCTAAAACAGAAAAAGAACATGCACACATAGACAAAGTGACACAAGATTTTCAAGACAATAGTCCCCGTAAAAACTAGTCTTCTGGCTGTTGGAGGGTGTTTATTATTAAGTAATTTTCCGAATACAACAAATCTGGGCACCAGATTGGTTAAACCGTCAGAGAAAAATATAGATCTGCAGCTGACCTACTGTTCTGAAGCCAAAATACTGACTGATCTACAACCCTCAAACAAGATTTACAAGACTCAGCAAAATTCCGGCTCTAGAAACCCCAATGCTACCCCTGAAGCCCCTACGTCAGTCTCTTCAGCCCCTGCGTGCCTCTACGCTGGCCTGGAGAGGGTTGCGTAACCCCAGAATGGGTGACGTAGACCCTACGTTGCCCCTGGGGTCTCTGCGTAACCCAGATGGGTCTCCTGCTGCCCAACACTGCCCTAAGAGGGATTGCGTAGCACCTGCGTAGCTGAAGTTGCCCCAGCACTGCGCAACTGCTGCCCTATCTACTGCTATTGCCTCTGCTTCTCTATGTTGCCTCTGGAAGCTGCTCTCTGCTTCTTGCTGATTCTAGGCAGTGGGATCAGACCATCCCCTTTGCCAAGGTTGCAAACATCGCAATCGGGATCAAATCGGCGAGGTGAAAGAATCGGAAAAAATCGTAAAAATCAAGAAAACATCGGTAAAAATCGGGAAAAAATCGGCACATACAAAAATATTCATTTTTTTTCAATTTTTTTAATATCTAAAGCATCTACAGCATAAAATAAATGCATTGACACATAAATATGAAAAAAACTAATATATAAGATGTGTAATATCATGTCTAGTGCTACATCACACATAAAAATGAATCCTGTCCTGAATACTAAGTCCTGAGTCTCAAGAGTCAACTCAGCCTCAAAATATCAACAAAAAATATAATAATGTATCTCATATCATGAGTCATAATGTCATATACAAAGGAATGTCAATGCACCATATAACTATGGTCCTATACTACTGATTTCCTCTGCCCCTCTTGCGAGAAAATACAATAGCTTTGCCTTTCTCTCTAGATGAAGAAGCTGGCGGGACTGGCAATGGGCTCTGTCGTGCTCTAGAAGTAGAAACTGAAGCACCAGAACGGGAACCTGAAGCACTAGGAGCTAAAGGAGGCAGACCACGTCCTCTACCGGTAGTAGTGGTAGGTGGTGTCACCTCCTTCTCCTGCTCCTCCTCCTCCTCCTCCTACTGCTCCTCCTCATCCTCCTCTGAGTCCTCCCTCTCCACTACCTCTTGCTCTATCCAATCAGGGGCTGACTCCATGACAGGCCTCTAAGCCTCAACCCTCCATTCAGTAGTGGTGTCAATCGCATTTAAAGAGATGGCCTCCATATCAGGGGTTCTCTCAAGTTGTCTCACCTACAATCTAAGATTGTAGTAGACGTAAACCATGTCATTGAGCCACTGGGCCTCCAACCTATACAAGGGTCATAAATTAATAAATTAAATATTTAAAAAAAAATATTTAATGAATTCAAAAAATCAGTTGGAATATTTTAATTTTTTTACCTGTTGCGCCTTTTGGTGTGTATTTTATCAAATACACTCTAGTTGCGCTCGCATCCTGAAGCGCTACATGTTTGGCTGAGTATTTTAATGGCAAGTTTTTGGAGTTTTGGTAATTTGCCACCGTAGCTCCTCCACCATGCATCTACAAGTTACAAGTTACAACAAATAAGATAAACTTATAAAGTTACAAACATAAAAAAAATTTTAAAATAATGAAAATCTTACCTGGCATTTTAGTAGTCCTATCCTGGACAGCCATGTCGAAGCTCAAGGTGCCACCTGCCATTCTATATACCTCCATCTCTTTGGATATCTCTGCACGTTCTGATGGATTTGGCACCATCTTCTGAACACAAGTGAAAAAGCCATCCATGACCTCAGCATCAAATAGGAAACCACATGAATAAGCAAATGCGGGGTTTAGGAAAACCCCTGCAGCATGAATGGGACGATGGAGTGTGTTGTTCCATCGATCATCAATCACTTCCCATAAAAGAAGTTGTCTCTGAAACCCCTCATCACCCTTATCATCATAATAGCTGCGAACAGCTTCTTTGGCCCTATCCATGGCCTCATACAAGTAGCCCATTGTGGGCTTGTCTCCATCCACCAATCTAAGAACCTTTACCAAAGGTTCAGTAATGCTGCACACCTCTTCCACTCCAGCCCAGAAACTTTCCTGATATGACACCAACCTGCAGATGGCCTCTCCCTCTAATTTGCGGCTGATAGTCAAAGCACGCCACTCATCTGAAAGAAACATTCTCTTCAAATCCCACTTAGAATTCAAGAGGGATTGAAGAGATATGAAAGTTGTGGCAAATCGTGTAATAGCAGACCGCACCAACTCCTTCTTGTTGGTGAATGTCCTCATCAAATGAAGCATAGATGCATGATTATATATAAATTTTGTGATTCTCTATGATGATTCTACAATCTCTTTGACAAAATCAATCTTTCCGATGTCCTCCAACATCAAATCAAGGCAATGTGCAGCACAAGGTGTCCAAAATATGCTTGGATACCTCTCCATAAGCATCTTGCCAGCAGAAACATAGTTTGCAGCATTGTCCGTTATGATTTGGACAACATTTTGGGGCCCAACCTCCATAATGAACACATCTAATAAATCACATAATAATCTTGCATCTTTGACATGTGCAAATGCATCAACAGATTTCATAAACATTGTCCCCTTGGGACAACTGACCAAGAAGTTAATAAGGGTCCTACCCTTTTGATCAGTCCAACCATCTGACATCACAGTGCATCCTGTGACTTCCCATGATGCCCTTAACTCTTCCAATCTCTTGGTGCAGTCAGCTTTCTCATTTTTCAGAATGCGTCCTCTAAGGTCATTATATGAAGGGGCTTTGTATCCTGGGCCAACAACAGCGATAGCATCAATCGTAGCCTGATAAAATGGATTGTTCCTGGCAACATTGAAAGGAATATCACTCCAAAGAAACAGTTTGCCCAACAACTTATCAACTTCTTCCTTCTCCTTTTTTTTAATAAGGGAGGAGATAGATGGTTGTGCCCCGTGAGTGGTTCTAGGAGAAAAAAATGAGGAGGCAGCTACGGGGCTGCCTGTAGAAGAGGCTGATGCTGAAGAGCCACTACCACTCTCACGGTCAACTCCAAACCCTGATATTTGACTCTTCAGAGCTGCTTTGCTGAGTTTAGTGGTTTCTATTTCTCCCAATGAGTTCATGGCTCTTCTGATTATTTCTGGATTGGTGTTTGTGCAAGGGCCTACTTCATGCCCAGAAATTTGTGCTAGGTGGTATTTCAACCTGTATACCCCCCCGTCATGTGATGACCACATAATTTGCAAGTCAAGTTTGATCGGTCAAACCCCTGATCAGGTTCACCAAATTCCCATAAAGGATCTAATTTCCTTGGCATGTTGGAAACTTTGAACTTTGAATGTTGAAATTTGAACCTAGGGCACAAGAAAAATTGCAAGTTAAAAAATAAAATAAAAAAAATTATAATTTTACATACAACATTTTGATTTTTTTCACAAAAAAAAACCCTCAACTCAATGCAAAAATAATGGAAAAAAATACATGTTGAAACACAAGCAAAAATAATGGGAAGAAACTAAGAGCACAAGAAGAAATATAAAAAACAAAATTTAACAAACAATTTTTTGCATTTTTGACCAAAATAAACCCTCTCCTCTCAATAAAACAAAAACAAAAAAAAAAACACAACCAAATGCAATCACAAATGATGAAAAATACATGGGTAATAGAAACCCATGGAAGAACAAGAAAAAAACAAAAAAAAATGGGTCAAATTTGATGCCCATACTTGGAAAAAACGTTTTGCCGGAGACACTTGGTCCAAATTCGATTTTTGTTCGCTTGGCCTGCAAGAAATTCTTCACTTTTGTCCAATCTTGGGCTTGTAGATCACGTATCTCCCTCCTTGGCTCTCCTCCTTCACTCCTTAGCTCTCATAACCAAACCTGTCCATGTGAAAATGAAAAAAAAAAAAACATCAAAATCGCATTATAACCGCGCTGTTTTAGGAGGCAACGATTTTTTCCGATCGAATCGCGATTTTTTGGCGATCAGCAATTTTTTCAAAAAATCGGGAAAAAATCGCCGATAAAATCGCCGGTCGAAAAAAATCGCGATGTTTGCAACCTTGCCCTTTGCCTAAACTACCCCTCTTTGTAGCTGAAACACTTCTGAAAGTTCTTAGCAAACCCTGCCTTAGAACTTCAGCTTAGTCTCAATGCTCTGCCTCCATGTGTGTTCTCCAAATGACCCCAAGTAACGACCATGATCAGATCCTAAATCAATGGCTAATATTAAAAGAAAGAGATCCGTGTGACTTAAGATAATTTCATCACATGTTTTAATTAATTACCTTTAATAATTTAATTTTACGAAGTTAGATTTAGGGTCCATAATTAAAATTATTAATTAATTAACCATCTCCCAAACAGGATGAAATTTCCCAAATTCCTTTCTGGGTATTGGAGATCTCATGCACTCTTGTCCCTCCACAAATTTTGGGTGTTAGAGCATATCTGATCCTACCCTGTCACTCAAGAAAACTCAACACTCCCTCTTAGTGAGGAATTTGCTCTAGTACAAACTCTGCACTGATCTTTGGTGTGGGTCTCTACACTGATGTTGGACCTGCTGCCCTTCATCACTGTGCTGCTGTTGTCATTCTGTACTGTTTCCCATGACACTGCCACCGCCACTTGCTTAGAGAACCAACTGAATCTCCTACCCAATCTTTGACAGACAAGTCAGTTTGGCTTCATCCTCATCACTGAAGCTCCATCGGTTGTTGATCTGTGTTGTCATCTGGAGGATGATGCACAACTACAACTCTGCACTGCGTAAGCAAACTCCCTCTGCACTGTTGAAGTCACATCAGCTCCTTGTGCTAAAATCTTTCACGTTGCTACTGCACTGCGCTGTCCTCCTGAAGCCTTTACACTGCTGCAGCTCTGCTCTACGTAAGCAGCTCTGCTATGCACTGCTAAAGTCACACCAACCCCTACGTTGTTGCTGCATCTGCACTGCGGTGCTCCCTTCAGCTTTCAGATCCGCCTCTGCTTCATCCGTGATTCTTTGCATCAACTGCTCCACTTGTCTCTCTATTGTCTTAAGGCTCCTGTAGCTCGGATGTGATCCAAGAGATGAGCTGCTCAAGGATCTGACCCATTCTGTAGTTGCTCTACAGATCCATGTCGCCCCACTTTCGTGGCTCATGAGCGCTCATGGCTGCATCATCTTCTGATCCATCGTCCACCATAGTAGCCTTGGAAGTAGAAGCTTCCTTGTCCTTCTTCTGTGGACAATTGTTGGAAAAATATCCAAGTTCATCGTACTAGAAACATTTGATCTTGGAAAGATCACGCTTCTTCTTCCCTTGCTGCCTCTTTGATGCCAAGGCTACATCATCTTCATCTTTCTTCTTCACCTTACTGGATACCGTGTTGTACTGCTTCTTGGTGAATTTGCGGAGTTCTTCTTGACGTAAGATTGCGCACAAGTTGTCCCAGTCGGGAAGGTCCACTCTGCCCAAGACACTTTGCACAAAGGTTTCCCACTCTTCTGTGACCAAATTGAGTGCAGTCCTTACCATCACATCATCCTCCACCTTTGCCCCCGTGGCAGTCAACTGATCTCTGATCGTCTGTAATCTGAAGAGGAAATGCTCCATCTCTTACCCCTTGGTCATCATGAATGACTGCAGTTGATTCTCCAGAAGCATATTCCTCTGGATGGAGTTCCCTCATATAGGGCTATTAAGGCCTTCCACATCTCATTAGTTGTTTTCTTCTTAGCTATATGTTGAACAATATGGTCCTTAACCCCATCCATTATGAGCCACATGGCATGTGCCGCAGCTTCCTCATGCTTCTTCAGGAGATCTGCATCAGTCGTCGTGGCCAAGACCTGTTCTGCATGGTCCCTTAGATGGTATGCTTCCCAGACTACCAGGATTTTTTCCTTCCAGACTGCAAATCTTGACAGACCGTCTAACCTATCCTCATCATGTAGTCCGTGAGGTGCCATCTGCTCAACAAATCTGTCAGAACTCCTTCTCTCTTTGCTAGAGATCTAGATCTAGGGTCCTTGGCGAAACAGGCACCATCTGCTCCCTCTAACAACTGATTTCCTCTCTTGGAAATCCGCCAAATCAACAATGAAATAGCTCTCTTCGATCCTCTGATCGATCTGCATATTTCTTTGGCTAGAAACCCTTTGAGAAGTTGATCTCATCTCGCTCTTTGTCTCCAAGTGCTTAGGCTAAATTCTAAAAAATTCAGAAATTTAACCCCACCAGCAACTTCTAAAGTTTTGCAGCTCTGCTTCCGGCACTTCTGAATCAGACAGCTTCAGATCTGCGTCACCCTAGTTGGCCTCTGCATGAGAAGATAGTCCCAACACTTGCCTCTGCGCTACCTCTGCACAGTAAGTACGTGGGCCTGCGTGGAGACAACATAGGACTGCGTCACTCTGACCTCTGCATGGCTCTGCTCCCTCTGAAACTGCGATGTCCCTTCAGATCTGGCTTTCTGCTGCTGCTGCTGCTTTTTGCAACAAGATTCTTCAGTCTTCTGTTGGTGACCCTGCTAGATCTGCAATCACTCTAATACCATGTGAAAAATTCTGAATGTTACTTATGCAGAATTATATTGTTAGATCTGGTTATACTTCTCCTACTTATCAAGTTATTAATGCTGAAATCTTCAGATTAACATCGAAGTAAACACATAACATACTTTCACTGATTCAGATCTAAAATAGAAAAATTACATGCACACATAGACAAAGTGACACAAGATTTTTTGGACAATAGTCCTCGGAGAAACCCAATGCAGGAAAACCGGTGTTCTGGCCGCTGGAGGGTGTTTATTATTAAGTAGTTTTCTGAATACAGCAAATCTGGGCACCGCACTAGTTAACCCAATAGTGAAAAATATAGATCTGCAACTGACTTGCTATTCTGAAGCGAAAATGGTGACTGATCCACAACCCTCAAACAGGATTCACAAGACTAAGCCAAATTCTGGCTCTAGAAACCCCAGCACTGCCCCTGAAGCCCCGACATCAGTCTCTTCAGCCCCTGTCTGCCTTTGCGTTGGCCTAGAGAGGGCTGCGTAACCCCAGAATGGGTGACGCAGACCCTACACTGCCCCTTGGGGTCTCTGCATAACCCAGATGGGTCTCTGATGCCCAACGCTGTCCTAAGAGGGATTGCGTAGCACCTACGTAGCTGAAGCTGCCCCTGCGCTGCACAGCTGCTGCCCTCTCTGCTGCTGTTGTTTCTGCTTCTCTGCGCTGCCTCTGGAAGTTGCTCTCTGCCTCTTGCTGATTCTAAGCACTGGGATCAGACCATCCCCTTTGCTTAAACTACCCCTCTCTGCAGCTGAAACACTTTTTAAAGTTCTTAGCAAAACCTGCCCTAAAACTTCAGCTTAGTCTCAGTGCTCTGCCTCCATGTGTGTTCTCCAAATGACCCCAAGCCTTTCCTTTATACTTTTCTCATTGGGAAACCAACAACCATGATCAGATCTTGAATCAATGGCTAAGATTAAACGAAAGCTTGATCCGTGTGACTTAAGATAATTTCATCACATGTTTTAATTAATTACTTTTAATAATGTAATTTTCCTAAGTTAGACTTAGGGTCCATAATTAAAATTATTAATTAATTAATTATCTCCCAAACAGGATGAAATTTCCCAAATCCCTTTCTGGGTATTGGAGATCTCATGTACTCTAGTCCCTCCACAAATTTTGAAGGCTAGGGCACATCCGATGCTACCCCATCACTCAAGAAAACTCAACACTTCAAATTCCCTTGAGTTCTATGTCCATAATTAGATTAGAATCCTTATGTGTCAACCAATATAATTTATCTCAAGACGCTAAAAATTAATTTTCAGTTTTCTCATTTTATTAAGCCAACTTCAAAGAAATTTCTCCATCATTTTGTTCTCTTAGGGGAGTATCCATAACAAATTCCATCCTCTATTATTTTAATAACCTATCCTCTCATGTTATTACAAAAAAATATTGCATCGAAAAAAGTTTAAGACCCAATGATCAAGGTGTTAGTTTTGTGTTACTCAGGAAGGCTACCCGCTGTCAGCTGTTGCACCGGTTTTCCCTAGTTGGGTTTTTCTGGGGACTTAGTCCAAAAATATTTGTGTATTTTTCTCTGTGTGCATCTATTCTTCTAGCGTTTATTTTTCTTCTGCAGTATTTGTTTTGTGAAGGCTGCAATGTATATGTTTCATTATTTTTTGTAACATAGTAAATAATTTGTTCAATTTATTTAACAAATAGAAGAAACATTATCAGTTGTTGCAGTAGGATTCCGGGTAACAGAATTTTCAAACTCTAGACCCTGGAAAATTTTCCAAGTGTGTGGTGCATGTGTGGAGCTTGTTCGGCATGGTGAACCAAGTGCATCATCCTCATCCAAAAGGTGTAACACGAGCAATCAACGAGTGGTACTTGGGATCCATGAAATACTCTTTGCTATGGTGGAGGCCCATGGCTCTCAACGCTCACCTTACAAGTGCCAATGTAGCCCTTTAGAGGGCTAGGACCCCGTATAGGGAGACCAAGCCCCAAATGGAGACGCACTTGCAATCCTGCATAAGATCCAATGCATCCCCTTTCCCTCCAATACAACAAATCATTAGAATAATCAAGTAAAAGAGCTTACAAGTCATGGAATCAATGGGGCACTTCATGGTGGCATGCCCTTCCATAGTGGGTTTTGGCATGTACAAGTGTCTCCAAGTTCAATAAGGGGGTTAATCAAGGACCCTATTAGGTGGTTTTAACCTCTAAAGGGGGTGACATGTCCATGGTACATCCTTCAAATGGTAGGTCACAAATGATATAGCAATGGAGTAGAGTGGGGATTAGGGGAATCATCCAGACCACATGTTATGGTACAAGGTATATACAATAAGGGAAGCCCACACCTGGGTGTATAAGTGTAGGATGAAGCAAATTGTGGTACATGATTTACCCCAACCTTTTGTGAAAGTTTGGAAACCCAAATACCTACTGGATCAATCTGATATTACTTCTCCTACTTATCAATTCCATGCAAGTTATTCACTGTGTTACACTGTAAATATCGAAGTAAATACAACTGAAACCTTCACTAAGTAAACTATATGCAGAAACAAGAACTGAGAAAGAAGAAATAAACACTAACACAATTGACGCCGTTATTTTTGGACTAAGTCCCCGGAAAAATCCAATGCAGGAAAATTGGTGCAGCAGCTGAGGGTTTGTATTATTAAGCAGTAGTTATGAATACAATCCCAGATTCCTTCCTGGCTATCCGATACAGAGAATCTAATTGGCATAAAAATTAGTGGGAAATACCTCCATCCCCGAAATGGCTAGCCCCAAGCTACCTCTGCGTTGTCTCTGCGTAGTCACTGCACAACTCTGCATCACAACTGATAGGGACTCTGTCACTCCCTCCTCCTGATCAATCTGTTGGCTGAATGCTCGATCCTCTAGCCCTCTGGTCTCACACCCTGACTCCTGACACTGGATTTGATCTGACCCTCAGCAAATTTGCGAATCTCCTCACAGGCTCAGCGTTGCCAAACGTAGCTCTGCGCTTCCCAGCATGGCTCTTACGCTACCTCTTCTGGATCTCTCTCTGCCTTCTCTGAGTTGTATCCCTAGCTCAAGAAATCTCCAACCAAAAAACTATCTCTACCCCTCACTCCAGGAAATTGTGAAAATTTCTGAACCTAAGTTATAGAAACCCTACTGCAATCTTTTGATTTACATCTCCTACTTGTTCGATTTAATTAACAAGTTAATTTTCTGAATTATTCAGCAAAAACATCAAAGTAAAAGCTACTGCAGCCTACAAATACACACAAATCATTTACTGAAGCATAACACACATATGACAAAGGACATAGTATTTTTTGGACAATGTCCCTGGAAAAACCCAATGCGGTAAAACCGGTGCAACAACTCTTAGAGGGTTTGTTTATTAAGTAGAATATCTGAATACAATCAAGGGCACCAGTAGTGGTTTTCCCAACAGAGAAATCGTGGGAGATGTACCTCTATCACTCGGAGAGAGAAAATATGGCTAATTCAGTTGAGGTTTCACACCTTTTGAATCGCTGAATACGAGCCCTGGCCTACTGGAAATCCCAACGCTGCCTCTCTCGGCACTGCGTTAGCTCTGCATAACTGCTAGAGCCTCTGCGCAGCACAGGCTGCTCTTGCATCACCCCTCTGGGCTCAGCGTTGCCTCTGCGTCACCCTGAAGGGCTTGCGTCAGCCTCTGCACTGCCTCTGCATGAGCCTGACTGGGTTGCGTCCCTCCTGCTGGGTCTCTACGCTGCCTTGTATGGATCTGCCTCTCGGCCTCAGATCTCAATATCCCTCACTGATCTTCCCCTCACCAACACTGCAAGCTCACTCAAAAATTCTCAATAAACCGCGCCCCATAATTTCGACTTAGCTCAATTGTTATTGCTTTGTGTGTCTTCTCCAACTAACCCAAGCCTTCCTTTAATACTTTTCTCGTTGAAAAATCAACGACCGTGATCTAATCTCTAATCAACAGCTAAGATTAGAAAAGACTTGATCGATGTTACTTAGAACATTCTCACCCACATGTTTAAATTAATTCCCTTTAATTATTTAATTTCCCTAAGTTAGACTTAGGGTCTCCATTAAAATAATTCATTTTTGGAATAACTTAGGCTCCGAGTGGAATTTCTCCAAACGATTTTTGGGTCTTGGAGATCTCATGTGTTCTAGCCCCTCCACAATGTTTCAGAGCTAGAGCACATCTGATGCTACCCAAAATTTGAACACTCCCTCTTAGTGAGGAATGTGCTCTAGCAACACTTCACTCCAGAAGTGTTAATCTGATCCATGGCATCGGTCTTCTGCGCTGCTGATGATCGACCTGTTTCCCTTCATATACCGCGTTGCTGCTTTTTGTACTGCTGTCCATGACTCTGCCACAATCACTGCCTCATCTGTACTGCAGCTCCCTCTTAAATGCTGCATCATGTTGCCCATAGCATTGCCACTGTTAATTGCTATACTGCAACTCAGTTGCTAAGAAGTAAGCAAGTGAAGGACATTACCCAAAATATTGACAGACAACTCAGGTTGGCTACATCTCGATACTGAAGCACCCTTTGCTGTTGCTCTACGTTGACCCTCTGAAGCTCTGCGTTGGCTGCTGCTCTGCACTGCCTCTGCGCTGCTGCTTCCACTTTGCTGTTGGATCTCCTCTGCGCTGCTCTAGTTTTTAACATCCCAACACTGCCATAGTACCTCCATGATCCTCTGCTACTGTCTTAAAGGGCTCTCGTAACTCATATGTGATCCAAGAGCTTGGGCACCTCAAGGATCCTGCCCACTTACTATCTATAGCTCAATTTACAGATCTGTGTCGCCCCACCTCTTCTCTCGAGGCACATGAGCACTCATGGCAACATCATTATCACCGCCACTATCCCCTTTGGCTGCCGCAGCCTTGGAACCTGAATCTTCCTTGCCCTTCTTCTTCTGAAGAAAAGTATTGGCAAAGTGTCCCAATTCGCCACATCTGAAGCACCGGACCTTTGAGAGGTCCTTCTTCTTCTTCCCTTGTTGCTGCCTCTCCCTCTTCGATGTGAGAGCTGTATCTTCTTCCTCTTTCTTTATCTTGGCTCCTGCGTTGCTGCTGCCCCTCTTGGTTATTCTCCTGATTTCTTCCTGACGAAGGATTGCCCACATGTCCTCCCAGTTTGGAAGTTGTGCTATGCCTAATATACTTTGGACAAAGGTCTCCCAATCATCGGTGACTGCATTCAGGGCAGTCCTCATTAAGAGACCGTCATGAGGAGTTGCCCGCATTACAACTAGTTGATCTCGAATAACCTTCAATCTGAGGATGAAGGGATCGATCTCCTCTCCGTTGTGCATCGCAAACAGTCGCATCTGATTCTCCAGAAGCATCTTCCTCTGGATGGAGCTACGTTGATACAGCATTACTAGTGCCTGCCACATTTCATTTTCCGTTTTCTTCTCGGCAATATGTGGGACCACATGATCCTTCACCCCATCCATGATCAAGCTCTTAGCCCGCGCCTGATTTTCCTCATACTTCTTTAGAGGATCAACATCGACCATAACGACCACAACCCTCTCGGCATGGTCTCTGATACGATACTCATCAAGGACTGACAAGATCCTGGCTTTCCATATGACAAAGTTAGACGCACCGTACAACCTATCTGATCTCTCAATCCGTGCGAGGCCATCTCTGCTCAAAAATGTCGAAGCAAAAAACTCTTCTCCCTTCAACTGTTGCTACTCTCTGCAAGAGACTGGATCTGGGTTCTTGGCGATAGAAACCCTCTAGAGACTATGCTCCCTCTGACTAGTGATTTCGCTCCCGGAAATCCTCCACCAACTCTATCGAATAAGCCCTCTACAATCACTCCACCGATTGAATCTCAGATTTCTTGGCTAGAAAATCTGCTGAGGAACTGTTCCCCCTTACTTTGTCAACCCTACTAGGCACTGTTCTGCACCAGCAGAAACAATGCCCCACCAGCAACATCGAAGATCAGAAAACTGCACTTCCAGCCACGACAACATGCACAATGTCACTCCCTCCTGGACTGTGTTACCCTCTTGGGTCTGCGCCAGCTTGACAGGTTCTATGTCGCCCTTCTGGGCCTGCCTCAGCCTCTGCGTCACCCCTGCTGTGTTTGCGCTGTCCCTCTGTTGTTGCGTTCCCTTTTTCTGGATCTGTGAGCTTCAACTGCCCTCCTACAGCAAAAAATATTCATCTCTTTGCTTATGGCTTCAGCTTGTTCTACAATAGCTCTGATACCATGTGAAAATTTTTTAACCTAAGTTATAGAAACCCTACTGCAATCTTCTGATTTACTTCTCCTACTTGTTCGATTTAATTGACAAGTTATTTTTTTGAATTATTCAACAAAAACATCAAAGTAAATACTACTGCAGCCTACACATACATACAGATCATTTACTGAAGCATAACGCACATATGACAAACGACAATTATTTTTGGACAATGTCCCCAGAAAAAACCCAATGCCAGAAAACCAGTGCAGTAGCTCTTAGAGGGTTTGTTTATTGAGAAGAATATCTGAATACAATCAAGGGCACCAGTAGTGGTTTGCCTAACAGAGAAATCATGGCAGATGTACCTCTATTATTCAGAGACAGAAAATATGGTTGATTCAGCTGAGGCTTCACACTTTCTGAATCACTGAATACGAGCCCTTTTTGGCCCACTGGAAATCCCAATGCTGCCTCTCCTGGCACTGCGTCAGCTCTACGTAGCTGCTAGAGTCTCTGTGCAGCACAGGCTGCTCTTGCGCAACATTGCATGAAGCGGGGACGTTTTTTGAAAGCGGGAACACGGAAGCGTCATTTTCCAAAAAATTAGGAAGCGAAGAGTTTCGGAAGCGTCTACTATATATATATATATATATATATATATATATATATTGCATTTATATTCAAAACAAACATCCCAAATACCATATTAGTTGTAGAAGACATGAAAACATGCATATTTTTACATAAATCAAGATAGATATGACATTCATGATTCCATTGTACATCAATAATTAATTATACGAGCATCAACCATCTAGATTCTGGATCCTAGCAATTACAAACATACATCAATTTTTTAAGCATGATAAAACATTTAAGCATACTATAAAACATAAAACATTTAAGCATGCCGCATATTATAAAACATAAAACATTTAACCATATTATAAAACATAAAGCAGATTATCTATCAAGTGAACAACTGTCAACATTAGTCATGTCCAAAATTCAAATAATAATGTTTACAAAATAGGCCACTTGGCCACCACCAAGACAAAAAATTTCAAATTCAAAACAAGCCTACTAGTCTAATCTAAGAAAAAAGCAGTAAATTGTGAATATATCTACTAATCTCTCCTCCTTCCACCATGAAGAGTACGTGGTGGTGGGCCTCCACTTGGCGGTCCTGGTGGCAATGAAGAAGATGGTGATTGTGGAAGTTGTGGCACTGCAATTCATGAAGACGAAGCCCCTGTTGTTGGTGAACCATGGAACCTAGGAAACAAGGGACCAATTGGGGCTGGCATGTTAACTCGATCATCATCATCATGGATAAGAGCATCCTCTAATTGACCTAATCGCAACACTCCGTCCTCCAAATTGGCCTCCTCTGGATACCTGTCCCAAACCTTAAGGTCTTTATTACTCTTTGCATCATCACAGTATTGGGACAACAATCGCAAGTTGTAATGAACATAAACCAAGCTCTCTGCTCGGTCTAAACTCAACCTGTTCCTTTTAATACTGTGGATGAAAGAATAAGAGCTCCAACACCTCTCTGCAGAAGAAGTGTTTACCACTTGTGATAGCACCCGCAATGCAAAGTCTATAGAATTGGAGTAGTACCTCCATGCATGTTCCACCACACAATAGAAGAAAAAGTCCCTCGATCTCTAATTGCATGCATGCTCCCAAATGTACCAGTGCAAAGCGTATAGTTTCTCAACTGTTTCCGTACCAAGATAGCCTCCTCCTCATCAGGGACTAATCTAGTCAATGCAATCATATATTTTTCTAGAACCTTTGGATCTAGGTGTGGTTTTCTCCTGCTCCCCCACAGGTGTTGGTGTTGAAAGCCATGATGGATGATAGTATTTAGGTGTCAAAACATATGCTAATGCATGCAATGGAACATTTAGCATATCCCATGGTCTTTCCACCTCTGCACGAATATAACTGTACAAGGTGATATCTCTAGGCTCAACAATGTCTTTAATCTGCCCCAACATGTTATCCATTTTCTCATACACCTCCCCAATTATTGGCCGATTTGAATCTGCAAACTTGATCATGTAATTAATTGGTTTGGTGAATTGCAAAACATATTTAACCTGTGACCAAAAGTACATGTCAAGAATAGTGTCCTTGGCTACATTAGCACCATCTCTATCAATGTTAGTTTCCTCCCATGATTCATTGGTGACCATATTAGTTAAAGCTTGTCTCACCTTCACTAGCCGCCTAAAGGTGAGGTAATAACTTGCAAATCTTGTTTTTGTAAGTGTAAGCAACTGCAACTTGGAGTAAGTTCCATAGAAGTAGTTTACCCTTGTATGCTTTGTGATAAATTTAATGATTTTCTTCCCTCTCTTGTAAAGCTCATTAATCCACCCACGTTCTTTATGCTTCACAATATCATGCATCAAAAGGTTCAATGTGTGCACCAAGCACCTAGACCAAAATATTTGTGGATAAGTACGCTCAATAATTCTTCCTGCTCCCTTATAATTTGCTGCATTATCTGTGATCACTTGAACCATTTTACTACTTTACTAGGACCAACATCTTTGATTGATTGCAATAGGATATCTGCAATGTTTTGGGAAGTTGCACTGACAATGGAGGAATCATGACATGTAATAAACACTGCACCACTAGCAGAAACACCAAGAACATTTATTAAATGTTGGTTTCTGATATTTGTCCACCCATCTGATACAATGGATACCCCACTATCCACCCACTCATTTGTAAAACATGTCAAAGTTGTTTTAACCTTTCCTTTTTCTCTTTCTAATAACATTGTTCTAGCTTTCTCATAGTTTGGGGACTTGTATCCTTTTGGGGCTTCATTGATGGCCTTTACCATTTCATGCCAATAGGGAGAGCGAAGCACATTGAATGGTACACCACAAGCACAAAGAAATCGGACTATCTTTCCATCCACATCATCCCTCCCAGCAACATTAAGGAAATCCCCTATTGTTTTTTTACCTATAGAGCTTGTAGAAATACCATGAGGAGATGATCTTATAATCCCCTCACCCTCCTCCTTATAATCTTTCGTTGACCCTTCAACGGCCAAGATTAAAACATAATCAAGGGCTAAGATTAACTGGGAGTTGATCCATGACTTTATCTAGAATATTCACATTTAGTTTGATTAATACCCTTTAATTAATCAATTTCCCTAAGTTTAGACTTAGGAAAACATTAAAAAACGATTAATTAATTTAATGAAACCATCTCTAAGTGGAATTTTCCAAAATACTTTCTGGGTATTATGGAATACATGTTTCTTAGCCTATATACAATATTGCAAGGCTAGATCACATCTGATGCTACCATAAATCAACACTCCTTCTTAGTGAGGAAAGTGCTCTAGCAATACAACTCTGTGCTGCTCTGATTTCTGTAACATCTACTGCTGTGCTGTTGATGCTGCGCATCAACACTGCACAAATGTTGCATCCGTACTACTGCTGACTCTGCACGCTGCTGCCAACTGCTACTGTACTGCAACTCCCTCTGAATTCTGCAACCATGCTGCTGCACTACGTGAGCACTGCTTTGCACTGCGTGAGTATTATTTTGCGCTGTGCTGCACCACTGTGCACTATGCTGCTGCTGCTCCATTGTTGCTCCTGTTGCTCAACTACTGCTACACTGTTGCTTATCGCAATAGAAAAAACATCCGAAATTGGACAAGTAA
This sequence comes from Pinus albicaulis, assembly GCA_034641835.2. NCBI lineage: Eukaryota > Viridiplantae > Streptophyta > Pinopsida > Pinales > Pinaceae > Pinus > Pinus albicaulis. The sequence continues at coordinate 1,084,200,256 of CM076582.1, forward strand.
AACTGCATCTTGGATAATAAGACTGTCTGCTGCTATCTTCTGCGCTAGCTCTCTGAATATGTTGCGCTGCTGCTACTCTGCACTGCGTGAGCACTACACTGCACTGTGCACTGCGCTGCTACTGCTCAACTGCTGCTGTTGCTGCTCCTGCTCTGTGTTGATAAGGCTCTAGTACAGCTAGCCACTTCATTGTCTCTTCATCTTTCGCTGCAACTGTCCATCCTGCTATTGTCTTAAGGCTCCCGTAGCTCGTATGTGATCCAAGAGTTCGGAAATACTCAAGGATCCTGCGAACTTGTAGATTCTGGATCTACAACTCCAAGTCAGCCCACTTCCCTCCTTTCGAAATATGAGCTAACATAGCACAATCAGCTTCTGCCTCAATCTTGGCAGCGTTGGCTTGAGGATCTTGCTTCTCCTCCTTGTGCTTTTTCTTAAGAGGGCATTGTGTGGCATAATGTCCCATTTCCCCACACCTGAAGCACTTGATCTTGGACAAATATTTCTTCTTCTGCCGTTGTTTCCCCTTTGATCCAAGGGTTGTGTTTTCTTCCTCCTCCTTCTTGACTTTCGAACTGCTTCTGCCATCCTCAATATGGATTTTGAGGAGATCTCTCCTCAGCTCTTCTTGCTGCAAGGCTACCCACATCGCTTCCCATCCTGGGAGTCTTTCACTGCCTAGAATTCTCTGGACAAAGACCTGATAGTCTTCTGAAACATAGTTCAAAGTGAGCCTTACCAGCTCTGAGTCTCTAGGTGCGGATCCCACTGCTGACAGTTGGTCTTGGTTTTCTTGAATTTGAGACAGGAAAGAGTCAAAACGCTATCCCTTCTTCATCCTGGTGTTACACATCTTCTCCTCCAGATACATCTTCCGCTACTCGGAAGATCCTTGATATAGCTTTTCCAGCCCTACCCACATTTCTCTAGCAATGTCCTTTGCTTCTATGTGGGGTATGATGTGATCCTTTACGCCATCTAGGATCAATCGTTTTTCTCTTTCCATGTTCTTCTTGAAGGCTCTCAGATGTGTTGCATCTAGCGGCTCTAGAACTACGCTGTCAATGAGGGTATTTAGATCATGCTCATCAAGGAGAAACTGAATCCTTGACTTCCAAATGACATAGTTGGAGGCACCCTCCAACCTATCTTGGTCACGCAATCCGTTGCTAGCCATCTCCTCAACTGTCGATTTCTCCCTCTAGCCCTCTGCTTAGCCAGACTTACGCACTCCTTGAGGAGTAAGTCAATGCTTCTGCTGCTGCACGGGAAAAATTGAGTCTCTTGAGTAAGAGAACTCTCTGAGGTCAAGAAATCCCCAACTATGTTTTTCAGAAATTTTCTGACGTTTATGCACCAGCACTCACTGTTGTGCAGCTACTGCGTCCTTCCGCTACGTTGGTCTGCTACGTTGCCTCTTCTGCAACTGAAAAAGCTTACTCCTCTATCAACTCTCTCAGAGGGAGCTTTCTCTGCACTGGATTTCCCTCCTGGCCTAGACTGCGTAACTACTGGGGTAGTCTACTACTGCTTACACAGTTCCTAGTCCCTTCAGCGTTGATCTGCGAGTTCACTCTTGTTTCTCTTGCACTTCAGCTTGAATAAGCTCTGATACCATGTGAAAAATCCAAAGTCTGTATTCCTACTGCAACAAATCTGAATTACTTCTCCTATTATTTTCAATAATTATTTCATCACAGTGAAATATCGAAGTAATTACTGAAGCAGTCTACACAAATAATGCTGCGGAATAAATCTAAGTGCTTAAACAAATTGAACAAAATACAATGAAAAACATCCACATTTGACAGTTATTTTTGGACTAAGTCCCCGGAAAAACCCAACTTGGGAAAACCGGTGCAACAGATTTGAGGGTTTTGTATTATTAAGTAGCAGAATATTGAGTACAACTAGGGTGCCAATATCCGGCTCACCCTTCAAAGAAAATCTCGACAACAAAAGAAATGTGACATATACCTCACTCTGCAAGTCCCCGGCTGATCCGGAGCAGCGCTGGTGAAGCCCCTCTCTGCCTCTGCGTGATGCCTACGTTACTACTGCGTAATCTTGCGTGGGCAAGCTATGGAACTGCGTCACCTCCTCCTCTGCCATGATCAAGTTGATCTGGAACTGAGTTTTGGCCCTCCTGGCTCAGAAACCCCAGCTTCGAACTATCTCCGGACTGAATCTAGAAGGCATTGTGTCACTTCTGCGTGATCCCCTTCAGGAACTGTGTCACCCCTCCGGATGACTGCGCTGCCTCTACTACGTCACTGCTGCCTCTCTCTCTGAAATGTACTCCTGGTCCTCCTGACCAGTTACTACATTTGCCCCTCTGGAACTGATCACTAGATCGAAATCACTTAGCCAACCCAGCCCTAGTGATTCGATCTTGATCAAAAGTTGTGTCTCTCTCACAAGCTCGAAAATGCCAAATGCTCAGTGTGTTTTCCATAGGTCCCTAAACCTCCTTCTTATAATCTTTTGTTGACCCTTCAATGGCCAAGATTAAAACATAATCAAGGGCTAAGATTAAATGGCAGTTGATCCATGACTTTATTTAGAAGATTCACACTTAGTTTGATTAATACCCTTTAATTAATCAGTTTCCCTAAGTTTAGACTTAGGAAAACATTAAAAAACAATTAATTAATTTAATTAAACCATCTCTAAGTAGAATTTTCCAAAATCCTTTTTGGGTATAATGGAATACATGTGTCTTAGCCTATATACAAAATTACAAGGCTAGAGCACATCCGAAGCTACCATAAATCAACAACTTCTCCTGCAGCACTCACAAGGAATAGCTCCACCAGTTTCTCATATATTTCTTTTGCAATTTTCAGTTCTGATACATAGGGTATGAGTGAGTCCTTAATGGATTCTATGAGAATCCTCTGGGCTCTGATTTCTCCTTTCATGTATTTGGCATGATCTGGAGCATCTTCTTTTGAGGGTTGAATTGTAGATCCTTCGATGTAGCCCATAACTTCGTCTTCAATTAAATTCAAATCTGTCCTCTTCTTCCATGCACTAAAGTTTGATGACCCAACCAATTTGTTTCTCTCTTTACAATAATTCATTTTGACAGATTTAGATAAGGTCATAGATACTTACTTGAGTAGGGTGACTTCCAAAATCTTCCTTGATAAGTGAATCTTGCTTACTTGATAAGTGAATCTTTTGAATGAGATGGAAGGTCTTCTTTACAAACTAATTTTACCTTTTCAATGTAGACTTTGATTCTTGCTTCCTTGAGTGTCTTCTTGTCAAGTAGCCCTTGTGTTCGACACCTTAGCTCTGATACCATGTTGAGAATTAGGTAGGGCTAGGTTTAATTCAAATTTTCTTCTTGATAATTACTTGTGAACTTACTTCCTTTACTTATGTCTTCTCTTCTTAGCTTATTATGTCTTTCGTCAAGACAATTACCAAAAACACAAGAGACACGAATTTTGGCTCTTCGAGCCAGGGCCAAAACCTCTCCCTCTTGGAGAGGAAAACCCACAAGAAATTCTTCTTATAGACTTTCAGATGACAAGTACCATGACCATGACACAGATCCTTGACCCTTGTATGCCTCCAAGACTGTAATATTCCGGATAGACATAAACAACAATATAAAGCACATAAACAAGAAACTACAGCAACTAGAGAGACATCACATGAACAAAACACAATATGGAGAACGCTGAGCCATTTTATTAAATACTGAAAGATAAAATGAGTACAAAGGTGATCAGAATGATGGCACCTTGGCTTGCACTAGGCAAGCGTAGAAATACTCTCAGAATATATCATGGAATGGTTTCTCCCTCAATCACTGCGTAATCTCCAAGCTGCTAGTGCTGCTGCCGCTACTGGAATAGACTGAATCTTTGGGGCTGCTCCCCACCTCAGAAAATTGTGAAACTTTGGGAATGGCCTCTCCACCCAATACCCAGAAAAGCATAAAGAGCTTTTCGAAAATGTCTAACCTTTGAAAATGACCTCCCTTGAGGTACCACGTTGTCCCACCTGAATGATCTGCTGCAAAGGATGGCCTCCAACTCTACCAAAATGATGGAATAGGGAAGGGCTGACCCCTTTCCAACTCTCCCGGGCTGAATCCCCTGATACACCCTCAATCCAGAATCTCCTTCTCCAAAGACTGTGTCCTCCCTCTCACTGACTGCGCTATCTCTGCGAGTGAACAATCCCAGTTGTGGCTGCTCCAACTCTCTCCGGCAAAACAAAGATAGAACTCCTCACCTGAGCAGGCACTCGAAGTCCCCCGAGGCTGAGGTTGGGATCTCCGCATGGAGACACCCTGTATGCTAAACAACACTTGCAGACTTTGCTCAACAGCGAAAGCGCTCAATGTCAAAAGACAAATAACATAGATGCATAATCGAATGATCAAAATGAGGAGCCTCTCTCCCTTTTTATGTTTGGAGAGCCTTGCTCTCACCTAGGCCCCACCACCAACTGCGCTATCTCCTTGAGCCACGCTGTCCCTCTAGCTCTACGCTGACTTGGGCCCACGCTGCCCATGCTGACATCTCCTCCACGCTGCCACTTTGTCCTTTAGGCCCCACGCTACGAGATAATCATGTCTCCAAGTGACTTTAGGAAATTATTTTATCCTAAGTGTGAGTTAAGTGTCCCTCTTCACCCACTTTATTTCTAACTTAACTTTATTAAAGTAAAATAGTCAAAAATTAATATTTCCAATTAGCTATTGCTAATTGGGAATATTACAGTCCTCCTTGGCAAAATGTTGCTTGTTCTCAAGCAATTGCAATGATGGATGCTGTAAAATTTTCTCACTCTCCCAAGTGGCATCCTCATCCAGTAGATTCCTCCATCTCACCAGATATTCCCTGACTGTCCTGCTCCGCAGCTGCCTCTCCCTAGTGTCAATAATGGTCTCCGGCTGCAGCTCCAAATGCCCCTCATCGTCTGTGGGCGGGAGCTCCTCAATTGCAGTCACCTACTGTCCCAGTGCCTTTTTCAGGCATGACACATGGAAAATATTATGAATCATGCTACCAGTGGGCAGCTCCAACTCATATGCAACCTCCCCAATCCTGCTTGTCACCCTGTATGGTCCATTAAAGCGGGGCTTGAGCTTCTCAGCCCCCTTCTGCTTCAGCGTGGATTGCTGATATGTTTGCAATCGTAGGTAGACCAAGTCCCCTACCTCAAACTGCCTCTCAACCCGTCCCCTGTCGGCATACAACTTCTGTTGATTTTGGGCTATAGCTATGTTATGCTTAAGAGCCCAGAGTATATCCTGACTCTCTTGGATCCAATCCTTGGCCCTAGGGGCCTTGCTAGCACCAAACATCACGTTAGCAAAAGATAAAGCATGATACCCATATAAAGCATAAAATGGAGACATACCAATAGACATATGGTGAGTGGTGTTATAACAGTACTCCCCCAAGTGCAGCCATCGTAACCATGCCTTTTGCTGCCTGCTGACATAGTTTCGCAAGTAGCCTTCCAGCCACTTGTTCACTATCTCCGTCTGTCCATCCGTTTATGGGTGATAACTAGTGCTCGGGGTCAACTCGGTGCCCACCAAATAGAAATTTCTTGCCAAAACCCACCCATGAAGCGGCTATCCCCGTCACTAACAATGGTCTTTGGGGGACCATGCAATCTGAAAGCATCTCTAAAGAAGAACTCCGCTACCTGTGATGCATTGTATCATGCTGATATAGCGAAGAAGTGTGCATACTTTGTCAGCTGGTCAACGATTACAAATATGCAATCCTTGCCTAGTACAGTGGGCAGCCCTATGAAGAAATCCATCGAAATACTCTCCCATTTTCCCTCTGGTATGGGAAGAGGCTGCAGTAAACCCACTGGATGGTTCATCTCCCCCTTATTGTGCTAGCAAACTTCACACTCCCTGACATGTCAGAGTACGTCCTCCTTGAGGCCCTTCCATGAGGACCTCTCTCTGATGGCCCTATAGGTCTTGGTGAACCCCTGGTGGCCTGATAGTGGCGAATCATGTGAGGCGTGCAATATCTTCTCCTTGAGCTTGGAGCTCTCAGTCAAGAAGATCCTATCCCTGAAGTAGATCACCTCATCCATCACCCTGTACCTTCATCTGAAACCTGTAATATTCCCATTTTTGGTATCACCCATGTGAGACAGGAGGGACTTCGAGTTAGGAATGAGACGAGGTCACATGACAGATTGGTGCTATCGGTGGGCTTGAGGAGGTTTCGGAGAGTTTTGAGGAGTTTTCATGGTGTTCGGAGGCATTCGCTTGATATACTCCATCATCAGTTGCTGGTTCAGGTGTTCTAACTTTCGGAATTTTGAGTTATTTATGGGCTTAACTCAGTTGATTATGCTCAAGGTGGCATTCTAGGAGGAATACACGATGGAACACCTTAGTGTAATAGCTCATTGGAACCGGGACGAGGAGACCTACACGATGGGACAGTTAGACACAGATTTCAGTGACCGGAGGAGGCGTGGTAGCCGATTTACCCTTTTCTGCATTAAAAAGGAATATTTTAATAAAAGGAAAAAGTGCTCCATGAATAAAATAATAATAAAATAATTCTCTAGAAGGCTCCAAGGGATCTATAAAAGAAAGGGAGGAGGCCATTGGGAGATATCTTTGGAGGAGATCATTTTCTTGTGTATGAGAGGTTTGAGGACATGGTTCTCTTCTTCAGCCGTAGCTCCAAGACGGAAACCCTCGGGTGATTTGTGAGTGTTGGACGGAAACCCAATACTCTTGAGGAGACTTCACTTAGGATTTTCACAGAGCTTCAGAGATTGGTGTGAGGATCATTCAGATCTTCAACTTGGGCTTCATCATCTTCAGTGGATTCAGTGGTAGCTGTTGCCAGAGGAGAGTGCAGCAGTTCAGTGTTGGGAGGCCAGTGTCGTATAGTAGTGCAGCAGATTGTATTGTTGGCCAGTTTTCTATCTCAGCTCTTTCTGGGTCAGATCTATATGTAAACCCCTCTTGTTATTTATAATAAAGCTGAGTTTATTCCAGTTCTATGTGTTATTGGATTGCAGTATTTTATCTGTTTAATTTTACATGGCAATATTTTGTAAATAAATGTTGATTTTGTGGCATTTTGTGGAGTTTATTTATTTATCTGCATTTTTAGTAAAAATATCCCATTCGGGATATTACAGTGGTATCAGAGCACTGACCTTGGCTCAGCCGTGGGATTGATTTGGGAAAAATAAAACCAAGTTCAAGGGGTTATTTTCGGGATGTGCCAAATTCTATTGCTGGAGAAAATTTTATTGGAAGTGTTCAAGGGTTTTATTTTCAAAGTGCCAAATTTTTTTGGGGTCACACTGTTGCAAAAGAATTTCCTTTCGTAAAGATTGGAAAAAAAAAAAAATAAATAAATAAAATTAATTATTGTGTTTAGTATGAAGAGGTCAAATATTTTATTTTATTGGCCAAATTTTGAATGTTTCCAAAAGGGCTTGTATTGAAGATTTAGAGGGCCGAATATTCAATTCTGAAGAAACCCAAATGTTATGCTGAAGAACAGAGAAGTATTATTTTAAGGGGACCACTCTCTTATCAATCTGTGGGACCGGTTAAGAATCTGAAGGCCGAGTATCATTTGCGTAAAAGCAAAATTATTTGAGCAGCCGCCATTGAGCAAATCAAATTATTTTGAAATATCTTCAGGAGGCCGAATTCTTATGATGGGCCGTGGCTTATGATTTTTACGTTGGAAGGGCTGAAGTTGCGGTTTGGGAAATATATTATTTTGGCCCAAAGTTGAATTTATAAAATCAAAAGGGCTCACTATAATTTTTTTTTTTTGGAAGGGCGCAAATTCTAGTTAGCGAAGCACATTATTTGGTGTAAATTATCCAGTGTCGTCTACAGCGAATAGTGGCACTAAGCGTCGGTTGAAGAGGCCACAAGAAAATCCAGTAGTTGCCATCCAACCCAAGCTATTGCTCAGTCGCTGAGGATCGTTGAATTGGGTCAATCACATTGCCAAAATTTCTCTGGGCCGATAGCAAGCTTGGGGAAGTATTGCTTGAGCCGCAACAGAAAAGCCGAATAAGCATTAAAGGAGTTATGGAGCATCGCTCGACGTATTGAGGGACGATAGGCAGTGGATGGCCACAGGGCCATATTCCTCAGTACTGGATCATATTGTTGATTGATCCATCAAATTTCTACTGCGCTGCTCATATTGGGCATACGTATTGCAACAAGGACGTTATCGTGTAGACTGAGATTGTAAGGCATTTCTAAAGCCGCGTTAAAGCTGCAATCGTTCTCAGTGGTGAAGGATTGATAGCGGTCTCAGGCCTGTAGCTAATCGATCAGCTACTTGGAGATTCCCGACTTAATTCATGTAGCGGAAGAAGAAGCAAATTCGTAAATTTAAAAGCAAATTTCCATTTGTGTCCAGACTACTTGGGGGTTGAATTATTTTTTTTGAGGGAGCCAGCATATTGTTTAAAGTGGGTAGGGTGGCGAATTTTATTGAGCCAAAGGTGCAAGACTAATTGAAGCAAGTGATCAATTGCTGACGCAGATCGAAGGAAAAAGGGGGTGCGACAAACTAAATAAGTGACCGTGGTTGCACTTTGAACCCGAACAACAAGCCGAAAGCATTATCAAAATATTTCTTTTGTTTTTACAGGAAGCTGTATCTGCTTAGCAAGGGACGAGACTGTCAATTGAGAAATTGTTCAGGGCATATTTAGGTTTGGTAAAATTTCTTTGAAGTTAGAGACCGCATCACCAGTCAAACCCATTCAAAGCTGGAGCGAATTCTTAGATGTTTGTTGTAGCCTATCACTGCTCCCAGAACTCACGCTTGTGAATTTATTGTCGGCACCTAAACTAGGTTCACTCGCTTTCTCATCTGCTCACCATATTTTCCTGTTTCAAGTTGAGAAAGGACTGTTATGTTGGTGTCATTTCCATATTGTCAAATATCAGCAGTATGTTAATTTTTGGGTTTGATATCAATTAGAACAAGTCTATTTTCGAGTCTGTTGAGCACTTAATAAACTGATCCAGAAGAAAAATTATGCAAGTCACCCACAACATGTTCATCACTTAACCATTTGAAAAATTCTCGCAAAAGCAATCCCAAGCACACTCAGAAAATTATTGAGATAACAAAGATGTTTTAACAAGGGGAATTTCACAGTTGCCACTATAGATGTTAGTCTATTGGTGTTCTGCTGTAGGGTTGCACAGTGGCAGGGATTTCGATTCAACAGCCATTTTAGTGCTTGTATGATGTGGGTCTGAGCAAGGAAAACATTGTTGCTAGTGGCTGGAGGTGGTTAGTAAGCAGAAAGAGAGGTTGTTGTTGAGCAGATCTCGGGGGAAGTCTCATTTTGTTTAGCCTTGTATATAGTGTGAACCATGGAGGGGTTCCTAAATAGATTGATGAAAATAAAAATAGAAGCTGGTTCCTTAAACCACCATGCATCAGAAGACCAGAAAAAAAAGCCAAACAGCAGACCCTTTTCAAGAGGAATTTATGCCATCCTTCAAAAAGGACAGCCAAAAGATTTGCAGGAAGAATTGAGGGTTGGTCACAAAATCCTTGCACTTGGGACAGATTTGAAACACATGAAGATGACATGGAGAGTTTTGTCCAAACTTGATGAACTTAATGAAATTCTGTCCAAAATAAACCAAGAAGAAGGGAAGAAACTGATTTGGGCTCTAAAACCAGCTATGCTTGCTCTTATACAGCCCAAATTCTTGGAGGAACCTTGTGAAGGGGTCACACTTCCAGTTGCAGCTTGTATCTGTAACATCATGAAGTTGACCGCACCTATAGCTCCATACAATGATGATGTTATGAGGAGGATTATGAGGTTGATTGTAGAGACTTTTCAAGATTTGGACAACAACACAGGCTCTACCTTCGGGAAGAAGCTTGAGATTCTATGGAATATGGCCACATTCAAGACTTATGTTATCATGTTTGACCTTGAGTGTGATGATTTGATCCTGCAGATGTTCCAATGCTTCTTCAGCATTAGGAGACATCATCCTGACACCGTCATAGCACACATGCAGTCCATCTTGTCATCATGTATGAGAGACCGTGAGACCATTGGCCGAGAGTTGCAGACCCGGTTGTTGAGCATTTGGAGGAGAGAGCAGTTGGTCTCACCTGCTGCTTATGAGCTAGCCCAAGGGCTAGTTGAGTAGGATATTGGGCTATTCAGGAGACAGTTGACCAGGGAGGAGCTGCTCCAGTTTGGTGAGTCAGGCAGCAGGAATGAGCTGAGGAGGAAGGGTCTTTGCTTCATTTGCAAAGAACCTTGGGGGCCTGATCACTCATGTTTGAGAGATGCAGATGAGGTGGCAGAGGTAGAGCAGGTAGACATTCCTTTTGTATGCCAGGATGAGGACTCTTCTTCAGATGAGTCCATGGGATCATATGAGGGTGCTTCTGGGGAGTGAGAGCAGCCATGCAGAGATGATGATGACAGTAGACTAGAGCTGTGTTCTAGTGTGCAGGGTGAGCAGTCAAGGGACTGTATAGGGGATACTTTGGGTGATGAGTCCCTTGTGATGATTCAGCCAGGGCAGCATATGATGGAGCCTGAGTTAGCAGAGGAGGATACTATTCACATCAGGCATGATACTCCTTTGGAGGAGAGCCAGATAAACGCCCACATTGAGCCGATGAGAGATATGCAGCGAACATTGGGGTCAGCCATTGAGGTAGAGCAGTCAGATGCACTAACATCGAGTACGATGACAGCAGTTGCAGATCCATATCCTCTGGAGGTGTTGGAGGTTGATGGGATTGTTCTGCAGGGGGCCAGTAGACAGCGAGAGCATGACATTCTTGATCAGGAGTGGGAGGAGTTGTTGAATATGGTGGAGCATCCATCTGTGGGTCGACACAGGGGTGAGGTGCAGATAGAGGTACACGCAGTCAGCAGAGCTGCAGTGTTTTCAGTGAGTAGCACTCTCCAGGAGTACATCGATGGGGCTTGCAGCATATCTTGCCCACTTTGGCCCATTATAGAGAGAGGGGCTTCCTTCTACAGGCGGCTTTCATTGGCAGACAGGGCAGAGCAGTGGGAGTCGATTACGGGCTGGCAACAACACTCTAAGCATGTTCCATATGCAGTTGTTGCTACATCGGATTCTTCTTCCAGGATGGACTGGCAGGAGATCATGAGTTGGTACCCTCTTGATGGTACGATATTTTTCATGGGGAGCACAGCGGAGCAGGGGCCCTTAGACATGGTAGATGTTACATATTCCAGTTGGCAGGAGGGCACCAGTTGTCGTTACTTCAGGACTCCTTCCCGATTTCAGGAGAGCAGGATCAGCATGGGATTGAGTCAGGACTTGGATTGAGGGTGGTAGCTGTCGATTGGGCAGCACTATGGGCCAGGTATAGCAGTGAGCCAGGGCTGAGGTGCTTTGCTGGATCTCACCTCTGGGCAGCTAGCTACAAAGCTGCCAGAGATGTGCAGCCAGCCCTGACCAGTAGGGCTGGAGCGATGATTGGCATGGTGCAGAGCATGGATCGGAGGTGTTTTGTTGGCTGATGAGATCAGTTTGGATCCAGCATTGGGTCCATGGCGGCCAAGGTGGCCTTAGGGGCTGGTGTGGGATCCGGGGAATTGGTCCCGAGATACGGCCACGGGCCAACGGTGGCCCACATGGCCCCCGATTGCTTGAGGGCAAGCAATCTTGGGGCGGGAGGTCTGTAATATTCCCATTTTTAGTATCACCCATGACAGGGCTAGGAGGGACTTCCAGAGTTAGGAGCAGACAGGTCACATGTACAAATTGGTGCTATCAGTGGGCTCAGGAGCTTTTCGGAGGAGTTTTGAGGATTTTTCATGGTGTTCAGAGGCATTCGCTTGATATACTCCATCATCCAAGCAGTTTGGCTTTTGTTCTGATGCATTCCGATAACTTTCGGAATTTTGAGTTATTTATGGGCTTAACTCAGCTGATTATGCTCAAGGTGGCATTCCGGGAGGAATACACGATGGAACACCTTAGTGTAATAGCTCATTGGAACCGAGACGAGGAGACCTACACGATGGGACAGTTAGACACATATTTCAGTGACCGGAGGAGGCGTGGTAGCCGATTTACCCTTTTCTGCATTAAAAAGGAATATTTTAATAAAAGGAAAAAGTGCTCCATGAATAAAATAATAATAAAATAATGCTCTAGAAGGCTCCAAGGGATCTATAAAAGAAAGGGAGGAGGCCATTGGGAGATATCTTTGGAGGAGATCATTTGCTTGTGTATGAGAGGTTTGGGGACGTGGTTCTCTTCTTCAGCCGTAGCCCCAGGATGGAAACCCTCGGGTGATTTGTGAGTGTTGGACGGAAACCCAATACTCTTGAGGAGACTTCACTTAGGAGTTTCACAGAGCTTCAGAGATTGGTGTGAGGATCATTCAGATCTTCAACCTGGGCTTCATCATCTTCAATGGATTCAGTGGTAGCTGTTGCCGGAGGAGAGTGCAGCAGTTCAGTTTTGGGAGGTCAGTGCCGTATAGCAGTGCAGCAGATTGTATTGTTGGCCAGTTTTCTATCTCAGCTCTTTCTGGGTCAGATCTATATGTAAACCGCTCTTGTTATTTATAATAAAGCTGAGTTTATTCCAGTTCTATGTGTTATTGGATTGCAGTATTTTATCTGTTTAATTTTACATGGCAATCTTCTGTAAATAAATGTTGATTTTGCGGCATTTTGTGGAGTTTATTTATTTATCTGCATTTTTATTAAAAATACTCCATCCGGGATATTACAAAACCTGTCCGTCCAACACCTCACAGGCAAAATGGTCCTTGGAGTACTCTACCAACAACTGAGCCCTCCAGTCTGTATACAAACTCATCAAAGACAATGCTGCCGGTCTACGCAAAAGTGCATCGGCCACCACGTTGTTCTTCCCCTTTACATACTCAATGTCAAAATCATATGCCTGGATCTTGCTAACCCACTTCTACTGCCTCTCCTGCAATCTTAGTCACCGGGTTCGGCGAACTTAATGGTTGAAGTTCGAAATTCGCCGAATTTGAACTGAATTCAAACAAATTCGAATTTGTTCGCCGAACTTCAAACCGAATATGAAGGCGAACACGAACACGAATTTTAAGCCGAATATCAACGAATTTTTTTGAAATTCGGGTAAAAATTCGATTTTATTCGTTTAGCTGTTAGGTTTTGGCATTCACTTTCATGGTTTATATGTGGAAATGATGTCCATATCCGATTCTCCTGAAGACATTGCAGCTACACAAAGAGCCCAGGATTTCCAATTGGGATGGTAATTAAGTACAAGGAATGGCTGTAAAGCTTAACACCCATCGATCTCTTAAAAAAAAAACCATAGTCGATTAATATAATAATAATGTTTCATGACCTGCAGGTTCATGGATCCGTTGTTTGTGGGTGATTATCCATCATCAATGACAGAGAGTTAGCAACAGACTACCGGCATTTTCGGTAGAAGAGTCGAATCGCATAAAAGGGTTTGTGGATTTCATGGGTGTGAACCATTACACGACCTATTACGCGACGAACAATGCAAGTGACGGTAGCTCATTTCTTCGCAACGATATTTCCGATTCCAACGCTCTTACCCTCCGTGAGTTTCGAACATTCACCCTTCGCTATGCAAAATTCTACGCGCCATTGACAGTCATCATAAGTCGCTCAATCCATTATGTCGGTATACTAGTTAGTTTTATTAATGAGTAAAGTCCATTATTATGATGATATTTATGATTTCGTTATAACCAATTTTTATAATAATATAATAATAGTGTAGATTCATCATTGATTAAAGTTATTTTGTGGCGAGAGGCATTAAAGTTGTGTTTCCATTTATTGAAATTAGAAAGATTAGATTTTGATAGAATATATATATTTGAAATTTCTATATGTCGAATTTTATGTCGAACTTTATAGGAAAAATTTTAGGTGCCGAACTTTATTCGAATTTCAACGTCGTCGAACTCGAACACGAACACGAACCTGGTGACTTAGCTTGCAATTGCTTCTGCTCCAGAAAGAATCAGAGGCTGTTGTGGTCAGTCCTCACTCTGAACCTGTTCCCCACCAGGTACTGCCGAAATTTGGCCAATGCATGCATGATGGCCAACATCTCCTTGTCATATATAGCATACAACCTCTCATGTGACAATAGCTTCCGGCTCTCGAAATCTATGGGGTGGCCTCCTTGCATCAAAACTGCGCCTATCCCCTCCCTTGATGCATCGCACTCTAGGACAAAGGGCTGTGTGAAATCTGGAAATACCAAAACTGGACATCTGATTATCACCTGCTTGAGCCTGTCGAAAGCCCTCTGCGTTGTGTCAGTCCAACTGAATGCCCCCTTTTTGGTAAGGTCTGTAAGGGGTGCAGCAAGTTGGGAAAATCCCTTGACGAACTTCCGGTAGTAGGTGCAGATGCCCACAAATTCCCGAAGCTCCGTCACATTCTTTGGCTCTGGCCAATCCCTGATGTCCCTAATCTTCTCCTCATGGACCCTCACTCCGTCCACACCAATGATGTGCCCCAAGTAGAGCATCTCTGTCAGCCCAAACTCGCATTTGGAGAGCTTGGCATAAAAATGTTGCTCCCCCAATATGCGCAATACAACTTAAATATGTTGTAGGTGCTCTTCCCATGTCCTGCTGTAAATCAAGATGGCATCGAAAAACACTAACACAAACTTTCTCAAGTGACTGCGGAAGATGTGATTCATGCATGACTGAAAAGTGGCTGGAGCATTGGTTAACCCGAAGCGCATCACCAAGAACACAAAGTGACCGTAATGACATTTGAAAGCGGTCTTGGGAACATCCTGATCCCTCACGTGAATCTAATGGTTCACGGATCTCAAGTTAATCTTCGAAAAGAACTTCGAACCCCGCAGCTCATCCATCAACTCATCTATCCGTGGAATGGGGTACCGGTCCTTCATCGTCTTCTTGTTGAGAGCTCGGTAGTCAATGCACATCCTCAAAGTGCCATCCTTCTTCTTCACCAAAACGACTGAAGAAGCAAAGGGGCTAGTGCTAGGACGGATGTGCCCAAGAGCTAAGAGCTCATGAATAGCCTTCTCTATCTCATCCTGGTAGGCCTTAGGATGCCTATAGGGTGTAGTGATCACAGCCTAGATGCCTTGCTCCAACTAAATCGTGTAGTGAAAACCCCGATCTGGTGGCTGCCCTGGTGGTATATCTCCAAAAATCGTGGCATATCTTTCTAAGTGGACTACACATCTAGGTGTACAGCCTGCCCTGTAGACCCTGCCTTTGAAACACACAGCTCCACTGCCCACTCTATGTCTCCCTTCCGGAAATCTGCCTCCATCCGGTGTGCTGAAACTGTCTATGGTGGGTAGGTGTGCATACCTCGAATCATCTCATGCCTCTCGGTCTTCTTGTCCGTCCACTCCATCTCCAAGGTCTCCCAATCTATGGTGACCTTCCCCAGCGTGATCAACCATTGCACTCCCAGTATCACGTTTGTGTCCGGAATGTCCACCACAAAGAAGTGATCTGTCAGGGTGTAAGTCCCCATAGTCACTACCAAGGCTGGCACATACCTAGCACACTGCATGGTCCTGTCACCTGGAACCAGTACCGAAAACCCATCAAAGCTCTCTGTTGTTATGCTCCTCTGCTCTACCAATTGGGCATCAATAAAATTGTGGGTGGCCCCACTGTCCACTAATACTGAAACATGCTATCCCGGCACAATACCTTGGACACGCAATGTCAAGTATTTGGGAACCCCTCGCAAAGAAGCAAGGACTCCCCCTGTAGGTGCAAATGCCGCACCAACCGCTCCTGGTGGTGGAGGTGGCGGAAGATCTCCTCTCTGCGTTGTACTGCTGCCTCCTGCCTCTATCTCCTCATACTCCTCTTCCCCGCTACTGTCGGAGAAAACCTCAATGTAATGTGCCTTCCCCGCGGCACAATGGTCCTGGTGCCCATCGCTCCTGGCATGTGAAACATAGCCTTTTCCGCCTCAGATCTCTCTTGGTCTCGTCATCCAAAGGCCCTTTGCTCTGGTTCCCCTTTGGAGGTGGAACCCTCATGTCCTTCTCCTTCGGCTGAAATGCTGGTCTCTGGGGGAAAAGAGCTCTAATCCAGGGTAGTGCATCCTGCACATCCCGAGTCCTCCCAATTGCGTCATGGAGTGTAGCTGGCCTCTTCAATCTGACTAACCCCTGAAGAGGCTCTGTCAATCCATCGATGAACATGTAGATCATCCTGGTTGAGGATAATTCAGGCACCATCACGGAGAGTCTCAAAAACTCTGAAATGTATGTGTCCGAACTCCCAGTCTGCTTGAGCTTAGCCAGCTCAACAAAGTGCTCCTCTATATCCCTCCAATCAAATCGCTCTATCAGCCTCTGTGTGAACTCAGCATATGCTGTCACCCCTAAGTGCCCCAGCATAGCCATCCCGTGAAACCACTAGTCATGGGCATCGCCCTCTAGGTGCAGCATTGCCACATTGATGGCCTCTACCTCTACCATCTGGTTAAGCTGGAAATAGATATCCAACTTCTCCACCCAAGTCTTTGCCGAACACTTGGAGGATCCACCAAATGTCGGTAGATAAAACCTGCCTACCATGCGTTGTACATCCCCATCCTGTGAATGCCTGTTCCCCCTGTGATGGTTGCGAGGTCTGCTGTCCCTCTTGAGCTATACGAAGTCATGGAATGTGAGGGCATCTCTGAACTCCTGTCCGTAGGACTGATACTTAGCAAAGTAATCCCCCATGTGAACCAGTTCCTGCTCCTGCTGTGCTCCTGCCCTCGTGTCTGTGGCCAGAAATGTGGGCATCGTGGAACATGGGGGTGTATGTGATGCCATCTGCTGCGCTGTGAGTTGCTCCTGCAAATGATGCGATGTGCTCGATCCCTCTCCGGTATAGAACCCTCTTGGGGTTTCACGCTGTCTAGGTTTTGCAGTGATCCTTTGCCCCATCTCTTCTATCTGTTTCGACAAATCCTGCACTGATTTGAAGAGAAGTTCCCCGAACTCCTTCCCGACATCTCTCTTCTCTGCCATCGGTTCCTCCTCTTCTGCGTCCACTACTGGAACACAATCACCTTCCCTGAAAGTGACCTCTAACCTCTGTTCTTGGTCTCTATACTTCCTTCCTCGGTAACAGATGTATTGTTTTCCTGTTGGTGTCATAGACAACCTGCTCGACAGGCTGAGACAAATTGTGAAACTTTGGGAATGGCCTCTCCACCCAATACCCAAAAAAGGCCAGAGAGCTTTTCGAAAATGGCTGACCTCCGAAAATGACCTCCCTTGAGGTACCACGTTTTCCCAGAGATAAACGCTGGCCCTGAATGATCTGCTGCAAAAGATGGCTTCCAACTCTACCAAAATGATGGAATAGGGAAGGGTTGACCCCTTTCCAACTCTTCTGGGTTGAATCCCCTGATACACCCTCAATCCGGAAGGGTTGACCCCTTTCCAACTCTCCGCACGGAGACACCCGGTGTGCTAAACAACACTTGTAGACTTTGCTCAACAACGAAAGCGTGCTCATTGTCAAAAGACAAATAACATAGATGCATAATCGAATGATCAAAATGAGGAGCCTCTCTCCCTTTTTATGTTTGGAAAGCCTTGCTCTCACCTAGGCCCCACCACCAACTACGCTGTCTCCTTGAGCCACGCTGTCCCTCTAGCTCTGCATTGACTTGGGCCCGAACTGCCCACGCTGTCATCTCCTCCAGGATGCCACTTTGTCCTCTAGGCCCCACGCTGCCAAATAATCATGTCTCCAAGTGACTTTAGGAAATGCTTTTATCTTGAGTGTGAGTCAAGTGTCCCTCTTCACCCACTTTATTTATAACTTAACTTTATTAAAGTAAAATAGTCAAAAATTAATATTTCCAATTAGCTATTGCTAATTGGGAATATTACAAAGACCTTTTCACTGCTTCTTCATTGACTCCTTGAGATGATCCTACTTTCCTGCACCGATATGCACCTTTTTGCACCAAGGCTAGAGAGCTCGGTCTCTACTTATATTCTTCCTTATTTTTGCAGCATGTGATCCTTTCTTGTGATATCATTATCTTGTTATAGACTTGTACTGTGCACACCTTGCACCTTCTCTTAATCTTGATGGCTGATCTTCAACATTCACAAATCTTGATTCCTTTGATGAGCGGATTACCATTTCATACTATAATAATTAATTTTCTGATCATACTTTTATACTTCTTATTAATCCTGCAATTCCGCACTAACAAAGTCCTGTAACACAGTGTTGCAACTTCGCACTTCTCACAGTTCCTACTTCGCAGTTCTTTCTTCATACTGAAACTGGACCTATTTCTGCTTTTACCACAATCCTTTCTTCACACCTCTTGCAGATATATATCACTGTATTAATCTCAAATTTGACCTCGTAGTTCTGCCTCAGACTTGTCCTGAATTCACCGCAAACTTTTCCTGAAATCTAGTCCTAAAATCACAGACTTGTCCGAATTTTGTTCTATGATTTATGCGAAGTTTACTGGGCTATTTATAGTTGTTCGACCCTATAATTAGCCGACCTATCATTGAACTGTTGTGACATTTTGAGCCAACCTTTCCATCATTTTCAAGCCGACTTGAGGAGGTAATTCAACGTTGATCTTAAGCCACATTCTGAGCGGGGTCTTCAAGGCTTATGTGACAAGGTGTTGAGGCATATTTCTTTGACTTGACACTTCATATTCATGACCCTTAATTAGTACATTTATGACAAGATGCCAAATCCCTTAAAGACATCAAGAAGAAGTCTTTTGACCTATAATAAAAACCTCGCTCATGAAACCCATGAATTAAGCATAACAAAAATACATTTTATTATCTTTGTCTTCTTCATTACATAAATTCATAATTACATAGTCAATATGAAGACCGTGCTTAGTTACACTTTCCAATAGGGTATACTCTGCAACGACCAAAGATGGGGGAGATACTCGACTTGTCAAAACTGACAAGGATCACACACATCCCACGAGTGACAGATAGGGGAGCAACATCTATGACCCTATTGTCCAGAGTTACCTCAACCCCAGGAGCCCTTCATCTCAATTCCTCAGCCCGAGAGCTTAAGCAGGGTAGGAAGAGCTTTCTCACTGTCCTCGATCATCGTTGCCCCTTATCCGAAGGAGCTACATCCATTAGTCCAAGCTCTTCTATGAAAACTAGGAACTTCCCTTTCGGTAATGCCTTAGTGAGAATATCTGCAATTTGATCATCAGTTGCAATGTGTTGGAATCTAACAGCTCCTATCTGCACCATGTCACAGATGAAGTGATATCAAATCTCGATATGCTTGGACTTGTCATGAAATACATGATTCTCTAAAAAACGAATCCCGCTCTTGTTATCACTGTATATCACTATAGTGTCCAACACTTGACCAAGGAGCTCACCAAAGAGCTTCCTTAACCACACAACTTCACATCTTGCTATGCTAGTAGCAATGTACTCTACTTCCGCTGTGCTCAATGCTACTGACTTCTGCTTCCTACTCATCCAGTATATCATGGCAGAACCAAGACTAAAACATCATCTAGATGTACTCTTTCTATCTATGACATTGCCTGCCCAGTCAGCATCAGTGTATCCATGAAGTTGGATATTTCCAGAAGAGTATCTCAAACCAAGTGTGATCGATCCATGTAAGTATCTTAATACATGCTTGGTTTTTATCCAATGCGCATGAAGGGGCTCAGTCATGAACCGAGTCAATGTGTTTACTGCATAACATATATTCGGACGGCTGTTCACCAAGAACATCAAACCCCAATCAACTATTTATAGTCGGATTACCACACAACTTCTTAAAGTTCATTTCCATTGGAGTGACCATGGTTTTGCGCTCAGTCATACCAAACCTTTCCAACTGCTTTAACACATACTTTCCCTGTGAGAGAAAGATCTCTCCAGGCCTTTGCCATACCTCAAGGCCCAAAAAGTAATGCATGAGACGGAGGTCTTTCATCTCGAATTCAGAGGCTATCCTCCTCTTGCATTCGATTATCAATGGTTCACTTCCTGCTAAGAATAAATTGTCAACATATAGAACTAGAATCAGAGGCATACCATGAAAAACCATAAAATAGAGGTTTGGATCAACACTGCTTCTAGTGAAACCCAGTTTCATTAGATAGATGTCAATACGAGCATACCAAGCTCGGGGAGCTTTCTTCAATCCATATAGTGCTTTCTTCAATCTGCAAACATGTGTTGTGCGATCATCCACTTCAATCCCTGTGGCTTTTCCACATATACTTCTTCCTGGAACATACCATGGAGGAAGGCGGTCTTTACATCCATCTGATGACGTTTCCATACTTGACTAGCAACAATGGAAACTATCGAGCGGATAGTTGTATATCGAGCCACAGGAGAAAATATATCATCGCAATCTTCTTCCTCTTTGTAAGAGAAACCACGAGCTACGAACCTCGCTTTATACTTTTTGATGTTGCCATCGATTCCATGCTTGATTTTGAACAACCATTTGAAAGTCACAACAGACTTCCCATGCGGTCTCGGCACAACGTCCCACACATCTTTTTTCACGATCAATTCATATTCTTCTGCCATGGCCTTCTTCCAAGCTTGCTCTTTGGCTGCTTCTTCATATAAGGATGGTTCAACTTGTATCATGGTACTCATGGCTGCAACATAACCCTGATACCTGCAAAGTTTCTTCCTTTCTCTGAATGATTGACGAACATGAATGTTCCTTTCACTGCCTTGCAGAGTGTCGCGAAGCCATAACGGTCTTTTCCTTGAAGGAGGATCACTGGGAGGTGGATCTAATGGATCCATAGGTTCCATTGGTGTATCATCATTATATGACTCAGGCATAGAAGGGATATCGAGAATATCCTTATCAACATCATCTTCCTTGGAAGGCAGAGGAAGGTCTCTTGCTTTACAAAGCGCTACATCTTCATCGAAGGTTACGTCTCTGCTAATTTCTGTTGATTTTTGGTAGCATCGGAAGTGCTCTAAGTCTCCAAATTTTTGGAGAGGCTTAAATAATTAAAGGGTATTAATAAAACAGAGTGTGAATGATCTAGAAAAAGTGAAGATCAAGTCAAGTTATAATCTTAGCCGTTGATTGGAGATCTAATCTCGGACGTTGATGTCTCAACGAGAAGACTATAAAGGAAGGTTTGAGGGCCATTTGGAAAGACAGACCGAGTGAATCTAGAGATCATAATTTTTGATGTGAGTAGTGCTCAAGACGAGAAATCGATCTAAGTGATTCCACTGCAGAGAGGGGTAGAGATAGCTTCCGGAGAGAGTGATTTTCTCAAGCGGAAAATCATCAGCAGAGAGAGGCAGAGAGTGATCCAGTAGCTCTCACGTAGAGGCTCACGCAGATCCACGCAGGGCTATGCAGAGGTAGCACAGAGGGTCAGAGAGAATCCAAGATTTTGCAGAAGAATCAGTTTCAGAAGCCAGGAGCCAGGGTGTGAGACTGGGAGGCTGAGAACAATGATTCTGGGTTGCAGATCGATCTTCTAGCTGGGTGACGCAGTGCCTAGAGAAGGTGACGCAGGGAATGCGCAGTGGCAGTGCAGCGCCTGTCAAGGGCACCTCATCCAGTGACCAGATAAGTCGGGATTTTTTAGTGATTGTGTGAGGTAATCTCACAAATCTTTCTGCCATTATTTCTCTCTGTATCAGAATAACCCTTGTGGTATTCAGAGATGTATTCAGAAATTGCTACTGCTTACTAAATAAAACCCTCAGATTTTGTAATATCCCCAATAGGAAATAGACAGCAATACACAGCAATACAAGCATACAACTATATAGGAAAAATGTCGGAAATAGAATATAGAGCAAGTACACATAAAAATACCAGAAATGCTAAGCCATTTTATTAGTCTGAGAATGTATATGGGTACAATAGATAATCAGAATAAGTGCACCTATCCTTGCACAAGGCAAGTGAAGAACCCTCTCAGAATAGGAAATGGCTGCTATAGAGACTGCGTCCCAGCTGCTGGAAGAATCTGCCGTAAAATGCTGCTGCTGCAATGAACTGGAACTAGGGGCTGATCCCCTCGCCAGAATGAGCTGAAAATCGGTAGATCGCCTGTACTCTCTGCTCCGGACAAAACCCAGAAACCATGAAGCAAATGGACCACCTCCGAAAAACACCCCAGAAGCCCTCCTCAAGGAAAACGCTGTCCCTCCAGACACAGCGCAGATGCCAAAAGAAGAATGCTGAGAAAGAGCCACAAATCCCTCTGCAAACACTCCAACTGAAAGAGACTAACCCTCCACGCTGAAATACACTGAATCTCCCACGAAAATCCCCACAACTGAGCTGCTCTAACCCAAACTGCGTCCTCCCTCCAAGGCTGCGCAGTCACCCAATGAAGCTCAACTCCTCAGCAAAACGTCCAACCAAATCACCTGCAAATCACCTGCTAAAGACTGAAGGAATACCTTGCCCGAGCAGGCACTCGAAGTCCCCTAGGGCCAAGGGTGAGATCTCCGACCGGAGAGACTCAGTCGCACTAAACAGTGCTGCAGACCGACTAAACAGCCAGCGTGCTCAAGTAGACAGAAGTCTAGCTCAAAATATCATCAACATATCAATAATGCCAAATGGAGTGACTCTCCCACCTTTTATAGTGCTAGCTCCCCTCAAAACCCTAACTGCGTCCCTTCTCTCCACGTGCTCCTCCTATGCCTGCGCAGTTGCTCCTAGAGCCTACATGAGGCCTCCCTCATACATGGTGTGGACCCCCAAGGCTTCCCTTTAAGTCATAACGTTGCTCCTTCTAGGGAAGTGCTTTATTTTATTAAAGTGAGTTGACCCCTCTTTCTCACTTTTATTTATTAATTAGCTATAGGCAGCAAAACTATACAAAAATCAAATATTCCAATTAGCGGTGCTAATTAGGAATATTACAGTCTCCCCCGACAGAACGTTGCTTGTCCTCAAGCAACTGAAGTGATGGATGCTGCTGAAGTGATGGATGTTGCAAAATCTTCTCATCCTCCCAAGTGGCATCCTCATCCGGCAAATTCTTCCACCTCACCAAGAATTCCCGGATCGTCCTGCTCCGCAGCTGCCTCTCCCTGGTATCAATAATAGCCTCCGGCTGCAACACCAGATGCCCCTCATCATCCGTGGGTGGTAGCTCATCCGTGACTATCACCTGCTGGCCCAACGCCTTTTTCAGGCATGATACATGGAAAATATTATGGATCTTGCTGAATTGGGGCAGCTCCAACTCGTATGCAACCTGCCCAATCCTGCGTATCACCCTGTATGGCCCATAAAAACGGGGCTTAAGCTTCTCAGCCCCCTTCTGCTTAAGTGAAGACTGTCGGTATGGCTGTAGTCGTAGGTAGGCCAAGTCTCCTACCTCAAAGTGTCTCTCCACCCGACCCCTGTCAGCATACAACTTCTGCTGATTCTGCGCTGTGGCTATGTTATCCTTGAGAGCTCGGAGGATATCCTGGCTCTCTTGGATCCAGATCTTGGCTCTCGGAGCCCTACTAGCACCAAACATCATGTCCACAAAAGATAAAGGATGATATCCATACAAAGCATAGAAAGGTGACATACCAAGGGACATGTGATGCGTCGTGTTGTAGCAGTACTCTCCCAGATGCAGCAACTTCAGCCATGCCCTCTGCTGCCCACTGACATAGTTACGCAAGTAGCCCTCCAGCCACTTGTTAACTATCTCTGTCTGTCCGTCCGTCTGAGGGTGATAACTGGGCTCGGCGTCAACTCTGTCCCCACTAGCCGGAAGAGCTCCTGCCAGAATCCGCCCATGAAGCGGCTGTCCCTGTCACTGAAAATGGTCTTGGGTAGACCATGCAACCTGAAAATCTCCCTGAAGAACAGCTCGGCCACCTGTGCTGCTATGTGGTGTGCGGATATGGCGAAAAAATGAGCATACTTCGTCAGTCAGTCGACGACGACATAGATGCAGTCCTTGCCCTGCACCATTGGCAACCCTGTGATGAAGTCCATCGATATGCTCACCCATTTCCCCTCTGGAATGGGAAGAGGCTGCAACAACCCTGCCGGATGGCTCATCTCTCCCTTGTTTCTCTGGCAAACATCGCACTCCCTGACATGCTGGAGTACGTCCTCCTTGAGGCCCTTCCATGAGAACCTCTCCCTGATGGCCCTGTAAGTCTTGGTGAACCCCTGATGGCCCGCCAATGGAGAATCGTGTGAAGCCTAGAGTATCTTCTTCTTGAGCTGAGATCCCTCAGTCAAGAAGATCCTGTCCCTGTAATAGATGATCTCGTTGACCACCCTGTACCTGTCATCTGCTACCTGCCCATCCAACACCTCACACGCAAACCTGTCCTTGGAGTACTCTACCAACAGTCGAGCCCTCCAATCAGCGTCCAAGCTCATAAGAGATAACGTGGCCGGTCTACGGGAAAGGGCATCGGCTACCACGTTATTCTTGCCTTTGACGTACTCAATGTCAAAGTCATAGGCTTGGATCTTACTAATCCACTTCTGCTGCCTCTCCTGCAACTGCTTCTGCTCCAGAAAGTACCTGAGGCTGTTGTGATCTGATCTCACCCTGAATCGGCTGCCCACTAAATACTGCCGGTACTTGGCCAATGCATGCATGATGGCCAACATCTCCTTGTCATATATGGAATACAACCTCTCATGCGGAAGGAGCTTCTGGCTCTCAAAAGCTATAGGGTGACCGCCCTGCATCAATACCGCACCAATCCCCTCTCCTGATGCATCACACTCCAGGACAAATGGCTGCGTGAAATCCGGCAATGCAAGCACGGGGCAGCTGCTCATCACCTCCTTGAGCTTATCAAAAGCTCGCTGTGCTGTATCCGACCAACTGAATGCCCCCTTCCTCGTCAAGTCTGTGAGGGGTGCAGCAAGCTGTGAGAAAGCCTTGACGAACTTCCTGTAGTAAGTGCAAATGCCAATAAATCCCCGAAGCTCCGTCACATTCCTCGGCTCTGGCCAATCTCTGATGGCCCTGATTTTCTCCTCGTGGACTCTCACCCCGTCCACTCCTATAATATGCCCCAACTACAGCATCTCTGTCAAGTCGAACTCACATTTGGAGAGCTTGGCATAGAACTGTTGCTCCTCCAAGATGCGCAAAACTGTCTCAATGTGTTGGAGATGCTCCTCCCAGGTCCTGCTATATATAAGTATGTCATCGAAGAAGACCAGCACAAACTTCCTCAGATGACCCCTGAAGATGTGGTTCATGCACGATTGAAAGGTAGCGGGTGCATTGGTCAGCCCGAAAGGCATAACCAGAAACTCGAAGTACCCATAATGACACCGGAAGGCGGTCTTGGGAATATCCTGTTCCCTCACGCGTATCTGATGGTACCCAGATCTCAAATCAATCTTTGAGAAGAACCGTGCTCCTCTCAACTCGTCCATCAACTCATCAATCCTGGGAATGGGGTACCTGTTCTTTAGGGTCTTCTTGTTCAGAGCCCTGTAGTCAATGCACATCCGCAATGTGCCGTCCTTCTTCTTCACCAACACCACGGAAGAAGCAAAAGGACTCGTGCTTGGCCGAATGTGACCAAGGGCCAGCAACTCCTGAATGGCACGCTCTATCTCATCCCGATAGGCCTTGGGATGCCTATACGGTGTGGTGATCACTGCCTGTATACCCTGCTCAAGCTCAATAGTATGCTCAAACCCCCGATCCGGTGGCTGCCCTGGTGGAATATCCCCGAACACTACGGCGTACCTGTCGAGGATAGTCTGTAACTCAGGATGCACTGCTTGATCTGTATCTATTGCCTCTGAAGCTCGCAACTCTACGGCCCACTCTATGTCTCCCTTGCGGAAGGTTGCCTCCATCCTATGTGCCGACACTGTCTGAGGCGGGTATGTGTGTTGTCCCCGTATCTTCTCATGCCTCCCTGTCTTGGGATCATCCCACTCCATCTCTAGGGCCTTCCAATCTGTCGTGACCTTCCCCAGAGTGATGAGCCACTGAACACCCAATATCATGTTGGTGTCCGGGATATCCACCACGAAAAAATGATCTGTCAATGTATAAGTGCCCATCGTCACTGATAACTCTGGGACATACCGAGCACACACCATAGTCTGATCTCCTGGGACCAAAACGGAAAATCCATCAAAACCCTCAGTCTGTATGCCTCTCCGCTCAACCATCTGCGCATCAATAAAGTTGTGGGTGGCCCCACTATCAACCAAGACTGAGACCCGCTGTCCACGTACTATCCCCCGTATGCGCAGCGTCAAATACTTGGGAACTCCCCGCAATGCGGCTAGAGCTCCTCCAGTAGGTGCAAATGATGCACCACCTGCTGCGGGTGGTGGAGGTGGTAAGGTACCCTGCGCTGCATAACAATCTCCTGCCTCCACATCATCCCCCTCATCCTCTTCCCCGCTGCTCTCGGAGAAGACCTCAATGAAATGTGCTTTTCCTGCAGCACGTCTATGTCCCGGTGCCCATGGCTCCTGGCAAGTGAAGCACAACCGCTTCCTCCTGAACTCTCTCCTGGCCTCATCATCAAACTGCCCTCGCCCCGGATTCGCCTTGGGAGGCGGAATCCTCGTGTCCTTCCCCTTAGGCTAGAAGGCCTGTCTCTGGGGGTAAGGTGTCCGAGTCCTGGGTAAGACATCCTGTAAATCTCGAGTCCTACTGATGGCATCCTGAAGTGTAGCTGGTCTAGTCGACCGGACTAGGCCACGTAGTGGCTCTGTCAACCCCTCCACAAACATGTAGACCATCCGAGCCGCGGATAGATCAGGCACCATCACTGAAACCCTCAAGAAATCTGAAATGTAAGTCTCTGGGCTCCCAGTCTGTTTGAGCTTCGTCAGCTCAACAAAGTGCTGCTCTGGATCCCTCCTGTTGAAATGCTCTATCACCCTTCGGGTAAACTTGGCATATGTCCCCACTGTAGAATGCCCAAGTGTAGTCATCCCATGAAACCACCAGTCCTGGGCCTCACCCTCCAGATGTAATGTTGCCACCTTAATGGCCTCTGACTGCGACATCTGATTGAGCTGGAAATAGATATCCAACTTCTCTACCCAAGACTTTGCCGACATGTTTGATGTGCCATCAAACGTGGGCAAATGAAATCTGCTAGCTGCGCGGTGGTCATCATGATGATGTTTGTGCCCCCTGTGATGATCACGGGGCCTACCATCACGCTGGAGCTGAACATAATCTCTGAATGAGATAAGATCTCTGATCGCCGGCCCGCGTGCCAGGTACTCTGCAATGTAGGCGTCCATCTGGGCAGGGTCAACCTCCGGCTCCCGCTGTGTTGCTGCCCCTGTGTCCTCTGCTAGGAAGGTAGGCATGGTGGATCGCGTGGGTGCTGGAATATCCCTCTTTGCTCCTGCCCCTGTGTCCTCTGCTAAGAATGTGGGCATAGTGGATCGCGTGGGTGCATGCGATGCCATGATGGGGATAGCATCACGCTCCGGCACATGATGGGACGTACCCGACCCCTCACCGATCTGAAAACCCCTTGGGGTTTCCCGCTGCTTGATCTCTATCGCCGTGAGTCTCTGTGACACATCCTGCATGTGTTGGAGGAGCGCCTCTCTAAATCTCCTTGAATCCTCCTCGTCTGCCATAGGACCCCACTGTTCTGCGTACCCCACAGGCTGCTCATGCTCTGAATCTGTCTCAGGCGGCTCCTAATCGGAATCCGTCACAGGCTGCCCCTGATCTCTGTATATCTCGGGCTGCTCCCGATCTGTGTCCACCACTCGAACACAGTCCCCCTCTCCGTAGGTGTTCTCCAACCTACGCTCAACGTCTCTGTATCTCTTGCTCCTATAACAGATGTAGGGTTTATCCCCCGGCGTCATAGACTGCTAGCTCCACAGGCTGAGCCATAACTATGCTTTGATACCACTGTAATATCCCCAATAGGAAATAGACAGCAATACACAGCAATACAAGCATACAACTATATAGGAAAAATGTCGGAAATAGAATATAGAGCAAGTACACATAAAAATACCAGAAATGCTAAGCCATTTTATTAGTCTGAGAATGTATATGGGTACAATAGATAATTAGAATAAGTGCACCTATCCTTGCACAAGGCAAGTGAAGAACCCTCTCAGAACAGGAAATGGCTGCTATAGAGACTGCGTCCCAGCTACTGGAAGAATCTGCTGTAAAATGCTGCTGCTGCAATGCACTGGAACTAGGGGCTGATCCCCTCGCCGGAATGAGCTGAAAATCGGTAGATCGCCTGTACTCTCTGCTCCGGACAAAACCCAGAAACCATGAAGCAAATGGACCACCTCCGAAAAACACCCCAGAAGCCCTCCTCAAGGAAAACGCTGTCGCTCCAGGCCCAACGCAGATGCCAAAAGAAGAATGCTGAGAAAGAGCCACAAATCCCTCTGCAAACTCTCCAACTGAAAAAGACTAACCCTCCAAGCTGAAACACACTGAATCTCCCACGAAAATCCCCACAGGCGAAGTGCTCCTCAGCAAAACGACCAACCAAATCACCTGCAAATCAACTGCTAAAGACTAAAGGAATACCTTTCCCGAGCAGGCACTCGAAGTCCCCCGGGGCCAAGGGTGAGATCTCCGACCGGAGACACTCAGTCGCACTAAACAGTGCTGCAGACCGACTAAACAGCCAGCGTGCTCAAGTAGATAGAAGTCTAGCTCAAAATATCATCAACATATCAATAATGCCAAATGGAGTGACTCTCCCACCTTTTATAGTGCTAGCTCCCCTCAAAACCCTAACTGCGTCCCCTCTCTCCACGTGCTCCTCCTATGCCTGCGCAGTTGCTCCTAGAGCCTACGTGAGGCCTCCCTCATACATGGTGTGGACCCCCAAGGCTTCCCTTTAAGTCATAACGTTGCTCCTACTAGGGAAGTGTTTTATTTTATTAAAGTGAGTTGACCCCTCTTTCTCACTTTTATTTATTAATTAGCTATAGGCAGCAAAACTATACAAAAATCAAATATTCCAATTAGCGGTGCTAATTAGGAATATTACAGATTTACTGCACTGATTTTCCCGCATTGGGTTTTTTGGGGGAATTTTCGTCCAAAAATAATGGCGTCCTATGTGTATATTTTTCTTTGCTCAATTTCCTTGTTTCAGAATCATATTTAATTAAGTGTAGGTTGCTTCAATGATTTACTTCAATGTTTCAAGAAGTAACTAGATTTAGCAGGATTCCTAAGATTGTTAGATCTAGGAATTTTCACAGTTTCAACCTTCCTTTGACCAGGAATATATATTTTGTAAGCCTTGGAGTTTTCATAGTAACCCATAAATATACCTTTTCTACCTGTAGCTTCCAGCTTATTCCTTTTGTCTTTCGGTACATGAATGAATACAGGGCATCCAAATATGCGAAGATGACTGATGTCTGGCTTGTTACCTGTGAAGATTTCTTCTGGAGTCTTATTCCTCAACGCTTGATGAGGTACTTGGTTCCGAACATATACAACAACATCGGTTGCTTCAACCCATAGAAACTTAGGCACCTTATGATCATGAAGCATAGCACGAGCAACTTCAAATATCGACGGGTTCTTTCTTTCAACAAGGCCATTCTGTTCAGGTGTATAAGGTAGAATAGTTTCCTTCTTGATCCCTTCCTTCTTGCAAAATGCTATGACTTCTCTTGACATGTACTCTCCTCCATTATTGGATCTAAACACTTTTATCCTTTTCCTCGATTGATTCTCGATCAATGCTTTGAATCCTTGAAATTTGTGGAAGGCTTCGTCCTTGTGCTTGATGCAATATAACCATGTCTTTATGGAGTAATCGTCAATGAAGGTAATGTAATAGAGATGGCCACCAATAGAGTGCACAAGCATCGGAGCACATATGTCTGAATGGATGAGATGGAGGATGTCATAGGTCTTGTTCTTACTTGAGAGGAATGGTCCCCTTATTTTCTTTCCACTAGTGCAACCAGGACAAACCCCTATTCATGTTGAGCTTGCATATCGGGTATACTTGATACTAGTCTCTTTAATTTCAGAAGAGCATCACAGTGTAGATGAGCCAGCCTGCGGTGCCATAATTCACTGAGATGATTGGTGTTATGGGCCAATGCAAAGAGTGGCCTTCCTATGACCTTGTAGAGTCCCTTAGATCTCAGTCCTAATGTGAATGCATCTTTCATATGTGAATCAATAGGCCAAATTAGGACTTTTCCATTGATGAAGGAAACCCTCATCCCTTTATCTTCTAATGCAGATATAGAAAGCAGATTTTTCATAAGTCTCGGCACATACATGACATCATTTAACAATCATTCATAAAAAATTTCGGTGAAAATCACATTCAAGAAGAATTTGTCGACGCGTTTTGAACCAGCCAGTGTGGTTCATCATCCACACTGGCTGGTTCGAAACACGTCGACAAATTCTTCTTGAATGTGATTTTCACCAAAAAATTTTATACATGATTTATGGATCACAGAAGCCAAATTCCTAATATCATTTAACAATACTGATTCTCCAGAGTTTAATTGAAATTTAACTGACCCAAATCCTTTTACAGGATGAGTGGAGTTATCTCTAAGAATTATCCTTAACTTAGTCTCCCTCTCTACTAGATTAGAGGGGACTTCCTTGAAACCAAAAAAGTGATGAGTGGCCCCACTATCTACTAACCAGCTATCCCATGAATCTGGTGGAGAAGAACTAGTAAGTGCAAAAATGAGAACATATTCATCTTTATCAATAGTATTACTTTCATACCTGGAATCTTTTGACCTCTTTTGAGATGGATGATCTTCATCACAGTCACTGGATGAATCTCTTCTTCTCCTCTCATCACGTTTGTTCCTTTGATTGGCTTTCCTTCTTTTATAATATTTGTTGTTGCTATTGTTGTATTGTGGCCTCTTTTTATTCTTTGGAAAATCACGAGCCTTTCTTATGGCAGTTGAAGCATTCAATGTGAGCAAGTGATTTGTCATTTCTTCCTTTCAAGTTTTGATGATGAAGTCTTCTAGATGGGCCTCCTTTTGATCTCTTTCTCCTTCTATTTTTGTGGGAACATAAGCAGCAAGCTCTCCCTCATGTTTCTGAATCCACCCTCTTGTTATCATTCCAGATTCTTCCCGAGTCAGCTTCCCTACAATTTCATCAAATGACGGAAGAATGTTGTTGTTTCTGATAGTAGTAATGAAGGTTTCCCAAACCGGAGGGAGACCTCTAAGAGTCACGATAACCAGCTCTCTGTTGGGCACATTCTCTCCAACCCTCAGCAATTGATCTTTAAGATGAGATATCCTCATGATGTAAGACTGATCAGTCTCACCTTTGTTCATCTTTACTTCCTTGAGTTGGTATTTCAATGTAATAATCTCATTCAAATTGTTAACTTCATACATACCGGCTATCTTGTCATACATATCTTTAGAATTCTTAAAATTCCTAGCATGAGCAAGTAAATGATCTTGTAACCCATCTGCTAAGATTTTCTTTACTTTGGACTCACCTTTCTTGTATCTGTTCTTGATGATGGTGGAGGCATCTTCGGAAGGTTCGGGCATCTTTCCTTGAATGTATTCCAGTGCATCGTTATTTCCAGCAATAATCTCTAATCTGACTTTCCATGCAACAAAGTTTGAAGCGTCACCTAGTTTCTCATGCTCATTGAAGGTAGAGGAAGACATCTTGGCCTTGGCTTGTAGATCTGCTTTTTGATAGACTTGTAGATCTACACTCTGAAAATGCAGGCTTCACTTCTTGTCTTCTCTTGGGCTTGTCCTTTACCTCAACTCTGATACCATGTTAATTTTTCAATATTTCTCTATGATGTATCAGTTACTTAAGCCCAAATTAGATTTTCATTAACAGTGTATTCATATCTATGCAATATAAGTAACCATAAATTGTAACTGAAGATAGAACAATGCATGCAACGACAGAGAAGACAATATCACAACCATGACACACAAAGATTGGTCCAAGACCAGGGAAAAACCTCACTATGTGGGAAACCCTTTCAAATATTCTTCTTTTATAGATTGTCTATAAAATATTTTAGTAAAGAGTACAATGATCCCAGTACCTATATACAGGAGAAATAAATAGATCTAATCTATGGATCAGCAGATCTACAATAGAAAAACAAGAAACCAATGTATCACCAATACCAAGTGATCTCAGATGCCTAGTTCTAGATCTGTATCTAAAATATTGTTAATGATTGTTCTGATGCAAATGTGATTGTGTGACAGATGAGTGATGGCGTTGCACAAGCAACTGACTGTGAATCAAATTAGATCTGCCCAGTAATTCTCTAAGTCGCGGCCTTAACATGCCCAGCCCGTGGCTTTGGGGCTCTGAGCCGCTACCACAGAGTTCTGAGCCCACGACTTAGGGTCGAAACACCCTAGAACCCTAGTCGTGCCCTGAAGTTGTCCAGCCAAGGACCTTACCAGCTGAGCCACGGCCTCAACAAACCTAGCCCGTGGCTTTGGCCCAACAGAGTCGCTACCTC
The DNA here is from genome assembly GCA_034641835.2 of Pinus albicaulis. Lineage (NCBI taxonomy): Eukaryota > Viridiplantae > Streptophyta > Pinopsida > Pinales > Pinaceae > Pinus > Pinus albicaulis. The sequence continues at coordinate 1,084,232,777 of CM076582.1, forward strand.
AACTCTTCCTGCCTGCGGCCCTGGCCCAAAATACCCAGATCTGAAATGTGCCTCTGTTTGTGATCCCGATCCACTATGTGAGCCTCTTGCGATGTACCTGTGCGAGCTAGAAACAAAAAATACAACCAATAACCAAAACAACATGAAGAATATCTCATGAGAAAATGTGTGCAAATGAACTTGGGGTATCTTCTATTTATAACTTTGTGAGGGACCGCTTGGGGCTTTGACCAAATCAACATGCGGTTAGGTCGACCCATAAAATAATAAAATAAATCATAACTTAACTTCCGCTTAACCGATTGGGACGATCTATAGGTCTATTTTGATCCTCTCGAAAAGAGGAATCTAATTAGTTTATTATCTTAATCCTCTGAGCTGTCCAATGTGGAATTTGACCCTTGTTGAAAAAATTAACACATGTTAAATTAAAAGAAATTGTAATATTCCTAATTAGCACTGCTAATTGGAATATTTGATTTTGTATAGTTTTGCCGCCTATAGCTAATTAATAAATAAAAGTGAGAAAGAGGGGTCAACTCACTTTAATAAAATAAAGTACTTCCCTAGTACGAGCAACGTTATGACTTAAAGGTGGGAGAGCCATTCCATTTGGCATTATTGATGTTGTTGATGATATTTTGAGCTAGACTCTTGTCTACTTGAGCACGTTGGCTGTTTAGTCGGTCTGCAGCACTGTTTAGTGCGACTGAGTGTCTCCGGTCGGAGATCTCACCCTTGGCCCCGGGGGACTTCGAGTGCCTGCTCGGGCAAGGTATTTCTTGATCTCCAAGCCCTGATTTGCGGTGGTGGTGGGGTGTTTTCTTGAGGAGAGTGAGCTTCATTGGGTGACTGTGATCTTTGCGGGGAGGACAGGTTGGAGTTAAAGCCGTTCGATTGTGGGGATTTATGTGGGAGATTCGGTGTATTTCGGCGTGGAGGCTTAGTCTCTATCAGGAGGAGAGTTTTCGGAGGATTTGTGGCATCATTCTCGGCATTTCATTTGGCATCTGCGGCTGGGCTGGAGGAGGACGGCGTTTTTCCTTGAGGAGGGCTCAGTGGTTTGCTTTCGGAGGTGGTCCATTTTGTTGGTTTCGGGTTTTGTCCAGGAAGCGGAAAGTCGAGCGATCTCTGATTTTCAACTCATTAAATGAGGGATCAGCTAGTTCCGATTCATTGCGCGACGGATTTCTGTGGATTTCTTCCGTTTTTGGGACGCAGTCTCTATAGCAGCCATTTCCTGTTTCTGAGAGGGGTCTTCACTTGCCTTGTGCAAGGATAGGTGCTCTTATTCTGATTATCCATTGTACCCATTTATATTCTCAGATTAATAAAATGGCTTAGCATTCCTGGCATTTTATGTGTACTTGCTTTATATTCTATTTCCGGCATTTTCCTATATAGTTATATGCTTGTATTGCTGTGTATTGCTGTCTATTCCCTATTCGGAATATTACAGTGGTATCAGAGCATAGATCTGGCTCAGCCTGTGGAGCTAGCAGTCTATGAGGCCGAGGGATAGACCCCATATCTGTTACCGGGGTAAGAAATACAGAGACGTTGAGCGTAGGTTGGAGAACACCTACGGAGAGGGGGACTGTGTTCGAGTGGTGGACACAGATCAGGAGCAGCCCAAGATATACAGAGATCAGGAGCAGCCTGAGACAAATTCAGAGCAGGAGCAGCCTGTGGGGGACGCGGAGCAGCAGGGTCCTATGGCAGATGAGGAGGATGCGAGGAGATTTAGAGAGGCGCTCCTCCAACACATGCAGGATGTGTCACAGAGACTCACTGCGCTGGAGGTTAGGCAGCGGGAAACCCCAAGGGGTTTTCAGATCGGTGAGGGATCAGGCACGTCACACCATATGCCGGTGCGTGATGCTATCCCCATCGTGGCATCGCATGCACCCACGCGATCCACTATGCCCACTTTCCTAGCAGAGGACGCAGGGGCAGAAGCACAGCAGGAGCCGGAGGTTGACCCTAGCCAGATGGACGCCTACATTGCAGAGTACCTGGCACGCGGGTCGGCGATCAGAGATCTTATCTCATTTAGAGATTATGTTCAGCTCCAGCGTGATGGTAGACCCCGTGATCATCACAGGGGACACAGACACCATCATGATGACCACCGCGCAGCTAGTAGATTTCATTTGCCCATGTTTGATGGTTCATCAAACAGTTTGGCAAAGTCTTGGGTAGAGAAGTTGGATATCTATTTCCAGCTTAATCAGATGTCGCAGTCAGAGGCCATTAAGGTGGCAACATTACATCTGGAGGGCGAGGCCCAGGACTGGTGGTTTCATGGGATGACTACACTCGGGCATTCTACGGTGGGGACATATGCCGAGTTTACCCGGAGGGTGATAGAGCGTTTTGACAGGAGGGATCCGGAGCAGCACTTTGTTGAGCTGACGAAGCTCAAGCAGACTGGGAGCCCAGAGACTTACATTTCAGATTTCTTGAGGGTTTCAGTGATGGTGCCAGATCTATCCGCAGCTCGGATGGTCTACATGTTTGTGGAGGGGTTAGTAGAGCCACTTCGTGGCCTAGTCAGGTCGACTAGACCAGCTACGCTTCAGGATGCCATCAGCAGGACCCGGGATCTACAGGATGTCTTACCCAGGACTCGGACACCCTACCCCCAGAGACAGGCCTTCCAGCCTAAGGGGAAGGACACGAGGATTCCGCCTCCCAAGGCGAATCCTGGGCGAGGGCAGTTTGATGATGAGGCCAGGAGAGAGTTGAGGAGGAAGCGGTTGTGCTTCACTTGCCAGGAGCCATGGGCACCGGGACATAGGTGTGCTGCAGGGAAAGCACATTTCATTGAGGTCTTCTCTGAGAGCAGCGGGGAAGAGGATGAGGAGGATGACGTGGCGGCAGGAGATTGTTATGCAGCGCAGGGGACCTTACCACCTCCACCACCAGCGGCAGGTGGTGCATCATTTGCACCTACTGGAGGAGCTCTAGTCGCATTGCAGGGAGTTCCCAAATATTTGACGCTGCGCGTACGGGGGACAGTACGTGGACAGCGGGTCTCAGTCTTGGTTGATAGTGGGGCCACCCACAACTTTATTGACGCACAAATGGTTGAGCGTAGAGGCATACAGACTGAGAGTTTTGACGGATTCTCCGTTTTGGACCCAGGAGATCAGACCATGGTGTGTGCTCGGTATGTTCCCGAGTTATCAGTGACGATGGGCACCTATACATTGACAGATCATTTCTTTGTGGTGGATATACCTGACACCAACATGATATTGGGTGTTCAGTGGCTTATTACTCTAGGGAAGGTCACGACGGATTGGAAGGCCCTAGAGATGGAGTGGGATGATCCCAAGACAGGGAGGCATGAGAAGATACGGGGACAGCACACATACCCGCCTCAGACAGTGTCGGCACATAGGATGGAGGCAACCTTCCGCAAGGAAGACATAGAGTGGGCCGTAGAGTTGCGAGCTTCGGAGGCAGTAGATACAGGTCAGGCAGTGCATCCTGAGTTGCAGACTATCCTCGACAGGTATGCCGTAGTGTTCGGGGATATTCCGCCAGGGCAGCCACCGGATCGAGGGTTTGAGCATACTATTGAGCTTGAGCAGGGTATACAGGCGGTGATCACCACACCGTATAGGCATCCCAAGGCCTATCGGGACGAGATAGAGCGTGCTATTCAGGAGTTGCTGGCCCTTGGTCACATTCGGCCAAGCACGAGTCCTTTTGATTTTTCCGTGGTGTTGGTGAAGAAGAAGGACGGCACATTGCGGATGTGCATTGACTACAGAGCTCTGAATAAGAAGACCCTGAAGAACAGGTACCCCATCCCCAGGATCGATGAGCTGATGGACGAGTTGAGAGGAGCACGGTTCTTCTCAAAGATTGACTTGAGATGCAGGTATGGGTCTCGCGTGAGGGAACGGGATATTCCAAGACGCCTTGGAGTGTCTGGAAGGGCACTTCGAGTTTCTGGTCATGCCTTTTGGGCTGACCAATGCACCCGCTACCTTTCAGTCGTGCATGAACCACATTTTCAGGGGTCATCTGAGGAAGTTTGTGCTGGTCTTCTTTGATGATATACTTATATATAGCAGGACTTGGGAGGAGCATCTCCAACACATTGAGACAGTTTTGCGCATCTTGGAGGAGCAGCAGTTCTATGCTAAGCTCTCCAAGTGTGAGTTCGGCTTGATGGAGATGCTGTACTTGGGGCATATTATAGGAGTGGACGGGGTGAGAGTCCACGAGGAGAAAATCAGGGCCATCAGAGATTGGCCAGAGCCGAGGAATGTGACTAAGCTTCGGGGATTTATTGGCATTTGCACATACTACAGGAAGTTCGTCAAGGGCTTCTCACAGCTTGCTGCCTCTCACGGACAGCTGAGGAAGGCATTGCGGTTGGATGGATACGGCTTGTGAGCTTTGATAAGCCCAAGGGGTGATGAGCAAGGGCATATGCTTGCATTGCGGATTTCAACGGCGGAACATAGGGTGGTACATCGGAGAGTTAGTGCGTTTGATGCGAGGCAGTCACTATAGCTTTTGAAGGCTAGGGAGCTCCTTCATAAGAGGTTGCTATTCCTTCTATTGAGGAGATGTGGCCATCATGCATGCATTGTAAATGCAGAAGCGATATTTAGTGGGCAACGTTAGAGGTGAGATGAGTCCACAACGGCTCGAATTTTTTGCAGACGAAGCGATTTGCGGGAGGAAGAAGTGGATCAGTAAGATCCAAGCCTATGACTTTGACATTGAGTACGTCAAAGGCAAGAATAATGTGGTAGCCGATGCCATTTCCCGTAGACTGGCCACGTTATCTCTTATGAGCTTGGACGCTGATTGGAGGGCTCGACTGTTGGTAGAGTACTCCAAGGACGGGTTTGCGTGTGAGGTGTTGGATGGGCAGGTAGCAGATGACAGGTACAGGGTGGTCGACGAGATCATCTATTATAGGGACAGGATCTTCTTGACTGAGGGATCTCAGCTCAAGAATAAGATACTCCATGCCTCACACGATTCTCCATTGGCGGGCCATCAGGGGTTCACCAAGAATTACAGGGCCATCAGGGAGAGGTTCTCATGGAAGGGCCTCAAGGAGGACGTACTCCAGCATGGCGTGCGCAGAGAACAGGAGAGATGATGCATCAGCGAGATTTATTCTGACTCTTCCCCATTCCCGAGGAGGGAAATGGGAGAGCATATCGATGGACTTCATCACGGGGTTGCCCATGGTGGGCAAGGGCTTGCATCACTGTCGTCGTCGTAGAGCGGCCAGTATGCCTCATTTTCGCCATATCACACCCTGTGGCTCTGGTGTGAGGCATTCTTCGGGGAGATTTTGGGGACCGCATGGTTAAAAGGAAGACCATTGTCGTGGCAAAGAGGGGTGTAGCCATGGGTGGTGCAGCGGGAGCTCTTGGATGGTAGGGCAGAGTTGGCGCGGCACTACTGGTTATCACCCACAGACGGAATGAATGAACAGAGATGATGCTGGTGGTGGAGGGCTAGCAACGTAACATGTCGGTCGTGAGCGGCGGGCATGTTGAAATTGTTTGCATGGGAAATCTGCTACAACACGACGCATCACATGTCCATTGGTATGTCACCTTTCTATGCTTTATATGGATATCATCCTTTATCTTTTGTGGACATGATGTTTGGTGCTAGTAGGGCTCCGAGAGCCAAGATCTGGATCCAAGAGAGCCAGGATATCCTTCGAGCTCTCAAGGACAATATAGCCACAGCGCAAAATCAACAGAAGTTGTATGCTGATAAGGGTCGGGTGGAGAGACACTTTGAGGTAGGAGACTTGGTCTACCTGCGACTACAGCCATACCGATAGTCTTCACTTAAGCAAAAGGGGGCTGAGAAGCTTAAGCCCCGTTTTTATGGGCCATACAGGGTGATACGCAGGATCGGGCAGGTTGCATATGAGTTGGAGCTGCCCCAAGGCAGCAAGATCCATAACATTTTTCATGTATCATGCCTGAAAAAGGCATTGGGCCAGCAGGTGACAGTCACAGATGAGCTACCACCCACGGATGATGAAGGGCATCTGGTGTTGCAGCTGGAGGCTATTATTGATACCAGGGAGAGGCAGCTGCGGAGCAGGACGATCCGGGAATTCTTGGCAAGGTGGAAGAATTTGCCGGATGAGGATGCCACTTGGGAGGATGAGAAGATTTTGCAGCATCCATCACTTCAGTTGCTTGAGGACAAGCAACGTTCTGCCGGGGGAGACTGTAATATTCCTAATTAGCACCGCTAATTGGAATATTTGATTTTTGTATAGTTTTGCCACCTATAGCTAATTAATAAATAAAAGTGAGAAAGAGGGGTCAACTCACTTTAATAAAATAAAGTACTTCCCTAGTAGGAGCAAAGTTATGACTTAAAGGGAAGCCTTGGGGGTCCACACCACGTATGAGGGAGGCCTCACGTAGGCTCTAGGAGCAACTGCGTAGGCTTAGGAGGAGCACGTGGAGAGAGGGGACCACGTTAGGGTTTTGAGGGGAGCTAGCACTATAAAAGGTGGGAGAGCCATTCCATTTGGCATTATTGATATTGTTGATGATATTTTGAGCTAGACTTCTGTCTACTTGAGCACGCTGGCTGTTTAGTTGGTCTGCAGCACTGTTTAGTGCGACTGAGTGTCTCCGGTCGGAGATCTCACCCTTGGCCCCGGGGGACTTCGAGTGCCTGCTCGGGCAAGGTATTTCTTCAGTCTTTAGCAGGTGATTTGCAGGTGATTTGGTGGGGTGTTTTGCTGAGGAGCTGAGCTTCATTGGGTGACTGCGCAGTCTTTGGAGGGAGGACGCAGTTTGAGTTAGAGCCGTTCAGTTGTGGGGATTTCTATGGGAGATTCAGTGTATTTCGGCATGGAGGCTTAGTCTCTATCAGTTGGAGAGTTTCCGGAGGGATTTGTGGCTCTTTCTCAGCACATTTCATTTGGCATCTGCGTTGGGCCTGGAGGGACAGCGTTTTTCCTTGAGGAGGGCTTCTGGGGTGATTTTCGGAGGTGGTCCATTTTGTTCATGGTTTCTGGGTTTTGTCCGGAGCAGAGGGTACAGGCGATCTACAGATTTTCAGCTCATTCCGGCGAGGGGATCAGCCCCTAGTTCCAGTTCATTGCATCAGCAGCAGTTTACGGCAGTTTCTTCCAGCAGCTGGGACGCAGTCTCTATAGCAGCCATTTCCTGTTTATGAGAGGGCTCTTCACTTGCCTTGTGCAAGGATAGGTGCACTTATTCTGATTATCCATTGTACCCACATATATTCTCAGATTAATAAAATGGCTTAGCATTCCTGGCATTTTTATGTGTACTTGCTTTATATTCTATTTCCGGCATTTTCCTATCTAGTTGTATGCTTGTATTGCTGTGTATTGCTGTCTATTTCCTATTCGGAATATTACAGAAATATAAATGATAATTGATGATATGAATGTGAAATGATATTTTATTCATTTTGAGACTTAATGTTATATATACACATTGAATAGTAATGCGTTGAATAGATAAGATCTTTATTATGGAAGTTGGTCTATTAATTAATTATAACCACTTTAGTAATATTTATATTCTGTTTGGTGGGCTGTCGATGCCACCTCCTACGGTCAACCACTGCAAGAGTATGTTGATCATCCTGTAACTCCACACCCGATGCACATGCTAGGACAACTACAGAGGCCACCTACTACCCCGTCGATCCAGCTAGCCACTAGTGTTGCTCGGAACTCTGATAGAAAATTGTGGGTAGGTGTGCCCTCAATCCACGAATCTAGTGCATAACTACTACCATCACGACTGAATCCATGATGTGATGGGGAATCCCACCTGGGTCACAAAAATAGTTTTGCCCTCGAACCCCTCTGATAACCCTCAACCCCTGCCGAACTATGGCCATGGATACATCCCAACACCTAACCCGCCCCACTGGGTAGCAACTCAGTATCTCTCGCCATCCAATCCCAAAGGAGGGATCGAATGTATAATCTCTTATTGAAGGAACCAACCCTCCAGGTTGATACAGTGGCATACTTAGCTCATGTCGCTCAATCCTCTACTAACTTGGTTATCCCCTCTAGTATGTCTAGACAACCCTGCCTCTCTCAATCCAATATGTAGGGGTGGAATAATAACGTTGTAGACCCTGTCAATGTGCCTCTGAAGAAAACTGTGCTGAAATCCTAACGTGTGGTCTCTAGGTTGCCCCTCATCAATGGCTAGCCCAAAGGATGGTTGCACATCCTCCTCCATCATGGGCTCAACATGAGCCTCCAACTACTCCTCCATAGACAACCCAACATGCAATACATGCTCATTAGTCAGCTGTAAGTGGTTGTCGCCCTGAAGCTCTGTCATAGACCTTGATGCCTCATCAATGGATACCTCAATAACGGATGTGTGCTCAAATATCTCCACTAATTTCTCTACTGGGGCTACCAAAGGAAACTCCAACAGGGGTGACTCCTGCGTCACACTAGGTGTATCCTCGTGCTCCTCCTATGTGTCTTAGCCTCATGCTCAACCGACTGTGCAATATCCCAAATTGGGAACAAACAACAATACAAAGCACACAAGACTAAAAACTACAACAAAATAGAAAATGACATTAAGACACAGTAAATGAAGCCAAAATCATCTGAGCCATTTTATTAATCTCTGTGGGAAAGAGTACAATGAGAGGTGCTAAAAAAGATGGTGTCTGGGCTTGCACAAGACAGGTTGAAGTATAGCTCAAACCCAGACATAAACACTGCTGGAAATATTGCTCTGCATGACTCCCTCTCTGTGCTGCGAGTGCTGGAATTGTTGCTGCTGGCTGGAATCAGACTGTGAGTTGGGCCTGCTCCTGTGCTCAGAAAATTCCAGGCTTCGAACCTCGGGCTTTAATCACAAGACCCACAAAAACCCACGAAGGGTTTCCAGATTTTCCGACCCCAGAAAATAGCCACCTTGGGCTTGGCGTGCTGCTCTGCTGGGGAAATCGGTCTCCTGGCTGAACTGTTGGAAAAGTGTCCTCAAAACTCTGTGGAATCTCTGATACGAGGTGGCTAGCCTCCCCTCCAAATCCTCTGGTTGAAGCTTCACTGCTCCCCTACTTCCCGACACCCTCTCTCAACTGAACTGCGCAATCCCTACGCTATCTGTGCAGCCTCTACGCTGCCCTGGAGGACTGCGTAACTCCTGCTGGTACAACTCTTCAATCTGCTCTCAAAATGGGTAGGAATCCTCTCCTGAGCAGGCACTCGAAGTCCCCCGAGGTAGAGGTTGAGATCTCCACTTGGAAATCTCTGTGCTAAACAGCACTGCAAACTTAGCTAAATAGCTCAAACGTGCTACAATCAATCAGACAGAAAATAGATCAATGAATGAATGAGGAATGAGCTACTCTCACCCTCTTTTGTCCAAGCTGAGCCTCCAACGTTCCCTTGGGCCCACATGGACTGCGATGCCCCTCCTCCGACCTTCCTCTTCACTGCTCACTGCATTGGCCACTGCGCTGCCTCTCCCACGCTGCCACTAGGACACTGCTCCATTCGTGTGGGTGGCCACATGGACCCCACTTTAGCCTAAATATTTGCCTCTAGTGACTTTAGGAAAGCACTTTAGCTGCATAGTTTTATTTGTGGGTCCCCTTACCCACTTTATTTCTGCTGAACATTAGAAAAAGGCAAAATTAATCAAAATTAATATTCCAATTAGCTGACTGCTAATTTGGAATATTACAAACTGGAACGTATCTAGATGAACTCCCCCCTCCATGGGTATGTTCTCTCTCATATCGTGTTTCATTCAACAATCATGCTCTTATTTTCTTCACCTACAGGTCGGAAGCTACTGTTTCTTCTTGCTGTCGTTGTTGACAACCACCCTTCCAGTTGCCCCACCAGTCTCTGGATGTTTCTAGTAACATTTTCAAATTTCTCCTGTTGAGACATTTTTGGGCACAAGTTCAATCTAGAGAATAATTTGGGACTAGTGTTTTAGCCTCCGGAATTCCAATCCACAATAGCACTTGAGCATTTGTGTGATTTAGACCCATAGCTGGACAAAATCATGCTTTGATTCCACTATAATATTCCTAACAGAAATATACAATGATACGCAAAGAAAACATAGAAAAAATCAATGTGGAAAAAGTTGAAGTCGGGATTAAATCAGCAAGGGTCAAAAAGATGAAAAAACTCGATAAAGTCTGGAGTTTTTTGAAAAAATCGGAAAAAAGTTAGCAAAATGTAAAAATTATAAAATTATTCAATTTTTCAATTTTTTTTAGCATCTAAAGTATCCACAACATCAAATAAATGCATTTCCACATAAACATGTAAAGAAAGCTAATATATAATATGTATATGAAGTCTAGTGCTACATCACGTATCAAAGTAGTGAATCAAGTCCTGAATCTTGAGTCCTGTCTTAGTATCAACTCTCAAGAGTCAAAATATCAACAAAAAATATAATAAATGTATATCATGAGTGATCTCCATGTCATAAAGTAATCAGTCACGGAGATCCCTTGCCCCTTTAACAGGAATAGGGAATGGCTTTGCCTTTTCCTTTAGAGGAAGAAGGCCCTAACCGTAGGGATACAAATGGATTCAGTCGTCCTCTAGAAGCAAATAAAATAGGTGGCCTCTGTCCTCTGCCATTGCTGCTGCCCATCCTAGATGGTGTCACCTCCTCCTCCACATCCTCCTCCCGCTCTGCCTCCTGACCCTGCTCCTCCTCATCCCCTGCAACTGCTACCTCCTCTGGCACTAGTGCCTCTGGATCCACATCTAACCAATCCAGGATCGAGTCCATGGTCGGCCTCTCAATCTCGACCCTCCATGCAGCGGTGGACAAATCTCCAAATCCACACCACAAATCTTGGACAATGGTAAAGATCAAGCCTCAATCACCTCCTCTCTCTCCATAACACTCAAACGCAGCAAGAAGATTGAAAAATGAGTGAGAAAAATCAAGCTTAGGCCTCTTAACCGTGCATTTTGAGAGACAGCTGATTTTTTCAATCGAATCGAGATAAAGTCAAGACTTTTAAGATAAAATCGCGACTTTTTCAAGGCTGAAAAAGTCAGCCGATATAATCGGCTCAATGAAAAATTCAGGATTTTTTGAAAAAGTCAAGACTTTTTGCCGACTTTTTCCATATTGGAAAAAATACACATAAAATTTTCACACAAAAATTAGACACCCAACATAGAGCCAAAAACTGTGTTGTTATAAGCCATTTTATTATAAAATGATGGGGTTACAATCTGATATTTGGAAAGTGTGCACCTGGGCTTGCCCAAGGCAAGCTAGCAAAGCCCAAGTGATGAAAGCAACTGCCCCAACTGCTGCGTAGCTGTCCCCTCTATGGCTCTATGCTGATCACCTAGAAACTAAACTGTTGGCTGTAAACAATGGTTGATTTGACCCTCTTCTGGTGCTCAGAAAATTCCAAGAAATTAACCCTGGTCTCTCCTCCACTAACCCACCAAAACCCAGAAAGGGTTTGGCCAAATGCTAGCCCTGGAATTTCGACCCTATTTCCCCTAGCTCCTCTAGCTGTTGGCTGAGTTAGGATCCTTGTTTGACGCCTCAAATCTTCCAAGAAAATTCTGCCAAATTATTCCTAGACTCTCCCCCAAATACCCAGAATAACCCACGAAGGAATTGGCCAATGGTTGACCTTGGAAAGTTGGCTGTCTTTTCCCTCAATAGCTCTACTGCTGGGTAATTTGACCCACCTATCAATCCTGCTGTAAAGAGTCCCAAAAATGACTGCAATCCCTTCAAAACACTTCCTCGGACTCCTCCTAAAGTTTCAGGCCCAAACTCCCCTCTCTCCTCAATAACCAAGTGTGGCTCCTCCAAGGACTGCACAGTGACTGCGCTACTATAAATGAATCCCTCCACAAACTCGAGTGCCCTGCTGCTGGTATGAAATGGAATTGGTATAACTCCCTCCTTCGGTTGGCACTCGAAGTCCACCGAAGCAAGGTTTGAGGTTTCCACTCGAAAACATTCGTGTGCTCAACAATACTTGCAGACTTGGCTTCAACTCAAGCGTATTATGTCAAAGACAATTTTGCAAATGACCATGAATGAGCCAAATGAGTGCCTCTTGCTCTTTTTCTCAAAGAGCCTCCAAAATTCCCATGTGGGCCCAACTCGACTTTCCCCCACCAACTTCGCTCCAATGAGAGTGTACTTCCTCATGTGGATCGTAATTCTCCGTGGGTGGCCCCCACGCTCCACTAAGACCGCAATATTTCCTTCCAACTCTAATGTTCGAGCTTGCTTAAAGTCAAAAATACATGTGGGGCCTCTAAACCCACATTCTTTAAGTGCAAACATGAATTGAGACAAAATTTGCCAAGATTGATATTTCACTTAGCAATAATGCTAAGTGGGAATATCACATACATGTTTGTAGGGAACCTAATGAGAATGTGAATTGCAATTTGAGAGAGTTGTTGAATATGAGTTATAGCATTCAATAGAGAACAAAGAGATGTGTAACTTGGGATCATGAGGATTACTTTGAATCCATACACGTTGATTTAGAATGGCCATGATTGTATGAGCTAAATTGAGATGAAGCAAGTGTTAGTAGAGGTGTGTTCCCGTCAAGAAAAGTGACATTGTTCTAAAATAAAGGAGTGATATTGTATTTGGATGAGGGCAACATCAAGATAGGTTGAGTTGAATGGGATCCACGAGGTTAAAAGTAGGTGTTAATTAAGTGGAGGGAAGAGTTGTATTGCTAAAACAAAGGGTATTTTAACAACTCAAATTTGGGTAGGCCACAAAGATTGCTACTTTCATCCAATAATTTGATATCATGTTGGGATTGGTTTTGAATGAAATGATTCTCAATCTTTAACTAAGAAAAGGAAATACGAGGATTCATAAAGTTGCCCACGACATAATTTTTAGTTTTCAAACCTTATAACCCCTGAGAGTGCCTACACTGGGAACCAAGGAGAACCATGATGGAAAAAAACAAAGCGTAAAAAGAAAGATAACAATAATACCCAAGAAAGAATTAATGATGAAGGTAAGGTTTAAAACAAATAAGAAAAAATGAAGGCAATCAAAGTAGTATCTCAATGTGTTTAGAAAAGGTGTAGAGAAAAGGAGGCAATTAATGAATGTACTTACAATGTTGGTCCAAAATCTAATGCAATAAACGAAATCAAGAGAACAGGGAAATCGTTGCTATGAGTTACCAACTTCTGGGTGAAAGAGAGCTATGGAACTTGTAAGGCCTCTTACAAATTCCCATCAAAAGGATATAATGACAATGAAATGAAAGTAACTAAGTATCCCACAATAGTGCATTGCATTAGTCATGAAAGTAAAAATAAAAGCATGGAATTCCATTCAATTTCTAATTGCCAATCCTCAAGTGAAAAAAAGCATATTCACATGTGCTTGTGTTACAATCTTGAACCCTTATATTTGTATTTTTAATTTTTTGGAAATGCCACATATTTATAGAAAAATATGCACAAATATTTGCACAAAAGATGGAAGGGTATAAAAAAATCATTGAATTCCATTCTATTTCTAACTACCAATCCTCAAATACAAGAAGTATCTTCACATACAGTTTTGTTACAATCTTGAACCCTTAGTTTTTTCTTTTTATTTTTGGGAAATTTGTCATATTTATACAAAAACTTGCACAAAATATGGAATGGAATATGAAATGGACATCATATCCTCTTCCTTAGAGCAACTAAAACTAAAATAAAATCTACATTCCATGATCCAAAGATTGAGCATCTTTTATTAGCAATACACCCTTGGCCAAGAGATGATTGTGTACCTCATCTTTCCACATGGAACAAAAAGTAGACGAAAAGTTGACCTCATGAGCAAAAATAACCTTGCATATAAGTTTCCAAATAGTGAATAGTGTCAATATCCTTAGACAATGCCATATCCTTATAAAACCAGGATGAACTTGGGAGCAACAATCGCTAAACATAATAGAGCACTAGCATATCTTTCCCCAAACCAACATTGAAAATTGATCATCAAGGTACTTGCAACATTGATTAAAGAACAAAAACTCCCAAAATATACGCTTCACTGTCTTTGAGTGGTGTTAAACTAGACAATAGCCATTAGAGAGTCCACTCTTGGCTAACTCGATATGGGATAGAAACCCCTAATATATAACCAACCAAGATAAATCTCTTAACTTACAAGAAATCCAAATCGACCAAACATTATGAAGTCTACAAACCCATCTATCCTACAAGCTTTTGGAGAGCCAATGTACATTAAGGATCAAGGATAACAAGTGCCTTTGATGAAGCATTGAGTTTAATTATCGAGAGTCACATGGAAGAAGAAAATGAAAAAAACACCAATCCCAATCCCTCCAAAATAGCCCATGCATCCTAGTATTCATTCTAAACAAATATGACTCCAAGATAAGACCTCTCAACTCCATAATTGAGAGATGGTCATGGGAAACATGGACAAACTCTTGAGTAAGAGCATCCCACTTCTTCCAAGAATAAGATGTAGAATCCCACCAAACACCCTAGAAGAAGATGCTCTTTCTTCTTAGTTGGCGACCTTGAAATCCAAGCAAATTTGCAATGCTAGAATCCCGCTCCTACCAACTCCAAAGGAATCAATAGGCTAAGTCCCAACTTGGTCAACTACCTTCCTAAATCTAATGAAACAAACTTGCAATAACTTTCCACATTGTCCAGATGCTCCTAAACATGAGAGATCATGTCACCTAAAAAAGGTGGGGTGATGAGATAATATCACATAACCCAAATTCCCCTTGAACTCCATTGATATGTTGACCAATGATCACCCATGTTGAAAGAAGACTTGCTAATGCACTAAACCCTAAGAACTCCATCAATAAGTTGAGAAATTATCATCTATGTTGAAACAAGACTTGCAAATGCACTAAACCCTCAAGGTAATACACCATCCTTTTGGCAACAAGAATGATACTTTGAGTGATTACATCAATCAAAATGAGGCTCCACCCATCCTTTGGGAATTGTGCTCACATTCAAAGTAAAAAATGGAAAATGCTAATGCACTAAACCCTAAGAACTCCATCAATAAGTTGAGAAATTATCATCTATGTTGAAACAAGACTTGCCAATGCACTAAACCCTCAAGGTAATACACCATCCTTTTGGCAACAAGAATGATACTATGAGTGATTACATCAATCAAAATGAGGCTCCCCCCATCCTTTGGGAATTGTGCTCACATTCAAAGTAAAATATGGAAGACTCTTCTCCCCACCATACTTAGACCACAAATATTCCCTCAAAATATGTTGAAGTCTTTGAAATTGGGTCATAATGAGGAACCAAAAAGAGACATACTAGACATGAGAAGCTTGTAGAATCTAGCCAACAATACTAAGAATTCCCATAAAGGGGAGGTTCTTATGGTGTAAAAAATGGAGCTTTTTATTAATCCTTTGAAGAAATGACTCCTACATAGGCATTGGTGCCAAACCAATCTCCAAAAGGAATACCCAAATGTAGACAATGACCCCAAGGGAATATCGGACTAGGCTACAACGATCCTATTGAGGGATAATTCAACTCTACTAACCAAAACACGGTTTTATGAGCACTAGCCATAGCACTTGGAGTACAACAAAAAGTGTCCATACATTCAAGGCCCCCCATCAATTGAGTCTTGCTCTACCCTCAGCAAAAGGAGGAAATCATGAACAAATTGGTTCGTTACCATATTGGAACCATCCAAGAGAATGTTGAAAAATGTAACTAGGTTAGGTCTTCATAATGACTTGTAATTATGTTTGATGTAAATGAAGAAGACAAAGAATAATAAAATGTATTGTTGCTTCGTGGGTTTCATGAGCAAGGAGTTTTTATTAGAGGTCAAAGACTTCTTCTTGATGTCCTTAGGTATTTGTCATCTTGTCATAAAGGTAATTAGATTCATGTAAATGAAGACATGTTACACATGTAAAAGACATATCTTCTATGTAAAAGTTGCACTCCAAGACATTGTCACTATACCTCTTGAAGTCAGGCAAAAGAAGGATAATATTCTCCATGTGAAGAAGTCGACTTATCTCCATGTTTCATGTTGGCCTAAATAGAAAGATCAGTCACTATATAAAAGGTGACTCGACCTCATTGTAGCACCAAGAAACTCGGACATCTCTGCAATACAAGGTGTGGATCACAGTGCGAAGAGTTTAAGGGTAATACAACGAAGAGGAGGAAGATAAGAAGTGCATAAGGGTCTTCATATATTCGGACTAGGTTTGTACCTCTCTCTGCAATCTTAGCGAAGGCCGAAGGTTTTTTCAGGACTACCACAGTTCGGTCTAGGGCTACCATCAAGTGTAGAAGGGTGTTGGAAGGAGGCCGAAGGGAGGAGACTCTTGGGGACCGAAGAAAGAAGATTATTGGAGGTCGAAGGTACTGTGTTAAGGATTGGGGAATAGAGACTGAGACTCTCTAGGTGACAGTGCAAGACAGTGTGAGAAAGAAGGACTGAAGTGTGAAGGCCGAGGAGAGCAAGAGATAGTGACAAGTGTCTTGGAGGAAAACTTGTGTCAAGTGTCTTTGTCAAGGGTCTTGGTATTCATCAATTGAAGCATCTATAAGAAGAGATTTGCTGGTTTTCCCCTCAAGAGGAGGGGTTTTGGCCCTGGCTTGCAGCCTACATATTGTGTCATTGTTCTTATAGTTATGGTAACTTTTTGATGTATTGCTTATTGTAATAACAATAATCAAAGAGAAAGAAGTTAAAGTATAACACAAGAAGTTATCAAGTAAGAGAATTGAATTAAACACTGCCCTACTAAATTCTCAACATGGTATCAGAGCTAAGGTCATTTAAGGGCATCATGAAGTTCATCAAAAAGATTGCAAGCCATTGTTGATTTGTGGTAGCATCGGATGTGCTCTATGTCTCGAACTTTGTGGAGAGGCTTAGACACATGCATTACAGATAACCCATAAATTGTTTTGGGAAATTCGACCTAGAAACAATTTTATTTAATAAATTAATTATTTTTAATGAGGACCCTAAGTCTAACTTAGGAAATTAAAATAATTAATGGGTATAATTTAAACCATGGGTGAAACTTCTAGAAAAATGTAATATCCCCAAATTAGGCGTCAGCTAATTGGGATATTAATTTTGATTAATTTCGGAAAATCCTAATGTTTGGTGGAAATAAAGGGGTGAGGGGACCCATGAATAAAACATTAGAATAAAAGAACTTTCCTAAAGTCACTAGGCAGATTAATTAAAAGATGAAGTGGGTCCCATGAGGCCAAGTGACAGCGCAGGAGAGGAGGCACTTAGGATAGCGCAGTGGCAACGTGGGGCCACGAAGTGCAGTGGCACTGTGGGAGAGGCAACGCAGCTTAGCAAGGGACAGCATGGAGCAGAGGGACAACGCAGTGGCAGCGTGGGAGAGGCAGCGCAACGTAGCAAGGGACATCGTGGCATAGAGGAACAACGTAGCATAGGTGGGTCCAAGGGAGTTTATGGATTCACAAGCATAAAAGGAGAGGAACTCAACCTTTCTCATTCATTCTTGCATCTTATGATTTTTTGCCTGTCAAGACTAGAGCACGCTCAAGCTGTTTAGTTGGGTCTGTAGTGCTGTTTAGCACAAGGGTGTCTCCAAGAGAGATCCCAACCTCGTCCTCGGGGGAATTCGAGTGCCTGCTCAGGAGAGGAGCCATACCATCAGTTTTGGAGAGCAGCAATCCCATTTCAGCCTCAGGATTACGCAGTCACTTCCAGGGGCAGCACAGTCTTCCAGAGAGATTACGCAGTCATAGAGAGGAGCAACATCTGGAGGCAAGAACTTCACGAGATTTCAGTCGGGAGATTGTGATGGGATCAACCCTTCCATAGCTGAGTTGTTCATAGAGTTGGAGGCCCTTATTCAAGTGTTTTCATCAGAGAGGCCAGCGTACCCAGCGGGAGAGCGTAGCCATCCCTAGAGGGTGAATTTCCGGGGTCATCCTTTCCAGAATTCCTTCGCAGGTTTCTCTGGGTTTATTGAGGAGAAGCCAAGATTAATTTGGCAGAATTTTCTGGCCAAATTTGAGGTGTCAAATAGAGATCCTAACTCAGCCAACAGCTAGAGGAGCTAGGGGAAATTGGGCCAAAATTCCGGGGTCAACATTTGGCCAATTCCTTTGTGGGTTTTTGTGGGTTTCTTGAGTAGAGTCTTTGGTTAAAGTTCCAAAATTTTCTAAGCAGTGTAGCAGGCTTTAGCGACATTTCTTCGGGAGCAACAACAACATTTCTAACAGATTGCAATGCAGAGCTATAGCCATACATCGTACCATCATTGGGGGATTTCAACATTGATTCATAGGGCTTCTCTAGCTTTCCTTGAGCAAGCTCAGGTGCCTTCATTCCAGCACCTCAATTGTACTCATTTCTAGCAAATTATTAAAATGGCTCAACAATATTTTATGGCTCCATTTGTGTTTTGATATCAGTTTTGTTTTGTTGTCTCCGTAATATCTTTTAGCCTGTTATTATTGTTATTTTCCCATTTGGGATATTACAAAAAAGAATATAAAGTCTAAATGTAATCTTAGCTGTTGATTGGAGATCTAATCTTGGCTGTTGAAGTCTCAACGAGAAGACTATAAAGGAAGGCTTGAGGGTCATTTGTAAACACACCGAGACGAAGAAATAATCCAAAGATCGAAATTCTTTAGTGAGCAGTGCTCAGGGAGAAGATCGATCGAGAGGATTCTCGCAGAGAGGGGCAATAATTCTGGTTGGAAATTTTCCTGAGCCGGAGAATACATAACAGAGAAGAAAAAGAGAAGTACCAGCAGAGGCAGCGTAGTAGCTACGTAGGGACTGCACAGAGCCAGTAGTGGCAACAAAGTAGCCCAAAGGAGGTTCGAGTTTCAGCTGAGGATCAATCAGATCCAGTGCCAGAAAACGAGGTGTGAGACTGGAAGGGGCCAGAGGGTCAAGTCCAGTTAGCAGAAGAACCAAAACGCAGAAGCCACACTGTCCCCACGCAGAGTGACGCAAAGACTGCGTAGTGACTGTGTAGAGGCTACGTAGAGGTAGTGGAGGGCTTTCCATCTGGGGTTTTGGCCAATTGGGCTTCCAGTGTCAGTGTGTTGTCTTTCTCACTAAATCTTTGTCAGTCATATTATCTGTAGGGATATTCAGAAAGGCATTTGAGATTATATTCAGAAAATTACTGCATAATAATAAAACCCTCAAATCTACTGCACCGGTTTTCCCGCATTGGGTTTTTCTGGGACGTTTGTCCAAAAATAACAGTGTTAGATGTGTCTATGATTTCTTCTTGTTCAGTTTTGTTTCCGCACTTATATTTTTCCGCAGTTTTAGTGAAGGTTGCAATGTGTTTAATTCGATGTTGTCGTAGCAATAAACTGAATAATTAAGTTATCAGTTAGAAGAATTAATACTAGTTGCTGCAATAGGATTCTAGACTTAGAATTTTCACATGGTATCAGAGCTTGTATAGCTGAGTGCAAGAGGAATAGAAGAATAGATCCGTAGATCTAGCATTGGTGAAGCTGGGATGAAAGAGCTGCGTAAGCAGCAGATTGATATCCCAGCAGATTGCACAGTCCAAGCCAAGAGGGCCAAAACCAGCAAGGAAAATCTCTCTGAGTGAGTCAACGAAGAGGAAATATTTTTCCAAATTGTAGTTTGGCAAAGGCAAAGGGAGCAGCGCAGCAGATCAGTACAGATCAGTAGCTGGAGGGATGCAGTTTTCTACGTAGTAGTGATTGCTGGTGCAGAAAGCGTCAGAAGAGAGATCTGAAGACATTTTGGGGATTTCTGACCTCAGAGAGTTTCAAGCCCAAGATACTTTGATTTCCCGTGCAAAAGCAGCAGATTTCGTGATTTATTTGGCTTACTCCAACAGGGAGTGCGTAGAGCCAGTTGCACAGAGGGTTAGAGGTAGCAGATCGACAATTGTGGCGGATTATCTTCCTCGGAGAATTTCTAGCAGTGGAATTCTAGTTCTTGATATTTGAGCAACAGTATTGTGTGGAAGATCTACTAACTCCAGCAAGGAGTACGTAGGCCAAGCCAGCAGCTGCATAGAGGAGAGAGAGGGAGCTAGTTCTATTTATTTATTTTTTGGCTGAAATCACGTCAGTTGGGAAACATCCATGGAGGAGCAACAGATTAGATCCAGTTGTTGTAGAGTTCTCACATGGATCAGTATCCTTGCTACAGGAGCCCAGCACAATCAGTAGGAGGAGGATCACAGTGTCAGCAGATGTAGTCATTCATTCAGATGATAGCTACATAGCTAGTTGCAATCAGTACCCGGGAGACAGTTGCAAAACTAGTGGCAGTGACATAGGCAGTGTGAATTTCCCAGTTGCAGAATGCAGGTGCAATTCTAGCCAGAATACTCCTAGTGCAGAGGTATGCAGTCCAGTTTCTAGCACAGGAGGACAATGTGAGTTGCCAGGAGGGAGCAGAGAGATTTCCCATTGGGAGATCGAGACCCAGAGGGAGTCTAGTTTTAGAGGGAACAACACTATGGAAGCTAGTACTTCAGGATCTGAGGAGATCAGACTCATTGTTGCAGCGATAGTGCAGAAGCATCAGCATAGGAAGAGCAGCAGCAATAGGAGTAGATCGGAATTTTCCATGATTGCCCATATTCCTCCCGGAGGGAGGTGGGATGATTTGGAGTTGTAGACCTAGAGATCTACAGATTGGGCAGGATCCTTGAGGAGTCCACCTCTTGGATCACAACCTTGCTACGGGAGCCCAAGATCAGTAGTAGCAAGCTAGAGGAGTTTCAATTGATGCGAAAGAGTGTTAAAGCGACAGATGCAGTAGTTAGCAGTGCCAACATCTGAGCAGCAACAACACAGTGCTTTAGAGGGAAAGCGTGGGACTAGCAGCAATCAAAGTTTCAACATCGAAATGCATCCTCAACACTTGATCAGATTCATGGATGTTTTTCAGTTGTTTCTCTCAATCACTGAATTGCAATGCAGAGTTAGCAGTGGCAGTGCTAGTAGCAGATGCAACATTTGAGAGGGAGTTGCAGTACAGATGCAGTGTTGATCGTGGCAGGGTCAGCACCAGTACAGTTGCAGCAGCAACGCAGTGATTGATGGGAAGCATGTCAGACATCGAAGCGTAGAGGGAGATGCTTCAAAGTTAGAGCAATGTGCAACAGGCATATTTGCTAGAGCACATTCATCGCTAAGAGGGAGTGTTAATTTTTGGTAGCATCCGATGTGCTCTAAGTATCAAACTTTGTGGAGAGGCTTAGACACATGCATTATAGATAACCTAGAAATTGTTTTGGGAAATTCCACCCAAAAACAATTTTATTTAATAAATTAATTATTTTTAATGAGGACCCTAAGTCTAACTTAGGAAATAAAAATAATTAATGGGTATTAATTTAAACTGTGGGTGAAACCTCTAGAAAAAGCAGAGAAATTCTAAATGTAATCTTAGTCGTTGATTGGAGATCTAGTCTCGGTCGTTGAAGTCTCAACGAGAAGACTATAAAGGAAGGCTTGAAAATCATTTGTAAAACACACCGAGACGGAGAAAGAATCCAAAGATTGAAATTCTTTAGTGAGCAATGCTAAGGGAGAAGATCGATCGAGAGGATTCTCGCAGAGAGGGGCAGTAATTCCGGTTGGATAGCCAGAGGATTCTTACTAACTATTTGTCAATCATATTCTTTGCAGGGATAGCCAGGAAGGCATCCCAGATTGTATTCAGAAAATTACTGCATAATAATAAAACCCTCAGATCTGCTGCACCAATTTTCTTGCATTGGGTTTTTCTGGGGATGTTTGTCCAGAAATAATTGTGTCAGATGTGTCTATGATTTTGTTAGGGTCCTATAATAATAGCGATTATAATTTTGAATTGCCTATTTTTTAAATCTTGTAATATTGTACATACCTTTGCTTTTTGCAAAGGTTTTCCTATATTAAACAATGAGAAGAGGGTATGTCCTAAAAGAAAAATCAAAGGACCAAAAGAAAATGATCAAAAAAGAAAATGTAAAGTATGAACCCCACAAAAGAGATAAAAATAGATCCTGAAAGTGTTGCACATTTAAATGCCACTACCTTTAGTTTAGTTTACTTTTGCAAATAATATTGTGTGCAACTTGTCCAAAAAATACCACAATTCATGATGATCAAACTGCTTAATCTTGATTCATTCATGTTTTAAATTTCATGTTGATAGTTAGTGAATAAAGATCTGGCCAAACTGTTTAATCTTGGCAGATTAGTAGTTAGGTAGAGAATAAAAGAGCTCATCAGTGTAACCTAAGCCGTTGGAAGTTATAAGATTAGAAATAGATAGTTTTCTTTCAAAAGAAAAATAAAGGGTCAGCAAGCTTAAATGCACCCAATAAATGAAGAAAAATGTTAGAGTAAGTGATGGGTAGGCAGAAGTAGTTTTCACAGAGCATGGAAAGCATCAATTGGTCATTTCATATCACTAATATCCTCGAAAACCCCTTTTTCCCTCATTTTAACCTTTTCCCCTTCTTAAACCCCTTTCCCTGGCTAAAACCCCATTCCCATTACTAATATCCCTTCCCCTTTACTCATTCCCCTTTTTTCCATTAAAAACAACGTAAAACCCACTTTTACATTGTTTTTAAATAAATTTTAATCTATCGGGCCCCACTACACAAATCCATCCTCGATATCATTTTTACCCCCCCTCCTAAAGTACTTCTATTCCCCCCACCTTATATTAAATCCCTGCTTATTTATATCCCTCCCCCACCATATTAACCTCGGGTCCCGCTTTAAATAAACCCTGTTTATTAAGTCACCCGACTCCTATTATGTTAAAACCCTGACTCATATTTATATTAAAGCCTCTGCTTGAAAACCTTTCCCTCCGCTTTAATATATCCCTGAGCCCCACTTTACGTTACTACCCACTAAACATATTAAAACCCACGTTTATATTTAACCCTTCCGCTTCATTTAATATCCCGACCCCACTTATCAAATGGACTCGCGATTGATCCAACGCCCGACCACCGTCCGATCCCCACCATTTGATCCGACGACCCCCGATCCCTTTCTCACCCCCAACTGTCCGCTGCTTAGAACCATTAGGGGTTGTGAAATGGGCGGTTTTGCAACCCCCCATCCGCCACGCGTCATCCCCACGCTTCATCGCACTCCTCGATCATAAACCACCAAACCATTTATCACCATGCGATAAAACCACAAACCACCTCCTCGCATATAATGAAACCATCCGCTGTTTCCAATTGAAACCACCTGCCCACCGCGCCTATGTGATAAACCTATTTACCCTGCGCTATGCGATAAACCACCATTGCTCGCCTCCCTGCGGAGCTCCGTTTTATTAATAATTGTTTTGATTTTCGCAGGTGATTAGCACACCAGAAGATGGGATAAACAAATTTCGGTTCTAGTTCCAAAGAATTGTTTAAATCCAGACTCTCTGGATTTCAGTTTAAAGGGCTTATTCACCAGAGGATTATGAGCAGAAGAAATAAAAGCAGGAAAGGGACTAGTTAGGGTAAAGATGAAAACAGATAAAAGACACAGCTAAAGGACAGAGTTAAGAAAAAGGTAGATAAAACAGTAAGGTAAAAGAAGAATTTACAGTGACAGCAAAGTCAGTAAAAAGATATACAGATAAAGACAGGTTAAAGTTAAAGGACAAATCAGAAAACAAGTCAACGAGAAAGACAAAGCCAAATGTCAAGACCACTCAGCATTTTCCTCTTCTCAACTAAATTGGCCACCTCCAGCTTAGTTTTGATTTAATGAAAGCTACCAAAGTTAATATTACATCTAGAGATATTTTAGCATCAGTTCAGAAGTTATTATAAAAGTTAAATTTTGCAGGCAGTTGGTCAAAATATAATTTAAAATTAGCTCAGGAGTTAATTTGAAAGTTTTTATGACAGTAGGTTTGTCAGAGATATTTTTTGCTTGGGCCTTGCATGGTCACAATTGTCAAAATTTCATTTACTATGTAGTAAATGCAATCTGTCACCTTAGATTAGGACAACCACCTCAGTTGCAGTTAAATACTGCATGTATTTTCATTATCAAGGGTTGGACTTTGTTTAGACTCTGAGTTGCAAAGATTATTGTATTGGAGCACTGTAACTGTTTTTGAGCTGGACATCAATAATACAAGCACGTTCACAAGATCCTTGAGCTATGTTAATGGTGATGTTATCCTTTTATGTTAATGTTTTCTCTTTGTTTTTCCATACTGTACATCAATTTCTCTGATAGCAAAACATAAATTTTAGATTAAGATATGCTACATGAACACCTTAACTATGTCTGTTATTGTTATCTTAATATTTTCCTCTGAAAGTATAACTAAAGAATTCTTAAATGCTCTTTAGTATTACTAAACTGTTGTCTTGAGGTTTTCTTTGTGAAGTATAGCTAAGGAATTCTTAAATTCTATTTATTTTTTACCAAATTGTTATCTTAAGGCTTTCTCTGAAGTTTAGTTAAAGAATTCTTAACTGCTCTTTAATTTCACTGAATTGTTATCTTGAATGTTTTTCTCTAAAGACCTGAATGCAGAATTCAGAGACTGTCTTCTCTGCATTTATGTTGAAGTATAGTTAAAGGAATATTAATTGCTCTTTAGCTTTACTGAACTCACAGCTTTCTGTCATCTCATATTCATCTTACCACAGAGATCCATTTGACATAGTTAGCTTGCCCTGTGAAAACCCTTGAAATGTTGATGTACAACTCAACCCTTTTATGACTCCATAGCCCAATGGATTAAGCTTCCCACATTATATCTATCCAACCAAACAAACAAACAATGAAACAAACAACCCCAACCTTTATAACTAGCCTAAAACCATAGAATATAATCATAAAGCTAAATCAATTAATCATAAATACAGAGAGAGCCCTCTCTGAGCCCAGGAAAGCGAGGTCCTGGACTCCAAAGTGGTTTGATGTTGTTCTCTACTATTTGTTCTTGCCAATCTTACAAATTACAGGGAGCTAAC